>CM075961.1:128268068-128618068 GCA_038048745.1 Coluber constrictor foxii
ACATTTATGGAAAATGACAAAGAAGAAATGCTACAACTTTGCAAAGAGTGGGGTTGTGATGTTCTCCTTCAGCAATGCTTTATGCTTGAAAGAGAGGGAATGGCAAAACACCTAATACAATCTTACAGTATTCCCATGATGAGTGAACATACCTCATACTACAGGCTCTCATGCTTACTTTGCCTCGGGGAATCCTGAGATGCAGCATCTGCCCGCAGCAGCCCCTGGCTCACTGGAGGGCTTTTCCCATTTTTATTTGGTTAAATCACAACACACTCAGACTTCAAAATTTAAACTACAACCACAAAAGACTTGCATTGTTGCTCGCTCTTTCTTTTTTTTTTTTCATTCCTACGAGTTAACTAAATGTAAGAGTCCTTTTCCAAAAAAAAAAAAAAAAACCAGCATTACTTAAGCAGAAAACAAGCCCCTGTTCATTCATCCTGTAAGTAGTGATTTTATTTTTTACTAATTAAACAATTGTTTACTTTATAGTGGCAGTAAAAAATACTGAAAGTACTTTTAGCCTAAGGCAACCAGATGCCCCAGATTCATCAGGCCAGTCCCATTTTTTTAATGGACCTTCCTGTTGTTTGTTACAAATTGTCTGGGTGCCGAGCTGTTCCTGGTTTTTCACAGCCGTTTCCCGTTCCTTACAGACAGCCTGTGTTCCAGCACTGGTTTGCACTTCCGTTGTTCCTGACATCTGCAGCAATACACCCGAAAGGTGGGCAGGTAGCCCAGTAGTCACAAACTCTACTTTATTTCTTGGCCATGCCCCTATATCCTGCTGCCCTAGCCACAAAAATCTTCCAGGATGCTAAGACTGCAAATCTGGTTAGCTTATTTTAGCCAAATGTACTTTTTGAGAGGGGGGGGGAGGGAGAGGGAGAGAGAGAGAGAGAGAGAGAGAGAGAGAGAGAGAGATGGAGGGAACCATTTAAGGTGATTATCAATGTTTGCATTTCTATATTGATTTATCTTGTTTAAAAACAAAATCAAGATATAGGTCTGATTTTTCTTTAATTCCTAGCTCTTTGTGTGAATTTTATCTTACGACTCTGAAGAAAAATAAATTTGTATTCTATGCCATTAATGCATTTTTGGCTGCTAACCCTGAACAAATCGCATGTTGCTGCAGTAAAAGATTGTCACACTGTTGGGAAGGAAATTTGCTAAATGAAAGCCCTCTAGAATAGCACTGACATTAGTGGAAACCAGAGGCATAGCTCAAAGGATACTTTGCCATTCTTCCACAGCAAAACTGTATTTAATAAACAAAATAACAAAAAGACACAAAGCACACGTAAGTGCCTCTCACAACATGAAAAGAATGTTGTTGTTTGTTAAAAAAATGTTGTTCAAGGGTTCTGTGCTATTAGAGAATGCTTGAACTGAATGAAAAGAAATTCCAGGGGTAAACTGAACCTTTAAATATAACGGAACACAATTCTACTTTTCTTTCTTCACTGTGATCCGAAATTAAAGCAGCGCCCACTAAAACTGCTTGAATTAAAACTGAATTTGTATATTTATTTAAATAAAACCACCACTTAAGCAAAAGAATTATGATGTAGTCACAACATTGCTTCTAAGGAATGCTTTAAAAAAAAGTCTAAAAGGGAAAATATGAAATGTATTTTTGAATATCTTTTGCTTCAAATTTGCCCAGAGATACTTGGATTTTTTTTTTAAAACTGCTTTGTAACATTATTCAATAAAATGAACAACTTTTTGGCAGCAGTTTTATACAATCAAAGATAAAAACATTGAAATATTTGGTTGAATCGCTGTTGGGAATATCATGTTAAAAGCAAAACAAAACATTGCTCACAAAAGAAGGAAGGATGACATAGAATCCCTGCCACTCAACTACAATGCTTACTATAAAAACAACTTTTGAAATTCTGTACCAGCGGTGGACTGCTGTCAGTTTGGATTAGTTCGGGCAAACCAGTAGTTCTGATAATCAGTTGGCCCCGCCCACCCACCAACCTCCTATCTTATGATATATTTCCTTCTTTTCTGGCACAGCTGATTTCCACACCTCTGCTGTTCTACTTACTGGGGCTGCCTTAGAAGGTAAGCAGTTGAGCTTCAAATTACTGTATTTTGAACTGTGTATAAACGCATTAGGCTCGCATGCACGAAGCACGCGCTCACAGAACCAGTTGTTAAACCGGTGCAGCCCGCCACTGTTCTTTACCTACAGTTGCATAGCCAGAAAAGCTATTATGAACAACTCAACTTATTAAAATTTGTCTGCCTTAATCTACTTCATTTTTATCATGGGAGTAGAAAGGCATAATGGGGAAAAGCAGATTAAATGGCTATCAGGGGCAAAGCATCAAGACCAGAGGAAATTTTGTTCCTTTTAATGTCCATGATAAATTGAATTCTAGTACAGAAACGGTTTAGAAAGAAACCCTTTCTTAAGTAGTACCTTCTCAGGAATCGGCAACAAAAATGTTACTTTTCAAATCTTTGCTCCTGCATTAAAAGAGGATCAATCCAGTTGAAAGGCTTAGCAGAAAATGTTATTATTCCCTTTCCTACTGTAAATATGAAGACATTTGTAGATGGTTGAGGTTTCGTGTAAGAAGCCTGCAGCAGTTGCAACTGCTGCCTTTTGAAGGCTCTGTAGCTGGCAATAACTTCCCTCTGTTATAGCGCAAACAAAAATGTTCCACATTCAAAATGTTATGATGTTATGTACTGACGCATGGCAGAGAGATAGGGCTGATTTCACTGCTACATTGCCCATGCCAGCCACAAACAACACAGGCAAAGATTTTCAAGAGAGGATACAAAAAAGAAGCAACTAAAAGCTGGCTTTTGGGGGAGTTTTTTTTTTAATATAAGTTTGCAAATGGTCTATTGATGTAGGTAAATGTTAACTTGTCCAGAAATTTAACATGTTAAACTGGAAGGGAGTATAATTGAGAGAAAACTGCCTATATTTTAGAGGGCCAAGAACCATCACCACCCAAGAATTAACAGTTGATATTTGGGCTAAGCAAATGGTGATTGGATTAAGCCCTGTCAGTCATTCCCGTTTCCACTTGCTATCTGCCTCTCATTGGACAAAAAACTCAAGGCAAAGCATCAGCTAAATGAACAAACAAAGCTCTACAACAAATTAGAGGATAATTCCAATTTAATATTTTCATTAGCACCTGTTCTCCCATACAGATGTATTTTAGCTGTCGGCCTGGGTACAATTTTTTTTCTTCCACTTTCATAAGGCAGATGACAAGTAAAATAGGTTCTCACCATTTTATCTTTTGGTACCTTGAAACGCTAACTAGGTTAGCCACAAATTGTACATGATGTTTATACTATCCTCCAGGTTGTACAGTACAAATAGTTCTTATTCAGAAATCAGTAACTAAAGCAGTTGCTAAATGAAACCACAACTGTACTTATGAGCTTCAGGTTTCCTTTACAGACCTGCAAATATTGTAAACTCAAAAATTGGTTCTAAATTTATTTTTCATCACCATTGTATCATTGTAACCACAAATGGTCATAACTACCATAAATAAGGTAGTTGCTAAATGAAAGCTACCTGTATAGCAAATAGCCAATCTAGAGCATTGGGAATAGATAGACAGACAAACGGACGGACGGACAGACAGACAGACAGACAGACAGAGGCACCTGCTCTAAAGTCACATATGTATTAATTACCGGTATTTTTTTTAAAAAAATAATTTTCAAATCTCTATACAGAAAAAAAGAGCATTGATAATTTCAGAGCACATGCAAACATTATCCTAAAATTCAGCAACTTGAATTAAATCAATTACAATATAACCCTAAAGAAATATACTTGGGGGGGGGGGGGAATCCACTGTGTTTAATGGGGTACCATGGGATTGCATCGAAAGCCTCTCTTACAAACTTAGGTCATCAGATTAACAGTTTCATATCCCAACAACAAGAATTTTCCAGCCCTCCTCCCTTTTTCTTAAACTATGTGCCAATTCCCAATTAGTTTGCAACATATATTTATGCATGTAAAAGAGGTACTTGAATATACAAAAGATTCCCATTATAGCAAATAGGAATGCACATATTTTTTCAGTCTCAATTTGGAAAGTCAGTTTTGAAAATTGGCTCTGTGTACCTGATATGTGTTTTGTGGTTCTGAATTGTGCAGTAGCACATGCTAACAAAAGCCTTGCCTTTCATACTCTGTCCCACTGTGTCGCTATGATAAATGTAACAGTCCATATGGTATATGACATCAGCCAACATTTTCAGATGTCTCCCCAAAGAAGGTAGAAGTAGGGGAGAGAGTAGAAGAAGGAACAAGAAACACACTGCTACAGTTATGTTTGTAAGTGATATCAAAATAAGATGGGAAATTAGAAAGAGTATATGCTGGTGTCTTATCTTATGTTCGAGAAAATATTAGGCCAACCTTTACTTATCAAGTATTTTCAAGAGTGAGGAAACTACTTCAAGTATTGTAGTAAAGAATTCTTAAGTTCATTGATTACATATCTCAAGGACTGCCTATGTATAGAAACTTAGGGAGATTGATCCTGAACTCTGAATACATTGACTTTTATAGTTGTCTACTAGAAAATAGTAAACAAAGGATTGGGGTTAATGTTGGTATCAATAAGGAACCTTTCATCAATCAAGATTTATTTGCTTTCATGTTCATTGGGGAAGACACAATTTGTCCTCTTGCAGTAATCTATAATTTGAATGACTCATAGATCTTAGTCAGGTAACCATCACATGATATGGGTTGACTGCACCTGCAGATTAATTCTATGAAAGATCTCAGGTTGAATGATTTCATGCTGGAACTAGTAAGGCACTTCATCTTGACCATATATGTTCTGTTCGCTGAACAAAGGCTCAAGAAGGGAGGCGTGGCAGGATAAACACTTCACAACTGTTTATTGGCTAACAATAAAAGCTAACAGTGACTTGCCCTGCTTAGCTAACTACCTTGGAGAGTGAGCAGCGTTTTGAGGCACTGACAGCTTTTTTATACTGAGCTGTCAGTAGCTGGGCCAATCAGGATCTGCCAATTTATCCGCTGCTCTATTGGTCGCCCGTGCTTGCCGTCTGGACATAACACCCCTTTCTTTCCAGATGGCAAATGCATAATCAGCGAGGTAAGCTGGCCGTCTCCGGCTCCTCCCTGATCTGCGCAACCCACTGGATTCAGATGGAGTAGGAGGATCTATGCTTGACAGTTCTGGAACTCCTGAAGACTGCTTGTCAACTTCAGTGGGGGCCTCGTGCGGCAGCGCGGGTACAGGAACAACAGGTGAGTCTGCGGTCCGCTCGTTGTCGGTTTGAGACTCAGGAAATGAATTCTCTGCAGTCGAGGCTCTGGCAGATCCAGATATGATAGACCCAGAGAGGGCTTCACTAGCAAGTGTCTCTTGTGGAGGCAAACAGTGGCGGCACAGTTGGTCCACATGCCTCTGCCAGGTATGGCCATCCCCCAGCTGAACTCTGTATGATCGGGACCCCGTCACCTCAATTATCTGGCCTGGCAATCAGCGAGGATTCCCCCCCCCCCCTGTAATTTTGGGCATACACCTACTCTTCTTCTTAAAAGGAGTGGGCCCCGCCACTTGAGTCCAGGGGTTTCTCAGGAAAATAATCAGGGTGTAAATGGTCCAGGTCTGTTCTCAACTGGTGGCCCATTAACAACTCAGCTGGGCTGTGGTTTGTTGTTGGGAATGGGGTCACATTCTGTGTTAACAAGTAGATAGCTAATTTAGCTTGCCAGTCTCTGGGCCCTAGTTTGGCAAGAGCCTCCTTGGCCAATCGCACGGCCCTTTCAGCCATTTTCTGCTGGGTGGAATGGGGCCACCGTGATGTGCCTAATGCCATGTCTTGCTAAATAAGTTTGGAAGGTGGCTGACATCAGTTGAGGCCCATTGTCTATTACAATTATGTCAGGTAGGTTGTGGGTTGCGAATAATTTTCTTAGTGCCCGGACTACTGCTTCCACTGTGGTTGAGGCCACTGCCACCAACTCAACCCACCTAGAATAGGCATCCACAATGACCATAAAGGTATGGCCTTGGAATGGGCCCATAAAATCCAAGTGAACCTGGGACCAGGGGGCCTTCGGAACCTCCCATTCCCTAACTGGAACTATAGGAGGGCTGAGGTGGTGCACTGGCATTGCTGGCACTCTGCGACCCAGTTTGAGATCGCTTCATCTAACTTGGGTGGGCCACCATAAGTAACTGCAGTTACTGCATAAGTAACTTCATCCAGGCAATGCCTGGATGGCCATTATGCAAGGTTTCTAG
This sequence comes from Coluber constrictor foxii, assembly GCA_038048745.1. NCBI lineage: Eukaryota > Metazoa > Chordata > Lepidosauria > Squamata > Colubridae > Coluber > Coluber constrictor. Next base: position 128,274,365 of record CM075961.1, read on the forward strand.
GACTTGCCGTCTTAGTTCTACAGGAACTACCATGCTGGTGCCCCACAACAGGCAGCCCCACAACGTGGATAGTTCCTGTTGTCGGGTTTTGTAGAGTTGGAACTCAGAATGTACTTGCCCTAGGGGCCAGACACCCCCTCCTCACCCAGTCCAGGACCTGGCTAGGAATTTGTCCTTGGCGGTGTACCTAGCAACATCAGCGGCAGACACTGGACTCTATTGGCCATCGATTTGGAGAATTGATGAGGCCAGAGTGGTGTCATTGACATGAGCAGGAAGAGGGCATCTGCTATGTGCGTCAGCATTTCTCAAGTCCTTACCTGGGCAATGAGCCAGGTGATAGTTGTAGGCCACTAGGAAAACGACTCTTCTGGTCATCCTTGGGGACAGGATCTGCGGGGACTGGAGATCACCAGCTGGGATTCCCAACAGCAGCTTGTGATCTGTGAAGATGTGAAAAAAACGGCCATATAAGTAATCGTGGAAACGTTTAATGCCGGCCACAATAGCCAGCGCCTTCTTGATGATGTGCATGTAATTACGTTCAGCGGCAGATACAGTTCTTGAAAAATATGAAATGGGGGCCTTGGTCCTGTTAGGCAGCCGATGGTTCAAAATGGCCCCCACCCTGTATGGTGATGCATCACAAGTCAGAGTCAAGGGAAGGTCGCTGTCATACTGGACTAAAACAGAATCCGATGCGACTAGATTTTTTAAGCTCGGAAAGCATCAGCTTCCTTGCATCCCCAGGTCCAAGGCATTGTTTTATCAAGAAAGAGGTGGAGTGGCTCAGCGACCGTTGCCTTGTGATGCAAGAACATGTTATAAAAGTTCAAAAGCTCCAGGAAAGCTTGTAGTTCATATCTGCTGGTAGGTGATGGGGCATTTTGGATTGCTTGCACCTTCACAGGCATTGGGTGCAGGCCGGCAGCGTCAAGGTAGCCCAAGAACTCCACCTGTGGCACTCCCAATTTGCATTGCTGGGCTTGAGTTTGAACCCTGCTTGCCAGAAATGGGATAACATGGCATGAAGGTGGTTGGTTAGGTCAGCTTCTGTCATGGCAGAGACGAAAATGTCATCAAAGTAAGGAATTACTCCCAGCAACCCATGCAGTAGCCTTTCCATGAGGCATTGAAAAATGCCAGGGGTGGCACAGACCCCAAATTGCAATTGTCTACAGCAGAATGCACCGTGGTGGGTGACAATTGTCTGTGCCTCTGCGGTGGTGGTGTCCACTTCTAATTGCTGATAGGCTTGCGCCATAGCTAACTTTGCAAAAATTGTGTCAAGGCCCAATGAATGGAGCAGATGCTGTACCACCGGAACAGGGTAGGGGTGAACTTGTAGTGCCTTATTGATGGTTGCTTTGTAATCCGTGCAGATGCGGATAGAGCCATCAGATTTGAGTAGAATGACAATTGGTGTCTCCCGTCACACATGATCTACCTGTTCCAAGATGCCTTGCACTAACAATTTATCAATCTCTTTATCAACTTGTGCACAGAGTGCAAAAGGCACTCTACGTGGCTTAAGCAGTATAGGGATGATTTTGGGATCCAAATTAAAGGAGATGGGCGTACTGGTATATTTGCCAAGCCCCTCACTAAATGCATCTAAGAATTCACTGAACAAGTCAGAGAATACGTCAGATGTAGCAGCATGAATAGCAGTAATAGCCAATCCTGAAGCATCAAACCATTCTAATCCCAATAAACTGGGTAGCGCACCATAAACAACAACTAATTTAAGGTGGCCACGAAACCGTTGTATTTGATACTAAATCTCCCTGATCCTAAAACTGGAATGTGATTACCTTGGTAAACACGAAGCTGGAATGTACAAGAGGCTAAATGCCTCTTTGCCATCGAGGACACTAGTCGTTTAAGAGTGCTCCAAGAAATTAGTGACATGGAAGAACCAGTGTCCAATTCCATTCTACAAGGTTTACCCTCTATGAGAACTGTAACGAAATTTTTTTCCTCAAATCCGACTTTGCCTGAGCTATAACTGTCTCAGAGTGGCAGGCACCCCTGTAAATAGTAAAGCATTCTTCTTCAAACCTAACATGCCTATTCCAGGGTTGGTAGTTCTGGCTGGGTCTTGAAAAACAATTATTGTTGTTATTATTATTATTAGCCGGCTGGCTAGCTTTACAGACCCTGGTGAGGTGGCCTTTTTTCCCACATCGCCTGCAGTCAGCATTCTTTTTTTTTTTTTCTTTTTTTAATTTGATTTATATGCCGCCCTTCTCCGGAGACTCAGGGCGGCTTACAATGCGTGAAGCAAATGCAGAATGAACCTAATGCAGAATGGGAATGATTCCCTCTGCACATGGGGCTTGTGTCCTTTTTCCTTCAAAGCTCCCGCCTTTCTTTCAAGTCGTTTTGAGGTGACTTACATCCTTCTTGTTCTTTGACAGCTGGTCAGATTCGACCTCAGTCTCATCATGCTGAACCATGGTGTTTTTCTGGGCAACTTGAGGACTGAGGTTCTTCCTTATCTCTGTGGCTAATTTAATGGATAATTCAGAGGCTCTAGCCTCATCTATTGCAGTTTGCAACGTAATATCCATTCTAGCTAATAGGCAACGCTACAATCGGATATCCTTGACCCCACATATTAACTGGTCCAGAAGGATATCCTCTAGGTAGTCCCTAAAGTCACAATGCAAGGCAGCTGCCCTTAACACTGCCACATATTGACTAATAGTTTCCCCTTCTGCCTGAATGTGGTGCTGAAATGCAAAGCGTCTAGCAACTCTTGAGGGTAAAGGTGCATAGTGCCCCTTTACAATGGCTAACAAGGTCTCCCAGCGCACATTTTGGACCATCTGAGGTGTCAGTAGTGCCCTGGCCATCTCGAACATATCATGCCCACAGACATTGAGGAAAACAGCTAACTTCCTATCTCCTGGCAGATTTTTGTAGTCATTTGAGGCCAGGAAACAGTTAAAACTGTCTAAGAAAGAGTCCCAGGTCTCCATCACCTGGTTAAAAAGTGCAATGTGGATAGGGTGCATATGTTCCAAGAGAACAGTGTCTGTCCTTAGGATTAGCGACATCTTGTCGCCGTGGTTCAGCTCAGTGCTTCAGCTCTTGTAAGTGGCTTCACTCGACGTGCCACCTCAGGATAATCCCATCCAACGTCGCCAGTTGTTTCTGTTCACTGAACAAAGAAGGGAACTCAAGAAGGGAGGCGAGACAGGATAAACACTTCACAACTGTTTATTGGCTAACAATAAAAGATAACAGTGACTCGCTCTGCTTAGCTAACTACCTTGGTAAATGAGCGGCGTTTTGAGGCACTGACAGCTTTGTTATACTGAGTTGTCAGTAGCTGGGCCAATCAGGAGTCGCCAATTTCCTACTGGCTGGTTGCCAGCACATGGACCAATCCGTTGCTCTATTGGCTGCCCGTACTTGCCGTCCAGACATAACAATATTCTATTTTAATTTCTGTACACACTCTGAACAAATTAATCTCTCATCTAAAACACATCCCATATATATTTCATTATTTTTTCCTTACATTATATTTTCTTGCTGATTTTTTTCTCTATAAAAATACAGATTATGGGATTCAAAATCAGAAATATGTTAATGTAATAGTTTAGTGCCACAGGCTACTTCTGCTGACTGTCAGCTGTCTGCAATTTGGCAGATCAATTCCCAGGAGGGTCAAGGTTGACTCAGCCTTCCATCCTTCCGAGGTGGGTAAAATGAAGACCCAAATTGTTGGGGGAAATATGCTGACTCTGTAGACCCTGTAGAGAGGGCTGTAAAGCACTGTAAAGTGGCATATAAGTCTATTGCTATTGCTACAATATTCATTTTTTTTCCTCTAATTTGAAAGGGCCTTTAACATGAGTCCTTTTAGAACTCTTTCTCAAGGTTGGGTTGATATTATTATTGGTTAATCTGTAGTGAGATTCACAGTCTTTGAGGCTGGTTAATAGCTCAGCAGCTCGAGTCCTAACCAAGGACCTAGGAACTGTTAAGATATCGTCAGAGGATGTAAGCTGTTCCGAGTAAGGTGGTTTTTTGTAGAGTCAAAATGTTCAAGTCCGATAAATTTAGAATTTCTAAATAGCGGTGTAGCCCTTTGGGTATTGCTCCAAGGGCTCCAATTACAATCGGAACAACACATGATTTATTTTTCCATAGTCACTCAACTTCGATTTGCAAGTCCCGGTACTTTGTGATTTTTTCTTGCTGCTTATCTTCAATCCGTGCATCACCAGGTATTGCAATGTCAATGAACCATACTTTTTTCTTTTCAACTACCGTTATGTCAGGTGTGTTGTGGACCAAGTGCCTGTCAGTCTGAATCCTAAAGTCCCACAAGATCTTGAGTTTCTCATTCTCTAGAACTTTCTCAACCTGATGTTCCCAGTGGTTTTTGCTGTACTCAAATCCAAACTCCTGGCACAATTTCCAGTGAATGATCTTAGCAACACGGTTATGGCGTTGTAGGTAGTCGGTTTGTGAAATTTTGCTGCATCCACTGATCAGGTGGTCGACTGTCTCATCTTTCTCATTACAGAGGCGGCAATTGCTGTTGGTGGTAACATGTTGAATTTTTGCCTTCATGCAGTTTGTGGCTAGGGCTTGTTCTTGAGCTGCCAAAATAAAGCTTTCTGTTTCTTTTTTTAGTACTCCTGATCTTAACCAGTTCCAAGTTAGTTTCTGGTCACCTTTGCCTTCAATACTTTTCAAGTATTGGCCATGCAGAGCTTTGCTTTTCCAATTTTCAGCTCGCTGCTCAATTACTTCTTTCTTATATTCTGCTTTTGTTTTAGTTGTCTTTAAAAGGCCCCCTTTATTTACTTCCTTAATCATTGGTTCTTCACTTTTCTGGATGTAATCATTCAAGCTGCATTTTTGATTGGTTGATATTATTATTATTATTATTATTATTATTATTATTATTATTATTATTATTATTATTATTATTATTATTATTATTATTATTATTATTATTATTATTATTATTTAGATTTGTATACCGTCCTTCTCCCAAACGGGACTCAGGGCGGTGAACACCCAAAATTTAAAATACATATAATACAAAAGTTAATAAAGCTAAAAATAAATTAAATCAGCGGCCACCCAATTTAAAACCCGAGTTTCTAAAATTAATAATTCCCATTAAAAAAACCATTTAGGCTAGGCCGGCTGGTGGAATAAATAAGTTGTTAGGGCCTTATGGAAAGTACGGAGGTCCGGGATCAGTCGTTTTCCAGGAGGTAGCTCATTTCACAGGGCAGGTGCCCCCACAGAGAAGGCTTTCCCACTGGGGGCCGCAGCCAACATTGCTTGACTGATGGCACCCTGAGGACGCCCTCTCTGTGAGAGTGTATTGGCCAGTGGGAGGTTATCGGTAGCAGCAGGCGGTCTCGCAAGTACCCTGGCCCTAAGCCATGGAGCACTTTAAAGGTGTGAACCAACACCTTGAAGTGCACCCAGAAGACTACCGGGAGCCAGTGCAGCTCACACAGGAGAAGTGTTACGTGAGAGTGCTGTGTCGCTCCCATAATCACCCGCGCGGCCGTATTCTGGACCAGCTGGAGCCTCCAGGTGCTCCTCAAGGGGAGCCCCATTTAGAGAGCGTTACAGTAGTCCAGGCAAAACATGACAAGGGCATGGGTGACTGTGCATAAGGAGTCCCGATCCAGAAAGGGGCGCAACTGGCACATCAGGCAAACCTGATAAAAGTTCCCCTGGCCACGGCCGTTATATGCTCTTCTAAAGACAGCCGTGTGTCCAGGAGGATGCCCAAGTTGCAAGCCCCCTCTGTGAGGGTCAATGACTCACCCCCAATAGCCAGTGATGGCACCAGCTGGCATTCTTCTTCTTCCTCCTGTTATTTATTTCAGGGATGCTAGAGTACATGTTTAGACTATGGGAAGAAGAAGAAATGGGGGCAGCAATGATGGTTTTGTTGAATTTGAGTTGAATTTGATACTCTCAGTACCACTATGGGCAATTACAATGATGGCCTCCGCATTCTTTAAAATATCTAAAAGGACAAAAAGAATGGGTGAGGGTAGTAGCAATGATTCTCTGTTTGGAACCCAAGGTATGCCTGTTGGTACTGAATTTGGCTGAATTTGGCTCAAATTAGATTTTATGAGACATGTGAACTTCAAAGGAAGTGCCATGATCCCAACCATGTAGATAGATTCCCTTATGCCAACTTTCACAACTGTAAAATATCAATGATTATGCATTTGGCAAAATGTCTGCTGTCTTTTTTGACAAAATTATGGAAAATGGAAATAGCACTCAAGAAAATCATTGTATCTGACTGAAGAGTTTACCAAATCTCATCTACCACCTAAAATGCTCATCTTTTAATGGTCTAATTAGATCTAAATTACCTATCTGCATTTTTTGAAAATGTGTTCTCTTCACTTTCCTTTGAAACCTGGATATGCTTTGACAACTCTTGTTTAACTCTGCCCTTTGTCTGTTTTGTACCCCCCACTATATTTGGCTATATTCCCAACTGCCCTTTTTTCATGAAGGAAAATTTGGTCAAAAACTCTAAAGCCATACTCCTTCTTCAGAAGTCTTCTTAAAAGTCACCTTTTCCACAATGCCTACAAAACACTTGACAATGGCTAGGCAGCTGGTGTGCTGTGATTGCTGCTTATTATGCTAATCAAAATCATCTCAGTGTTAACTTGCTCTTTCCCCATCATGTTTGTTGTATCCACCTGTTGTCTCTTGACATATATTTAGGATTGTTCAGAACCCCATGGAAATATGCAAAAGATGCCAACAGTTTTGGATTGGGCTCTAAGAATTATACCTTCAAGAAGAAGAGATTCATCTTTCTGCTCTTCCCCCCCTCCCCCCCCATCTTTTAAAATTATAGACCTTGGACAACTGATCTTTAAATGAGGCTCCCAACCATAATCCCCATCTTCATGTAGTTTGTATGATTTTTGTTTTCTCTTGGGTTATGAATGATATACTGCACTGCTTTATCAAAATTTTGAAAAACCGATCTTGCAATTTTGGTGAAACCATGAAAGCCTTCATCTATATTTTATATTTTAAGCAAAACAAAGTTTTGGAAAAGCACAAATCAGTATGAAAAGTGTATATATTACCATAAAACAGCACATATTCAAAAGAGTGGCCATTTTCCTAGAAGCAAATTAATCCTTCCTTCTCCAGTCTTTACATTATTTTAGGATTCTTTCCTTGTCTATGAAATGCAGTTGTATTATTTTTCCAATAAATTCCAGAGGAAATAATATAATTCTCATAAAGACATTCTCTTTAACCTGAAGAATTTGCTTTGTTACACTCTAGACTACTCATTAATATGGGTTTGAAGCAGTAAAATCAATATTTAAAATTAAATTAATTACTTAAAACTCAAATGAATAATTAAAATATTAAAAGGTATTTCCAGTGTAATTTTCAGAGTGAACAAAAAAAGCTATCTCCTTCAACCCAGATGGAGTGTATTCTGAAAAAAAAATAGATGGATGTCAGACAGGCTTAATCACAAATTAACATAAAATAGTCCATGGCAATAGTAGATGAATCTCATCAGATGAGCTCAGTGAGTGAGAAACGTATTAAAAGAAGTGGTTTCAAATAGCATGCACCCAAGCCAAAACAGCCTATAAAATTAATAACTAGCAATTTTTATTCCAAACTAATTCAACCAGTTCATTGCTTTCAGCATAGGTATAATGGGGCCTTCCTGATTTCATTCTAGAAACCAACTTGGCCACTGAATTCTATTCCAGTTGAAGTTCTAGGTCCTGACAAAAGCAATTCATTTGGAGCAAGTTATCTGGAGGTTACTAGCATATCTATTACTTTTGTGCAGTCATTTTCTTCCTGGCCATTGCCCCCAAAAGGGAAAGAGAAATTTGGATCCAAAAATTGTCCAAACTTAATTGTCCTGCTTAATTGATTCACCTAAGGGGTTGTAACTCAAGCCAGGTCTGCTGTAATCTCTGACAATGTGTACCCCCATTTTGTCCAGATTCAGCTTCAATTTATTATCTATCCTTCTATCCATTGGTGACTATTGGAACACATTTATAGAGCTATACCACTACCTAAAGACAAAATAGAGAAATAGATACCATACAATGACTGTTCTAGGTCTCCTAAGACACTTTCTCAAAGCTTACATATACATAAAGCATGAGAAGTAGAACTGATGTTTAAGAGACACTATGGGGTTCATCCTATTTGAGAAAGAACTATCCATTTAAAATCCGTCTGTAAAATAGGATTGCAACTACTTTAAGCAATGGGTGCTATTCCCAATTTTCTTAGGCAATTCCGAAGAAAATCATGGTTGATGGTATCAGGAATTGCAACTGGATGTTCCAATGGATTGAATGACTTCCTTGGTGATCATTTATTAAACCTAGCAAGAATGTATCAATCAATCCAGTCTGAAACCAGCTGGTAACAGATCACATGTAAAATTGTGGTACAAAGTTTAATTGTCAAGAAATAGTTTTATTGATATTTGATGAGTTATGACAACGGTCTCCTGTCAGTTAAATCTACAACATACTGTATATGTTTTTGTCCTTGGTAACCTGAACTAATTGATATAGGTCAGAATGGAGTCCAATGAATAGAATTTAGAAATATCACTAGAGACAGAGTGATATCTTTATAATTTTATTAAAAAGTGGCATCAGCTACTTTCTTCAAACATTTTCACATGAAAATTTGATTATAAGAATGTTTTCTTATATTACATGAATCACGTTAGTTTTGTTTTTTTCTGTGTGAACTACAGCAAACAAATTTAGATTAAAAACATGCATGGAAAAAGTTACTCCCCTGACTGCATGAACAATAACAAGTATGTTCTCATTTTCACATCCTAAAGAGACTTCTCTTCTTTTTACATAGGGAAGCATTTAAATTCTGCTTTCCTTCTCCATTTATTATACATTTCCACACTAGTACAACAGCCAAATGGTTAGCCAGCCTGTATTGTTCAACCTTACATAATGATCTGAGAGATCACACAGTCCCTCTCTTCAGCAGGAAGCGATATCTCTAGATGTACATTTTTCATAGAAAAAAAAAACGAGGAAGGCCATGTGAGGGGAAAATAATTTAAGAAGCTATTCCTGTAAATGTACTGCTCTCCATGGCTCTTTTTTGTCAATAGAGTCTTATCAAGATCAGGAGGAATAGCTGATCACTTGAACTACTGTACAAATATCCAGCACTTCACAAATATCCAGTCACCATTTTTGTGGCAGCCCGAAAAACTAGGAGAGCAATTCACACCATAATTAAAACAAAGGCTTAGAGCCAGGGGTGAAATCTAAATTTTTTTGCTACCGGTTCTGTGGGTGTGGCTTAATTAGTGGGCAGAGCTTGGTGGTAAGGTGACTGGGTGGGCGTGGCGAAGTCCAGGTTACTTCTTTGCCCTTTTTTAACCTACAAAACACAACACAACACAACTGGCTCATCCACAATGTAAAAGCAGCTGTGCTAGACCCAAAATGGCCGCTGCAACAAGCAGGAACCTCACACAGCCACAAAAAGCCCAAAAAACCAACTTTCACACTTCACAAACACAAAATTCCACATACAGCTTTGTGAGCTTTTGTGTGTTTGTGTAATTAGAGTGAAACACTACAGAAACACACTAAATCTCAGAAAGCTGCACAAATATTATTTTATTTTAATTTATTTTTATATAAAAGCAGCTAAATTTAAAACTGCCTAAACTTTAAATGGCTAGGTCTATTAAATTAATTAACTATTTTTTAAAAAGCTCCCTAAGGGGGGAAAAAAACTTACCCAACAGAACAGGGGTCTCCAACCTTGGCAACTTTTAAGACTTGTGGACTTCAACTCCCAGAATTCCTCAGCCAGTATTCCTGAGAGTTGAAGTCCACAACTCTTAAAGTTCCCAAGATTGGAGACCCCTGCAGGCAAGAAGGCAGGCAGGCAGATAGAGCTGCTCACCAATGAGCTTGATTGCAGGCAGGGAGATTCAGTTGCTTGCTGATGCAATGGATTGCAGGTATTACAGCAAGCGAAGCAAGGCAAACGTTGAGACCAGCAGCTAAGGTAACCAAGCTGCAGGCTGGGGGGAGGGAGGGATTTTTGCTAGCTAGCTAACCGCAGGCAACTCAGCTGGGATCATCAGAGCTTGGATTGTCAGAGCCATTTAAAAGGAAAAAAAGGCTCTGATGATCGCATGGCTCAGCTGGGCATGGGGGGTGGGGGCAGGGATTTTTGCTACTGGTTCTCCGAACTGCCCGCCACCACTCCTATCTACTCGCCCAAGCTGGTCCGAACTGGGAACATTTCACCCCTGCTTAGAGTCCTACCTGTGCTATTCACTTGTTCATAGTCCTGATTGTACAAGGGGTCTGTAGTTTGAAAGTAACATGCGGTTGTATCTTTCTCTTTAAATGTTAAGCTATTTGGAATGTTGATAAGTGGAGAAATCTTCTCAGGAAAGTTTCCCAACTTGTTAAAGGAACAATACAGGTAGTCTTAGGCTTATGACCACAAATGAGCCCAAAAGTTCTGTGAAACATTTGTCAAGTGAGTTTAGTCCCAATTTATGACCTTCCTTGCCACAGTTTTTAAGTTAGGATCCTGGTTGTTAAGTGAATATGGCTTCCCTATTGATTTTCCTTGTTAGAAGGTAGTAAAACTGATCATATCACCTTGGGACACTGCAATCATCATAAATAAATCAGTTGTCAAGCATCTGAATTTTGATCATGTGACCATGATCAAAGGTCAAGGGTTTTAATTGTAAAAAATAAAGTCACTTTTTTCAGTGCTGTTGTGACTTTTACTAGTCACTAAACAAACTGTTGTAAGTCAAAGACTACCTCTAGTGAGATAAGACTTAAAACATATACTCTTCCCCCCTATTTGCTATAATTTTTAAACAAAACAAAAATGTTTTATATGTTTTTTCTTCTTATCCTCAACTCTGAATGTTTCTGGGAGAAAGTGGGGAGGAGGCAACTCTTTCTAGAGAAAGAAGCTTCCCAAATATCATCAGCCTAATTGAACTAATGAACAACAAGGCAGTTTTTCATTCAGTCTGTTCAGAAAAGATGCAGAACTGTTCAGGAACTGCCATGATGATCTGTCTCTTCCAGGTACAGCTTCAATGATTTTTATCTCAGTTTGGAACACAGAATGTGCTCTGATCCTAATGCTGATAAAAGCATAAAGGCTGATGCCATCTGCCATGGCAACTATCAAGATGGCAGCTGCTTTTCATCAGCTTTATCTGAACTTTGCATTAATGGGAATTCTGACACAGTGCTTAAAATGTGAGAGAGAGAGACTGAGAAAGAGAACACTCATCTGAATAAAACTGTGCACGATTAGTCTCCTCTTACCTCCGTTATCTTTCTGGGAAAGAGAAAAGAAAAGAAAAATCTCCATGAATCCTTTCTTTTTATGCCTATTTATCAGTTCCATTCTCAGTTGTCCATCATATGGGAGCAGCACAGCTGTAACCCTAAAATGATTTAACTACAGCCCCCACACTGCTGCAGCCACAGCAGCAAATAGGATCCAAATGTGCTCTCTCTGAGGCAGTGCAATCTACAAAATAGCATGCCAGTATTGGAGTCCATAGCAGGCAGAAAGAGATATTGTTTTCCAACCCAATTTCTGTTTCTCATAACAGAGCAATTCTGAAGATGGTGGGTTTTTTTCTAATGACACAGACACACACCATTTCTAGGTTTAAGATGGTCAGGTATAACTATCAGCAGCAGAAAGGATACAAATAATTACCCATTGTTTTGATTTATACAGAATGCATAGAACAGAATAGAAGAGGAAGTAACATACCAGTATATTAGTTTGGTTATTGTTTTTGTTATATCATTCTATTTCCACAACTTTTGTTCTCCAACCATGCTTTTTATTTTGAATGTGAATATTTTTTCTCTCTAAAACTATAAATAGATAAAATAATGGGTGTTATTATCTGTTTATGTTATCGATATAATTAGAGACTCTACATCAGGGCTGTCAAACTCGCGGCCCGTTGGCCGGATGCATCATGTGCTGGCCACGCCCATGCCCACGCCCAGTTTAGCAAAGGGAGAAAAAGTCCTGATATGTCATGTGACGATTATGTGATGACATGAGTTTGACACCCATTGCTCTAGAGCATATAAGGTGTATGTATGCAGCACCAGTTTTTTTCCTGAGAAACAAATACAGCTGTTTTAAAGAATTGTATACAGCTGCAACATTTGCAACTTTTTGAAAATGCAAAATACCACCTTTTGCACCACTCTAATGAATGTCAAAACATACCAAGGATGTTTCTCTAAACATGCAGAACATTTGAAACTAGGATCACATAACTGTATAGAGGCAACAATGACTAACGTATTTCTTCTTATGTTATTTAAGAAAATATATTTTGTCCTACCTCCAGTGTTGTGTAATAGCTGGAAAAACAATGCCAAATTTACCAATTCAACCAACCATGAAAAAAATGGGATAGCTAGAATTGTCTTTTTGATTCACTTACCTCTACTTCCCAGAATTGTTGTGATGTAAACAAAAGTCCTTCTTTGAAGGAAAAGCAGAATATAATAAATATTTGAATGATTTTAAATATTTTCAGAATGAAATTTTGAAACATCATGCATTTTCACAATAACCCTGGAATCAGATGTTTACTTCTTTTTTTCTTTGAGTCTGGGTATTTTTAAAAATTATTTTAATTAGAGTCATGCCTTTTCTTTCTTTATGTAGTAGTGTAGAAGTCAGAATGGTTTTCTGCCTGCTATTTTCTCCACAACAACCTGTGAAGTTGGCCCACAGTCATCCGGCCAGTTTTTATGCCTAAGGACTAGAGCTGTCAATCTCCAGTTTCCAGTATAGTACTTTAACCACCAAACTGGCTCTCACACTCTGTGTTGATTTCTCCCATCACTCGGCATCACTGCTAAAAGCCAACTCTGTTTGCTTGTAATTTTGCCCATGGGTTTAGCCACTTTAGCCACTTCTAGCCATTTCACTGAAATCCTATGACGATATTTTAAAAATGTGAAATATAACAAAAGTGAAGACAAATAAGGGAGTAATACTTTTTTCTTTCCAAAAAAGATACTTAAGCATATAGTTTAAAGTCATATAAAGTTCCTCAGAACTCCAGCTTCTGCATGGAATCATTTCACAACATTTTGTGCTCTTTCTTCCATGTATACATCAGCCTTCTTATAATTCTGAAGGCATGAACTTTTGTGTCTTTCCTAAGGTATGTTAACATTTACCTTGACATGTAACTTGATAACTTTACAAGACTTCCAACTTCCTCAGGCACAGAACTTTTGCTTTTTAAAAAATATAGTTCCTATTTGAGAGAAATTTCACATTACCCTTAGTAAGTATACTATTCTAAATTTTAATTACACAGAAGTGAATTAAAATTTAAGTTTGGTCCTAGTCTCAATCATTGTTTCTGGAGTGTGGCATATTCTATTTGTGGATTATCGCTGACACTGAAAAATGCTACACCAGCTTTTTGAGGTTACTGTTTTTCTTTCTCTGTTCTTCATCTCCCCCACTCCCCTTTCACTGGACAACACTGGGAGCACAAGATGGAAATGACATGGAGTATGGGAAAAATTGTGAAACTATAAACAAGGAAAAGCAGGCTAGACTGATATAAATCAGCCCTATGAAAGCCAGTTTCACAGATGTGAAAATATGGCTTCATATTTCTAAGGTTTGACGGAAATCTGCTGACCCACATCTGGTCTGTATTCATTATTTTCATGGGAGGCGATATCATTGGTGTTAAGAATGAATGTCCATGCTAAAATATTCCTGCTCCTCCTTAGCATCTGCATCTGGGAAGGACACTTGAAGTAGCTGATTCTGCCATAAAGACTTGATTGTTGTATTTTTCACACTCATCATAGAGATGATTGTTTTCTTCCCTGCAATTTGCCATTGAAGTTATGCACTCATATTTAACTCTCTTTTTGTATTGTGAACCAAATACAGGGAAGATCACATGGTGACCTTTGTTTAAAGTGATGAAGGGGAGAAAATACTCCCAAAGATTATTCAAGTCTACACACTCTGTTTCTATTTCTGTTTCTGAGAAATGTCATATCAGTTAGTGCTGAAAATGTTTTTTGTATTCTTTTAAAATAAGGATTTGATGGAAAAGAAATTACTTTTGACTTTTTTTTTTTGAAAATGAGAAACAAAATGCTGATGGGATAAGGTAAAAGATTCTTCCATTTAACTAATAAACAAAATGTTTAAAGAACATATGTGCTTTGTTATATAATCATTTCCTCAGTAAATATGAACCTTTGGGAGGTTTTTTCTACACTTCAGTTATACCCAAGATAACTAACTACTTGTTGGATTTTTTTTTCCACATCAGAATAAAAAAAAGGCAAAGTAGTTGCAGAATAATGTAATAACCAAACCTATCACCTGAATACAGACATGTTAAATTGGTTCTTTATCTGGATCCGTTCTGTTGAAGAAATTGTAAATAAGAGAAAGTCCAAATATATAAAACACCCAAGAATTTTCCTCCGCATTGAAGGGCTAATACTTGTCATTACTCTTGTTCCATCTTTGACGACTTTTTGCAAAAATAAGGCAAGGTTTTATTATTTCCGCTATGTATACTATGCATGTGAATTGTGATACCCAAACAGTAATCTGGAAGACATCCTGTTAAGGATGACTAGTCAATCCCAGCACAAGTGGATTTTGACAGTTATATATAGGCACTGACAGATTGATAAGATTAAGAAACCAGAATGCGATCAAAAGAATCATAGTTTGTTGCTGTCTTATTTTATAGCCAATGTAAGGAACCTGCTTTATTAGAGAAAGTTCATACATTAGGATTCATGGACATCTGTATTTAGGGTATCTACAATTTATATGCAACTATTGGCCAGTAATAATCTGTACTTCAGTTCTATTTATTTATAAAAGTGCAGTTACACCCATAAAGTTTTTATGTAATTGCATTTGCATCCAATTTGAGCATCCAAAATGGTTTCTAATTGCTGGGAGAAGATTTTATACAATTTTTTTTCATCTTTTGCGTATATTTCTTCTTATTTTAGGTGATGTACAGATGGCCAGCCTATCAGATGCCATTCAAGCTACTATCATATCAGCACATTCATTAATACAATGACATGTTTCCAAGGAAAAGGCCTACATCTTTTGACTGAGCTCCTTCATGAAAGAAGAAGTCCAGCTCTGCTCTACTCAGCCTGATATTAGCTTACTTCATTTGCCATCCTGGGCATGGAATGAATCTGTGGACAGTTAAGTTGGTCTAACAATTATGTGGTTTGAAATATAGTTGCAATCCATTATCTTACAATGCACTGCCTCTTCTTACAATCATATTTTACTACAGAATGTCCAAGACCAGGTGTTTAAAATTTATCAATCTCTCTTATAAATATCTTGCTCCTTGTTATATTCTTATTATAGAAATCCATCACAGTTTATCAGATCAATGCTGAAAAACTTACTTTTTAGCTGTGCTTCAGCAGCAAATTATGTTGGGATATAATGTATTTAATATGGACAGTTGTATAAATTTAAAAATAAATGAATTAATAAAAATGAATGTTTTATGCAAGGATTGGGACCTACTTCTCCAGCATCGCTCTTGAACTAGCATCTCCAGATGGATGGGATAGCAATACCATAATTCCCAGACCAGGCAGAATGTTCAGATGATTTGTCAGCAAGCAATTATGAAAGTTATAGATTTGGACAAAAAAACACCAACCCCAGCTAATAAAAGTTTTTTTGCAGATATTACAGAAAGCATACAATATTTCCTACCACAATGTGGAAAGAATTTCCAAAAGAAAATGAGTTAGCCTTGAAATATGCCACCATTTTAAAATAAAAAACTAAGAATTTTAAACTCTCATTTTAGAAGTAGCAAACAAATGTAGTTGACGTAATTATGAAAAAATTATTTAGAAAATATTTGTAATACCACTCTATATTTATGAACGGTCAGTTCACATTACATGAATGGAAGTATAAATCACAGCTTCAATGTTCTGTATTTAACACTGTTCGTGTGACTTAAATGTATTGTCTCTTTACAATAAAAAAACAACAATAAATTATTGTCAGTATTATTGATATATATATATCAAGATGCTGCTTCCACAAAATTCACTGGGACTTGCTTTTAAGGGTTATGTATGTTTATTTGTCAGGTTTTTGTTTTGGCTTTATATCCTCCTTTACTTCTAGGAACAAAAAAGAGTCATACACATTTAAAACTTTCCTCTAGGCTTGATCTGAAAGAAAGTATTTAAAGGGGGAATGAATAAACCAAATATAGATACATTTATGGCCTAAGTTTAGTATTACAGCTCAATAAAAGATTAGTTTTTAGAAGAAATCTATTCTCCATAATTGACAAAAGAAAGGACATATTCACATTTTAGTACTGAACATATGCAATTATATTATATGGATTTTTGAGCACCCATTGTTTTATTTGTTATTGTTTCCAACAAGTGGGACTGACAATAAAGATGTTGCCCAGGGAAGTGCAGCTGTTGCTCAAACTTCCAGTTATTCCATTCCATTCTCAGTTCTCACCAGCCATTCAACCATTCATCTTCCTTCCTTCCTTCCTTCCTTCCTTCCTTCCTTCCTTCCTTCCTTCCTTCCTTCCTTCCTTCCTTCCTTCCTTCCTCTCTCCCATCCTTCCTTCCTTCCTATCAAAGAGCAAAGTTTACCCTTCTGCACATCTCAAGTTTCCCACGAAGTCACCCTGCATTATTTTCCCTGCATAAGCACAGCATTCACAGCCAGACTATTAGGAAGAGCAGGAGTGGTGGCCAAACATATGGCATCTATTTGTAGCTGTGGATAAAATTCTAAACCACCTAACAAATGAAATGGTTAGTTGTGCAAATAGAGCTCAGGCACAAAGGTCAATGAAAATTACTTTTTTGCTCCAGAAGAGGCTGATTACGAGGCCACATTCTGAATACAGAGCATGATACAGATCACATTAATATGAAAAAGACATTACTGAAAGTGGGAAGGTACAAGAGAGGGCAATTGGAATGATGCAAGGAGTTAAGAATCTTAATTATTTAATATCACTTGAAACATTTACTCTACACTCTTTGATTTGGGAGAGATGAATATAAGAATTCAGAAGAAAGGGAGGGAGAAAAAGAAATTCAAAGGACCAATGTCCGTAATTATTTAATGAAAACTGTAAGCCAAACAAATGTTTGTGTTACATAGATTTGCATTCTTTTAATAAGTAAAGTTGAATGTTTTTAAAAAGCACAGCAAGAAATTGAGATGTTCATATTAACCAGTAGTGTTAGAAGACAAGTATATGATCAGAAACCAGCATGGCTGCACAAAGATCTCTCTGACAAATTGAAAGTCAAAAAGGACAATTACAAAAAATGGAAAGAGGGACACATAACTGAGGCAGGATATAGGATCCAGAAGTGAATTAAAATCTCTCTACTCCCATCTCATCAAATTGGAACCCCAAAATGTTATCAGGACATTTTTGTCTAAAATTAGATTAATTTTAGGTTGGGCCATAGAAATGATTCATGCCATCTGATAGTCTGTTTGTTTACCTACTAAAAGTATGTTTTCAATAAAATGCCAAATTGGGATGGAACCTAAGGCAGGATATCAGCAGATAGCCAGAATCTGCAAAGACGAAGTCAGGAAAGCAAAGGCTCAGAATGAACAAAGACTTGCAACAAAAGTCAAAGATAACAAAAAAAGCTTTTTCCAACATATAAATAACAAGAAAAAGATCAAGAAAACAGTCCATTAAAGAAGGAAGATGGCAAGGAAGTAACAGGCAACCAAGAGAAAGCAGAGCTGCTGAACTCATTCTTTGCATCGGTCTTCATGCAAAAAGAAACTGTAGCCCAACCTACCAGAAACATAACTGTAAAAAACAAGACTGGAAATAAAAGTTAAAATAAGAAAGAAAGAAAAAGTAAGATAACATCTGTCTGATCTTGATGAATACAAATCACCAGGACCTGACAGATTATATCCCAGAATTCTAAAGGAAATGGCAGATGTCATCTCAGAACCACTGTAAAACATCTTTGAAAACTCCTGGAACACCAGGGAACTACCAAAGGATTGGAAAAGAGCTGATGTGGTTCCTTCAAAAAAAGGGGAAAAAACAGATCCAGGAAACTACAGACCAATCATCCTAACATCAATACCAAGGAAGATACTGGAAAGGATAATAAAAAAACAGATCGTCAACACCTAGAAATGAGTAAAGTAATAACTAAAAGCCAGCACAGATTTAAAAACAGATTATGCCAAGCCAATCTTATTTCATTCGTCAACATAGTGACTAAATTAAATTAAAGTAGTAGACCAGCAAAATACCGTGGACGTAATATACTTAGACTTCAGCAAGGCATTCAATAAAGTAGACCACAACCTACTTCTTCGTAAGCTAGAAAAAAGTGAGACAGATAGCATGTCCATCAGATGGATTTGTAGCTGACTGACAAACCGTACTCAACGAGTAGTCCTTAATAGGTCTAAGTCTACATGGAAAGAAGTAAGCAGTGGGGTGCCACAAAGTTCTGTCTTAGGCCCAATACCCTTCAATATCTTCATAAATGACAGATGAGGGAATAAAAGGGGAATTTACCAAATCTGCAGATGATACTAAGATGGCAGGAATAGCTAACACCGTAGAAGATAGACTCAAGCTCCAGATGGATTTTGACAGACTTGAACACTGGGCCTATCTAACAAAATGAAATTCAATGTAGAGAAAAGCTGAAGTCCTACACTTAGGTAAGAAAAACCAAAAGTACACTTATAAACTGGGTGAAACCAGGCTTAATAGCAATGACTATGAGAGGGAACCTGGAGTCTTAGTGGACAACCAGCTAAATATGAGCCAGCAGTGTGCAGTGGCAGCCAAAAAAAGCCAATGTAATCCTAAATTGCATTAACAGAGGGATACAATCAAGATCAAGTGAGGTACTAATATCATTCTATAAAGCCCTAGTAAGATCATACCTAGAGTACTGCATCCAGTTTTGGTCACCACACTATAAAAAAGATTTTGAGACTCTAGAAAAAGTGCAGAAGAAAGCAACCAGGATGATTAGGGGACTGGAGACTAAAACATATGAAGAACGGTTACAGGAACTGGGCATAGCTAGTCTAATGAAGAGAAGGACCAGGAGACATATGATATCAGTATTCCAATATTTGAGGGGCTGTTATAGAAAGGAGGGGGTCAAGCTATTTTTCAAAGCACCTGAAGGCCAGACAAGGAATAATGGATACAAACTGACCGAAGAGAGATTCAACCTAGAAATGAGGAACTTTCTGATAATGAGAACAATCAATCAATGGAACAGCTTGCCCTCAGAAGTTGTGGGAACTTCATCACTTGATACTTTCAAGAAAAGATTGGACTGCCATTTGTCAGAAATGGTGTGGGGTTTCCTGATTGAGCAGGGGGTTGGACTAGATGACCTATAAGGTCCCTTCCAACTCTGTTAATCTGTTAAATTATCTAGTACAGTTTTGAAACAGAGCGCTCCTGTATAAAATGTATAGAATTACTAATTGTATTAGAATATGGATCAAGACAGAAGGAGTTTGCAGAGGCTTGAAAGGAAAAGAGCTAAGAGTTAACTCAATTCAGCAATTGAGCTTCACAATTGTTATATGTTGTTATGAATTAGTTTAGACCCGTGATGGCAAACCTATGGCACACGTGCAACAGGTGGCACCTGGAGCCATATCTGTGGGCACATGAATGTTGCTCTAGCTCAGCTCCAGTGCGCATGCACTCACCGGCCAGCTGATTTTCAGGCCTTCTGGGCCTACTGGAAATTTGGAAACAGGTCATTTCTGGCCTCCAAAGGGCCACCGAGGGTGTGGGGAAGGAAGTTTTTGCCTGCCTCAGGCTCCAAGAAAGCTTCTGGAGCCTGGGATAGGGTGAAAAATGGGCATACTAGGCCCATCATGCCATCACGTGGGGGGAAATATGCATGTGTGGGGGGTGGGACGCATTGAATTATGGGTGTGGGCACGCACATGCATGACACCACCATGCTCTCCCCGCTTTTGGCACGCGATGGCAAAAAGGTTAGTCATCACTGGTTTAGACCATATGACCAATCCATTATATTTACCATCAGGAGTGAAATTCAGCAGGTTCTGGAGAACCGGTAGTGGAAATTTTGAGTAGTTCGGAGAACCAGCAAATACCACCTCTGGCTGGCCCCAGAGTGGGGTGGGAATGGGAATTTTGCAGTATCCTTCCCCTGGAGTGCGGTGGGAATGGGAACTTTGCAATATCCTTCCCCTGCCATGCCCACCAAGCCACGCCCACAGAACTGGTAGTAAAAGTTTTTGCTATTCATCACTGTTTTTCATGCAGCATAGTTTTAGAAGTAACTATGTCTCAATTTGGTCCTTAAAACAGGTACTTCCGAATCTTGGTATGATTTAGCTAGGACTACCAGATTTGGCTTGCAAAAATCTGGAAAACCACTTCAAGTCAGTAAACAGGAGGAGAAAATCTTAACTCTTTTCTGCCATTTAGTGTTCTTCTGGATTTTTGCAGCCCAAACATTGTAATAAAGTAGGAAAATGCAGGTAAGCTTCACACATGATGTTGTCAAAATGAGCTGTGTTTGTACATGGATTGTGCGAACCATGGCAATGGCATGGTTTTATAATCCATGATTTACTATATTTTATGAACAAAAGACTGAACTTTATTCAACAACTCTCAATAACAGTTGAGAAGTTTTGATAAAAGCTACTAAAAGTCCTGAAATTGGAGAGGCTATTGAATGGAATAGAATAGCAATGCAGTCCAACCCAGAAACAACCTTTACATAATATAACACATCATATTGCATTCTTTAAAATACATAACCTGCCCCAAAATTTGCATGCGATTTTAATGGATCTTCTTTCAATTTATGGATAAAATGAAAACATACATTATGTAAAAACAAAGATTTAATAGTGTGTCACTAAACTATGGGAAATTGACTTCTTTGACCTTCTCCCCATGACAGTCTTTCCAGTATAGATGCTATAGAAAATTTGGATATCTATTGAACTATATATAATCCAAAAAAGGAAAATTATTATGTAAAATTCAGTGGAAGCACCTTCCAAAATTAGCGGTGTTCTCTCAAAGATATGGTAGATGTATCTCTATCTAGTTTGTATATATTTACCCTTTCTACTGTAGTTAATATTCCTAGAAGACTGGAAAGGGTGCCATGGGAACTAGGAAGAAGGGAGGTCTGCTTTCATTGCCCCAGTTTAACACACCTAAATCTGGATCTAACCCATACTTTCAGCATATTATTTTTATTATGAGCCTGATCTCTCACTCTCCTGACACAAGCAATCCCAGTACAGCTAATAAAACTATCTGTTTGAGTAATGGAAGCAAGATGCCAACTTGTTCTGTATTATTAATAATATTGTCAAAATCTTGTGTTGCCCTACTTTAAAATTATTCTGGCATATTAATATTGCACTGTATATGTGTCAAAGGGGAAAATCTCTGGTTTCCTCCAGGTCAATTAGTCTGCTGTTGTAATGGGCTGGTAATGGTGTCTCGGCAGAGTTTTCTTTAAATTACTTTCTCTTCTCTCATCACCTCACAATTTAATGGTACAGGCACAGGATCTACATAGATATGCCTTGCAGTTATCATACATCATTGTGAAAGGGGTGTTCTGCTAAATAAACTTTTTTACCCTCTGACCTTAAAGCATCTATTATGAGGTCATCATTTCAGAGAAGAAAAACATCTTGTCAAGTTAGAAGTGTTGTGGGGAGAAGGAAGAAGAAGTTTCAAACATGTATCAACTGCTGTTGCAGAGCTATTAAAGATATAGAGAAGTCGCAGGGTCACTTCTCACTTCTGAAAGATATAAATGCAAGTTGAAATGCCATAAATTTTCTAAAAATATATGGAATAACATTGCAGATGGAACAATTACATAAACATCTATTTTACAAGGGTAATTCCTGATTCATTTCAGAAGTCTAACTGTTTTTCAACAGCAACTCTTCCAAGAAGGAAACAAGTGTTATAGTTTTAGCTTTACGTACAGTATGTGGACAGTATCCAAAAATACATTTCTATTATCAAAGTTAATAAGTGATATGATCCTGACAGTCATATAGTGCCCACTATGCAACAACAGAGACAACTTCAAGGAAACAACAAAATTAAAATATAATTAGTTAAAGATATGAATCAAATATACAATATATATCGTTGTACCTATGCATGTCTATTCAATTGGTCATTGATGAATATAATCAAGCCATATCCTACTTAGTTTCTGGCAACATCAAGTTTAAGAAAAATCATGAGAAAAGCAGTTGAAAGTGTAGTTGAAAATCAGATCAAAGAATCCAGAAGTTGGTGAACATGTTTCTGTGGTTGCTGTCTTTATTATCAGCTAGATCTTAAGTGCACCTGTAAGTCCTTGAATGTGGCTCCTGGGTCTCAACTGTAACATCAATTGTCAAGTATCATACACAAAACACCACATATTTCATTCAAGCATTTTTTTGGATTTTAACAATAATCCACTGGTGAGTCCACTTGGACACAATTATAAATAATTAAGAAAAAAGGACAGAGGGTATTTATAAAGTAGGGACCTATATGTCCTAGTTATCTATAAAGTTATTAGAAGCCAAGACAGGGATCCAAATGAAATCTGCATTTCTGATTTGTTTAATAGCGTGCTTAGCCAGACAGATAGCAATATGATGTCTTCTTCTTAATCAAAAATATGAACATAATTCTGCAACATTGAGATCAAAAAAAGAATTCATGTTTTAAAAATTATATATAATAAGTGATATTTTTAAAAAATGTTTTCATTATGGACTATATACATAAAAATTAGCAACTATAGTATCTAATAAATTTAAGTAACAAATCATCAAGAATACAGATATTAGTCATCTAGATATTTAATATATTTATTAACAGATATTAGGCATCAGATATTTAGTCATTTTTTATAACAATTCCATGTATTTGTGGAAAATGTGTATGAGTGAATAGTACAAGTGAAGAATGCTGCAAATTATACACACACAAACACACACACACACACACGAAATGAGGAACCAAATTTTGGCCTGCTAATATAACAAAGGAGGGAAAGGCTAGTTTCATAATCCAGACATTCCAATTTTTGAGCTGGATAATGACTGAGTTCATAGGAAAGAAGTTTAAGATTAAGTGCTATTGATAATAATCCAAGAAAAGAAGAAAGATACATGTAGAAAACAAGGCAAATGACTATTTCCACAGATAATTTAGTTACACAGCCTTAGTGCACTCACAGTTTTCTAATGAACCAATTCCTAATTATCATGAGGGAAAGTCTGACTGTTGCTGTGGTCCTTCTCTGGGAGACTGATGGATTTTGACCAACTTCCTTGTGAGTTGGCTGGGTATTTTGAGGACAACCTGATGGACAAGATGGCCAGGAGTCCAATCCATAAGGCAATATTTATGTTCTCATGCTCTTATGTTCAGAACAGACTTTGCACAACATTTTGGCATTTTTAGGAAGAAATGGAACACTGAGGAAAACTGATTTCTCAACTGCTTGTTGTACAAAATCATATATTTCCATTCATTTCATTTCTATATTTTGCAAATCGCCTAATAAAAATATTCTGAAGAAATTTTTAAAAGTTAAACAATAAAAGCTTTTTAAGAGTCTGCTTTCTTACACCAACACCGGCTTGATTGTGCTGGCACTCAAATTTAAGATACCGATTGATTGATCTCTTTAATCTAATATCTGTTCATGGGGTGTCTGTTTTCTTTATTGTGGTGGCACCTGCCAGTGCCATTACAGTGGAAGTCTTACTGTATTTCTGTTATGAGTGCCAGTTTGGGGCTTTAACATCTCAGCAGGTTTGTTCTGCTTTGGGCGAAAGACCAGCATACATTTTTATCAATCTACATGCATAAATTTAAAAAAAAAACATGAAGCAGGCAAAAACATCAACAATTTGATTGCTTCTTGAAACCAAAATGTTGAACAAATGACATAACAGAAAGCATAGTCAGAAACATTTTATTCAATGTGGTATCTTCACACAAATTTATCTCAACTTAAATGCATAGCAAAATGCTTAAATACATATCATGTGAGCTGAATCAACAGTGACAGATCTTGCCATTGCTATAACTACCGTATTTGTGTGTGTGTGTGTGTGTGTGTGTGTGTGTGTGTGTTCTATTTCCCCACATTTCATCATATTGCAGCATTATTGACCAAGGAATGGAAAAGAGGAATAAATGGGCTTCTTTTTAAACATCTGGAGTCAACAGATTTAGTTCCAGCCTAGGGGAATTTAAGTATGCTATTTTTATTCATTTTCTCAAATTCATTCCTTGATAGCTCTCTGCAATGATGCTGCAGAAAGGTTCAAACATCCAAGTTATTTGCTGCCTAATCTTTGCTGCAAGTTAATCTCTCATCCCATACTCCAAAGTGGATTGGCAATTTAAGCCTAACTGGATGGTTGGCAACATCACTTTGTCATTCCTAAAGCTCTAATCCAGTGTTTCTCAACTTTAGCAATTTTAGATTGAGTGGACACCAATTCTCAGAATTTTCCAACTACACATAGGGTTTAAGTCAGCTTGTTTGTCAAGGGCAGTTTGATCCTCCAACTAAGAAAAATGGCAGAAATCATCAGGAGCAACAATGGTACTCACTGCCTAATGGTAGGATTCATCCCACCACAAGATCATAATGTATTCTTAATGCTAGCATATGTGGTCGGTGTTATGTTGTTGCTGTTTAGAGCGGGAATTTCAAGCTAGGGGTTGTTTCTGATTGGTTACTGGCCAGCAGCCAAACTGTATATAAAGAGGGTTGCTGCCAGCATCGAGTTGCTGAAGTCTCACCATACAATAAAGAGCTGTTGTCACTAGCCTGTCTGTGCTGCTTCGTTATTGCCCAGTCACTTCATTTGGCGACGAAGGTGGGATAGCACACAGAAAAAGAGCCAACGATCAGAGACGGCACCCTCCGGGACCGTAGACTTCAGCCATGGCAGCGTACGTCATGGCTATGCCGTTCGATCCACTCGAGAAAAATGGGGGTCCTACATGACCCGATTCGAGTGCTCGCTCGAAGCGAGCGACATGCACGGGCTCTCAGCAAACTGTAAACGAGCCTTGTTCCTGAGCCATTGTGGACCGGACATCTTTGAAATGGCTGAGTCACTGTGTGAACCGACTCCAGTACAGACAGTACCGTGGAACACCCTTCAAGCGACTTTCAGGGCGCACTACGCCCTTGCACCTTCCAAGTTCGTCCAGCGTTACCAGCTGAGGCAGAGAATCCAGAAAGAGGGGGAACCGATGACTGAATATGTAGCAGAGCTCCACAGGGCCACGACCCACTGTGACTACCGCGACTACTGCTCTAGCAGCATGACTGGATGACGTGCTGCTAGAGCAGTTAATCTGTGGAGTACGAGACACCCGGCTTCAGAGAAGGCTGCTCGCAAAGCCAGGGTTGACTTTTGCCAGTGCCTTAGACGAGGCCAGGGCACACGAAGCATCGACAAAGGTGTCGGAGGCTTTACAGTGTCCTCAGCCTGAGAAAAGTGGGTCTAAAGTGATCCCAGTTCACCGCAAGGAGACGAGAACAAGTTCGGAAGAAGAGTCAGACGAAGACGTCTTCCGAACCAAAAAAAGAAAAGGCGAGCCAAGCCGCCGTAGAGAGAGCTGCCTGAGTTGTGGTGGCCAGCATGAAAGACAAGCCTGCAAATATCGCGAGGCCATTTGCAGACTCTGCGAGAAGAGAGGTCACTTGGCGCGAGTATGCCGGCGCAACTTCCGTGTTCTTCTAAACCACGTGAACCGGACAGCCAATCAGAGCTGCCGCCACCTTCAAAACAACCTATCCAGAACAAGGACGCTGAAAAACGCCGCGAAATTCAAACTTACAGCACGAGAGTCGGCCAAGCCAGCACAGCGATTGAAGAGACAGTCTTCACCACCGTCAAAATCAATGGTCAATCCTGCAGCATGGAGATTGACACCAGATCTGCACTCTCCATCATGTTGTGGGCTACGCTACAGTCCCTGCTTCCGGCTACAGAAAGAGCCAGTTATCGAACAACACGTCCGTCTGCTAGACTACCAGGGGAACTGTGTTCCAGTCGAAGGCGTTGACACCTTCACCATTTCCTACGGCGAGTTCGAGGAAAAGCTACTGCTAACCATCATGAGAGATCCACTACCCAGCCTCCTAGGTCTACGCTGGTTCCGAGCCCTCGGCATGGGCTTCACGGGGGTCCACAGCCTCAGCGGATCATCGTTAAAGGAACAATTCCTGCATGAATTCCGGGACATTTTTGAAGACAGCTTGGGCAAGTATGTGGGGACCCCGATTTCATTTAATTTGGATCCAGGGGTAGCCCCAATTAGACTTAAGGCAAGGAGAGTCCCTTTCGCGCTGAAAACCAAAGATCGACGCAGAGCTAGAAAAACTGATTAGCCAGGACATCTTAGTGCCAGTTGACCACGCAAAATGGGAAACCCCGATACTGACCCCACTTAAGGCAGATGGGTCTATCAGAATTTGCGCTGATTACAAATGTTCCATCAACAAAGCGTTGCAGCAAAGCGCTTATCCGGTTCCCGTAGTTCACCACTTACTGCACTCCCTAGGTTCAGGGAAAATCTTCACAAAACTAGATCTTGCACAAGCTTACCAGCAGCTGCCGGTAGACGACGCTACGGCAGAAGCGCAAATGATTGTGACACACAGAGGGGCTTTTAAATGCACTCGATTGCAATTCAGGGTCAGTATAGCCCCGGGCCTATTTCAAAGTACAATGGAGCGCCTTCTACAAGGCCTCCCCAGAGTTGTCCTGTATTAGGATGACGTCCTAATTAGTGGCCATAACGAAAAGCAACTGGCAGAATGAATCAGGTCGGCCCTGACAAGATTCCAGGAAGCCGGCCTAAAACTTAAGAAATCAAAATGCAAAATTGGGGTTCCCTCAGTGGAGTTCTTAGGTTATAAGATTGACGGGTCAGGAATCCACCCTACTGAAAGCAAAGTGAGAGCCATTAAAAGCGTCCCCACACCCAAAAACAAGACCGAACTTTCTTAGGCCTTCTGAATTTCTACACCATGTTCTTAAAAGACAAGGCAACGGTAGCCAAACCTGTACATAGACTATTAGGGAAGAACGTTCCATGGGTTTGGGGCAAAAGAGAAGCGGCAGCTTTTAACGTGGTGAAGGAGCTTCTCTCTGAGGACAGCTTCCTAATACAATATAGCTCTGAGCTGCCATTGGTCTTAGTTTGCGACGCCTCTCCGTTTGGCGTCGGCGCCGTGCTCAGCTATAGACTACCTAATGGCCTAGAGGCGCCAATTGCTTACTACTCCTGGACTCTGTCATGCGCAGAACGCAATTATAGTCAACTTGACAGGGAAGCCCTAGCCGCCATCGCAGGGGTAAAAAAATTTCACGAGTACCTGTTTGGCCGCTCTTTTGACTTAATAACCGACCACCAACCGTTACTGGGCCTCCTTGCTGGGGACAGGCCCACCCCTGCCGCTCTTTCGCCTAGAATGCCTAGATGGTCGATTTTTTTGGCCGCATATTCCTATAGACTTATTCACCCTCCTGGAAAAGCAATGGGCCATGCAGACGCCCTTAGCAGGTGCCCCCTCCCTGACATTTTAGACAACCCGACTCCCGAGGCCCCAATTCTTTTACTGGACGCTGTGCCGCCAGGGCCTCTGTCTTCGGCTGAGATGGCCAAAGCTTCCAAGAGAGACTCAACCATACGGACTGTGATGGGCTGGGTCCTGCGAGGCTGGCCCACTCAAACTGACTCTACTGTATTTAAACCCTTTTGTACAAAGCAGAATGAACTTTCAATGCTGGGGGGGGGGTGTTTACTGTGGGGAGATTGTGTTGTTGTTCCTGAAAGTTTACAGTACAGAGTTCTAGAAATGCTGCATGTGGGCATGGTTAGAATGAAGGGCCTTGCCCGTAGTTACGTGTGGTGGCCACATTTAGACCAAGACATTGCTGAGTGGATGGGGAAGTGTAGGTCCTGCCAGGAGTCACGTCCAGATCCCCCGATCGCTCCAGCAAGGGAATGGGAGAAACCCAGGGGTCCATGGGGGCAACTCCATATAGATTTCGCTGGGCCATTCCATGGCCAGTCCTTCCTGATAGTGGTGGACGCATTTTCAAAATGGTTAGAGGTTTTTCTAATGCCCTCAACTACCTCGGAGGCTGTGATTAGGGTCCTCCGCTGCCTTTTCGCCACGCATGGCCTGCCGGACACATTGGTCTCGGACAGCGGGCCGCAATTCACCTCAGTCCAATTTGAAAGTTACGTCGCCGAGCTGGGCATTCGGCATGCCCTATCAGCCCCTTTTCACCCGGCTTCGAATGGTCAGGCAGAACGATTTGTGCGAACCACCAAGGAAGCCTTGTCCAGATTAGAGTCCGGGGATTGGCAGGCCAAGATTGACCAATTTTTGGCAGTACAAAATGCCATTCCCTGCACAGCCACTGGCCACAGTCCGGCCGAACTCCTAATGGGCCGTAAACTAAGGTGTGTCCTGGATCGTTTGCATCCAAATTATTCGGCTGATAAATTTAAGGGAGAAGAGGGAGGCCTCAGGCAATTCCCAATTGTCTATGCAAGAAACTATGCCACTGGTCCCTTGTGGGTAGAAGGTATTGTAACAGGGGTGTCTGGGCCGAAATCTTACACAGTAGATATCGGTCAAGGGAGAATTTGGAGGCGTCACATTGATCAGCTAAGAAGGAGGCTAGTTAGCAAAAACCCAGACACCGAATGCAAGCCAGTCCCTAACTATCAAGGTCCTTCCAATACAGCTACCTCAAACCCGAGTGAGCCGGAATACTTATCTGGCAAGCCGGAGTTCCAGCGCTGCCCCAGCGAGCCACTCCTCCCACCGGGGAAAGTCACACCTCCGAAAGAATTCTGGAGGTTCCATTGACAGAGCCAGGAGAGACGGGAGGTCCCTCTGACCGGTTCAACGCCCCGCCTGCAACTGAACTGCGCAGGTCGACTCAGACTAAGACACGCCAGGTCACCTGCACGACTACGTTTGTAAATATGTTAATAATTTTGGTAATGTGCATTCTGGGAGGGGAGGGGTGTTATGTTGTTGCTGTTTAGAGCGGGAATTTCAAGCTAGGGGTTGTTTCTGATTGGTTACTGGCCAGCAGCCAAACTGTATATAAAGAGGGTTGCTGCCAGCATCGAGTTGCTGAAGTCTCACCATACAATAAAGAGCTGTTGTCACTAGCCTGTCTGTGCTGCTTCGTTATTGCCCAGTCACTTCAGTCTGTCTCTGCAAACAATATCAAAAAAACCAAACACCACATTCAATAAAAAGGTATCATTGTCATATTGATAAATTTATAGCTGAGTTTTTCTTTTTAGATTTTCCTACAACCACCAAATAGTACAAAAAATTGTGCTTTGTTAACTGTGTTACATGAGATCTTGGTTTTCCTCTCCAACTATCGTTATGATTGTTGCATGCAAGTTGGCAGCATTAAAATTTCTCAAATAAATAAACCTATGGCACACAGCCTTTAAAATTGTCTAGAATTCTTTTCTTTTCTAGAAATTGTCCATATAATTTGAAAGAGACAACGTATCCTTTGAAATTATTTTCTTTGTTTCACAATTCACGTACTTAGGCCAATCCTAAATCTTGCTTAATTTGAACACACTTAGTATGGTCTAGCCAAGATCTAAATGGATTGGAGTAGTTGGTTAAAATATTCCTTTAGGTGTTTGCATTTGAAACTCAGTCTCTTTTTGGTAGGTCAAAAATTAAATATATCTTCCACCTAATTTTTGAAGGGATTTATGTCATCTTCTTAGGAAGATCAGACAGAAATGTAGTGCTATTTCTCTGGGGAAAGCCATGGATTTCAGCACTTTTGAATTTTAATAGATCCAGAAGTTCAGAGCTGTTTCTGAATTGTATACAATATCTGTCACCACACAAGCTTCTTGCACAAATGTCAATTTTCATTTTAAAATCCACATTGGATTTTTACTACCTTGAAAATATTGGTAATCAACTACAAGTCATTCCAGTTTCCACTATCTTTCAAATAGTTATCTATAACAGACATATAAAACAGGAGAAACTAAGGTCAGTGTCATGTACAAAAGTGATTATTTTTCATTCTATAAAACATTCCTCTGTTCCAGTTTTTGTACAATAATCAAATTGTCCTAGCAAATTCACAATAAGAGTATGATGCTGCCAGCCATGCCTTTTGTTTATCTAGTCTCCAAGGATCAAATGACTATAATAGTATGAGATGATGTCCCAAGGGTAAGCTAGAACAAAGATATTTGGAAGCTCTCCTATTTCATGTTACTCCAAAGGCAGAGAATGTGAATCCTTTTACCTTTTTATTTTTCGTTGGTTACAATGGCTATAACTGTGCTGTCTGCCTGTCTGTCTGTCTGTCCCACACAAAATTGTTTCATCTATATTCATGGGAATCTCAGTTGAGATGGTCTTTGCTTATGCTTTCTGTTTAGTTGGTCCTCTTTTTCCTCCTAGGAAGCAAGGCACAGTATGGAAACAAAGGGAATGTTATATCTTAACTAGTCATCATGATGGAAGGAATACCAAACCAGGAAGAAAAATGGAGTTGTAATTCATTAACCTTATTATTCAATATGACTCTTTCAAATTCAGATGTCAAGGTTCCAAGGAACACCCCCAACAAAATAAAGCTCTGAGTCCTGAAGTTCCTCAAAGTTCCAATTTATTAGAAATGTCATGTTGGCACATCTGGGAAAACCTGAATCTGAAAGCTTCCAGGTTTCCCCCAGAGTTCACAGCCCTGCCCCACACCCACAAGTTCATCACATTGTCCTATCAACTCTTCACACTCCACCGGATACAATCTTCATGCAGTCTGCATCAGACGTGAGAAAAAGTCCTTGAGTATGGAATGTTGTTATGACTAACTTTCTACCATTCCAACAACAACCCCCTCCCAACTTCCCCAGCTAAAATATGTGGCAGTTTAGAAGCAAAAAGAAAATTGTCTTCCAAAACTGACAGGCCTCCCCCCCCCCCCCACCCCCAGGAAAGGAACACATCCTGGAACAAGGCTGAAATTAGCGGTTAACACAATTAGCACATTAACCCGCTCTCCCCCCCTCAGGAGGACCCTTAGGCTTATCAGGGAATTTAACATGAAATTCCCTAATTAAAGTGTCTGCCTGAACATCCCAACTCTTCACCCACATGGCTTCAGACAAGGGGTACCACTTCCAGTGAACCAAATATTGCAAAAGTCCCTTCTGCAATCTGGAGTTCAAAATCTTCTTCACCTCATAATGAGTCTCACCCTGCACCACAATCGACTTTGAGGGAGCAGCAGAATGAGGTATCAATTTAGATCTCACAGCAGGCTTTAACAGGCTGCAATGGAAAACAGGATGAATTTTTCCCCGTATGCGGGGGAGATTTAACTGTACAGTCACTGGGTTAATCACTTTCACAATGGGGAAGGGACCTAAATATTTCAGTCCTAACTTCTTATTCTTCAACCTCAAACATAAGTATTTGGTGGAAAGATATACACGATCTCCCACCCAAAAGGGGATTGGAGAGATCGGTGTTTGTCTGCTTGCTTTTTGCATGCTTCAGCCGCTTCATTCAGGGCTTTTTGGTATTCTCCCAGCCTTTCTTTAATGACTCCATCCATTTATTCAGCATCATGGAAGAAGGCTGTTCTCTCAGCAGTTCTGGCATTGGAACGAACTCCATGCCGCTTGTAATCTGAAAAGGGGTCAGTCCCATACTACTATGCACCATATTATTGTAAGCCACTTCTGCAAAAGGAAGCAAGTCAGCCCAATTATCTTGCCGGTAATCTACATACATAAGATGATGTACTGTTCCACCGTGGCATTAGCACATTCCGTGGCTCCATTCGTACTCGGATGGAAAGCCTAGCTAAGCCCCTGAGATGACCCAATGGACTTCAAGAACTCCCTTCAGAACTTAGCGGTGAACTGAACTCAATCGGAGATCATCCATCGTGGAACTCCATGCAGCTGGTAGATCTGTTTTGACAAACATCTTGGCTAATCTCTTAGCCAAGGGAAGTCCAGAACAAGGAATAAAATGAGCCTGTTTGAAGAACAGGTCTATCACAGTCAATATTACATTATTTCCGCCACTTTCTGGGAGCTCTACTATAAAGTCCACAGCTATTTCTTCCCACAGGTGGCTGGGCTCAGCTACCTGTTGAAGCAAACCGGGAGGCTTTCCCAGTCTTGTCTTATTGCTGACACATGTGGCACAACTTTTTTCATAGTCCTTCACATCAGCTTTCATCTTTGGCCACCAAAACTGCCGTCTAATCAGATGAAGGGTCTTTAGAAATCCAAAGTGAGAATCATGGCTACACTGGAGTGCCAGGAGTCTCATGCTGTTTGGGAAGTAAATTTTCGAACCTTTCCAAGCTAGTCCATCACGGGTCGTCAAAGTGTCTTGATTGTGGGCTAGCCATGGATCAGTAGATAGTGCTGCCTTCAAGTTGGCAGTTAGCTTCCCATCGATGGGATCAGTCCGCCTGCTGGCCTGACTCCAGGTAGTGACTTGTGCCACACCCTACATGTCTGGGATGAAGTCATGGATGATGTCCTCCCTCTGGCTGTCATATTGGGGTTTCCTTGAGAGGGCATCTGCAAGCAGGTTCTTCCCCCCTGGGATGTATTTCAGCCTCAAATCAAACCACTTGAAGTACTGTGCCCAGTGGACCTGTTTCGGGGACAGCCATCATGGGGTCTTTAAGGCTTCGAGGTTTTTATGGTCTGATCATACCTCAAAGGGGATCTTGGCTCCCTCTAGGAAGTGCCATCATGATAGAAGAGCCCAATGAACAGCAAAGGCTTCCTTCTCCCATACTGCCCATCTCCATTCGGTGTCAAGTTTTTTGGACAAGGAAGTTGTCCATTCGGTGTCAAGTTTTATGCACAAGGAAGCTGCCTCGCTTGGGGAACTTCCTAGAGGAGCACTGGTGCCACTGCAACGTCGCTGGCATCAGTTTGGACAATGAACTGCCTATGAAGGAAGGGCTCTTCTGCAAACAGCCGTTACAATTTTTCAAATGTTTTTTGACAGCTTAGCATCCAGGCTAACAGCTGCATCGGCCGCAGCTTTACAGGGGAGGGTCCCGTCTTTAGTAGTTTGGTAAGCGGCAGAGCCACTTCTGCGAAGGCTGGGATGAATTGCCAGTAGAAGTTAGCAAATCTCAGGAAACTTTGCAGGTGTTTCCCGGTGTGAGGGGCCTGCCAGTCAAGTACAGCTCGTACTTTCCCAGGATCCATCTCTATGCCTTCATTCAACACTCGGTAGCCCAAGTAGTCCAAAGAAGTTTCATGGAACTCACATTTGGACAGCTCTGCATAACGTTTTGCAGCTAACAGTTTCTTTAGTACTTGTCGGACTAGTTTCACATGTTTTTCTAATGTCTCACTGAATATGAGAATGTTGTCCAAGTAGATTAGAACCCCTTTGTATAAATGTTCATGCAGCACTTTGTTAATCAATTGCATGAATACCGCAGGAGCTCCTTGGAAACCAAAAGTCATGCCTTTGAATTGGAAGCTACCTAATGGGCAGTTCAAAGCAGTCTTCCATTCATCCTCTTCCTTTATGCACACTCTGTAGTAGGCTTCTCTCAAGTCAAGTTTAGTAAACACTTTGCCTTTTGAATGATAGTTCAATAGGTCTTTCATGAGGGGAAAGGGTTAGGTATTTTCCATTTATCTCACAAAAATCCATGCAGAACCTCATCCCCCCCCCCCCATCTTTCTTTTCCTTAAACAGCACCAGGGTGGCTACTCTGGATTATGAAGGTTGGATGAACCCTCGGGCTAGGTTAGTATTGATGTACTTCTTCAGCTCAGCCATTTCTTTTGGGGTCATTGAGTACATCTTTGGTTTAGGGAGTTTGGCCCTGGGCTCAATCTCAATCGCACAGTCAGTATAGCGATGAGGGGGAAGAATGTTGCATTCCTCCTTACTGAATGCTTCAGCAAGGTTCCTGTATTCCTTGGGGACCTGGGGAGTCTAGGTAGGACTTTGGTGGTCATTGTGGCCGCCTCTTGTGGGGCCCCTGAGGGCTCATCTCAGTGGGTTTGGCTTCAGGCAGAAAAGGCCCCACTCCTATAATGACTTTTTGGTAGCCTTCCTCCCATTTGATTGTAGGGATCCATTTGTCTAGCCAGGCCAGTCCCAGGATGATTGATTCTGCCATTTTTGGGACTACTATGAATTAAATGAGTTCTGTCTGGATCCCTAGTTCCAATCTGACAAGATCAGTGACCCATGTAGCAGAGGTGCTACCTATTAAGATCCCGTCTACTTGCTGAAAGCATATGGGGCAGCTTAAGAGGTGTGTCTTTATGCCTAGCTGCTCAACAATGGGGGAGCTAATTAAGCAATGGGTGCAGCCGGTGTCTATTATTGCTGCTACCTCTCCATGCACCCCAGTCTCTGGCTCTGTCAGCTTGACTTTGACCACAAAGGGGTGGATGGTCCCACTTACCATCGGGTTGTCTTTGCTGCTGCTACTGCTGGCCGGCCCAGGCCGCAAGTCTTTGGATGAGGTTTCTTCATTCTCTCCAGGGGGAGGGGAAGTCTCGACTGTCTGCTGGGCAATTCTGCTGGCATCTGGAGGCTTTCATGGGTACCTTCTGCCTTGGGCTGATGTGGCGGGGTGTGGGCGTGGAACCAGTGCAGGCGCTAGACACTCCGCAGCTTGATGACCCACTTGTCTGCCATGGTAGCACTTGATTACCTCTGTAGATTGAGCAGGAGGGGTTTCAGTGGGGTTTGTCAGAGGATATCTGGTCAAAGTTAATCCCTGGGGGCCTCTCAGCTGAGGAGTTGTGGTGTGGGAGAACTTCTCTATCAAGAGCTATCAACATGGTGTACCACTCTTGCAGTCGCTCTGGCATGCCCCGGATTCCACAGGCGGTTCTGAATTCTTGATCAATGGCTTCTTTAAAATAATGCAGAAGTATTCTGTCTGGCCAATGTCCAAGGTTCCCTGTGACCCTTCTAAAGTCCCATACAAAGTCCTTTATGGGTCAATTTCCTTGACTCATCACTTTTATCTCGACTTTACTCTTGTTGATTCGGTCTCGGTCTTCGAATCTGACCCAGAGCAGCTCAACAAAACCTTCTGCATCATTTAATTCAGCAACCCCCCCCCCATTATGCCACTGGGCTATCCAGTTAGCAGCATCTCCCTCATTCATCCCCTCCAAGATCACAGATACCAAGTCGCGATCTGTTTTGTATTGCTTTCCATACTGATCTATTTGAGCCCATACTCGGCTGAAGAAATAGGCCAGTTTAGTAGGCTTACTGTTAAACATTGCTCTAAACCATGGTGGTGGGGCCCTTGCTAGCAGAATTGCCAAGGCAGCTGGAGGTGGGGTGAATGCCGGTGGCTGAACTGGAACCTGCAGTGGTGGCGCTGCTGGCTGCTGGATCAGACCCCATGGCAGTGCAGGGATTGTTGGGGCAAATTGGGCCCATTGTGATCCCATAAGAGGGGGAGCAGCAGGCACTGGCTGGCATCCACTGGCACTGGACTCACCCCTGGCCGGGATAGAATCCCGAGCCTGGGGGGAATAAATTCCGCAGGGGGTAGCATGAAGGCAGGTTGATGAGGGCTGGATACATGACGATATCCAGGCGATCATTCTTTTGGTCCCAACTCTGGAGTTCAATCAGGCTGGCAACTTTTCCCAAAATCCATCTCCCTGGACCGAGCTCCTAGGCTTTGCATCACCTCTGCAGCTTCAAGGGCTCATACCACACCTTCAGAAGGAGAATACCAGGTCTCGATAAACCATCCGGTATGTGCTCCCATGGCTCCCCCTGAAATCTTCTCTCTCCCTTCCATCTTTGCTGAGTCTTCACATCACCCAAGCTTTAGGTTGGTGCTGGGGCTCAGCATCCCATTCAGCCCCCTTTCGGGGTGCTGCTTAGTTATTTAGCAGATTCAGGTTAACGTCAGGGTTCCAAGGAACACCCCCAACAAAATAAAGTCCTAAGCTTCCTTAAAGTTCTAATTTATTAGAAGTGTTATGTTGACATATTTGGAAAAACCTGAATCTGAAAGCTTCCAGGTTTCCCCCACCCAGCTGAGAGTTCACAGCCCTGTCCCACACCCACAAATTCATCACATTATCCAATCAATTCTTCACACTCCACCAGATACAATCTTCATGCAGTTTGCATCAGACGTGAGCAGAAGTCCTTGAGTACAGAATGTTGCTATGACTAACTTTCTACCACTCCAACAACCCCCTCCCAACTTCCCCAGCTAAAATATGTGGCAGTTTAGAAGCAAAAAGAAAATTGTCTTCCAAAACTGATTTCCCAAACTGAAACTTGAATCAAATGCAGTATTGTTCTTTGATTTTAAAAAAAGGATGCACCATGGCTCTACCCAAAAAATAATATATGAATGAAAAGTGCATGTTATTTGGGGAAATGGTTGTAAAAGTAAATATGTTAAAAGAAATAGCTGCAAAAATATGACCATTGTGATTGTGTGGGTGTGTGAATTTTTCTAATAGAAAAAGAAGATGAAATGAGCATTTATTTTATAAAATTTAAAACCTGAAATGAAGAAGCAAATGTCTGATATTGTACGTACAATGTATGTATGGCCTCTGTATGTACTTCAGGACCAGACTGAGTATGAAATTTGAAAATATGTAAGAGAAATAATATAACTTTTCAAAAAAGTTATTATTTAAGGGCAAGAAGGACCAACATTTTCTTTCTCTGGAGTTACACTTTTTTGTTTAAATGTGTCTGAGGATCTCTTCATTCTTTCCTATTCCCAAGGGGGAAATCTCATATTATTACAGAAGCTCATTAATCAATTCTAAATCTAATAGAAAACCAAAGGATATATTTCCCAGAGAATCTGTTGTCCATTTCCAAAATTACTGATCTGTAAAACATCATAGTTCGTTCTCAGGTTTACCATTACTACTATTCCAATTTCCTTGCAAGTTTATTAAATTATACTCTATGTGGAAAAAGTCAAAATATTTATTCTCATCTTATAATGCTAAAACCTGAGCATCCAGGGAAATATATCTTCAATAGACATAGGAAAGACAAACAAATTACTTGATTTAGTGCATGGTTTTTATTTGTTTGTTTAGCATGCATCTACACAGTTTGGAAATGGACACCAGTTCAGATTATTTCAAAAAGAGAATTGAGGGGGAAAACTATGGAATATGTAGGCTCAGTGCTCCACAGTTACACAGGACACATTGGATTCAGAATTTCGAGGCAGCTGATATTTGAGAGTTAGAAGGGAGACCAAAAGGGAAGAAAATACTGATTTTCTGTTTTTTCCCAAAGCTAATATAGGCAACACCATATTGAATTTACTGCCTACTTTCCATTGTAATAATCGTAAAACATATGCACAAAATAGAATTACAATTCATAAAATTATAAGACTACAACTTCTTAGATCTAACAAAAATGGTGCATTAATTCAATTAAATATCTGAGGGAACCAACAGGTTTTCTCATAGCGCTAAAAAGTTAACAAAGCTTGGCACCAATCCTAAATATACAGGAAAAAAACTCTACAATCAGGATGCTAACATTGAGGGCACTATGTTGGATTGCAACATTGTGAATGTCACACCATGAAACATATGTTTGGTCTGGTCTAGAAAGATTGATGTTGTGTTCTTCTGAACTTTATTTATATCTGAAACAATACGTTAAAAAAAATTCATACTGAGAAAAATATATATATGGACCCAGGTTTGATTCATTTCTTGTAGGAAAGGGAAACAGGAGAGAAGAAAATTAGAAACCTGGAAATTAAAGGTAATCACATTTATACATGTCCACCACACTATTCTGTTTTATGGTAAGCAATAGTCTACAGATAGCAGAAAAAGTATAATAGTATAATATTACTATTACTTTTATATAAAAGTATAAAAGTATAATAAATAGGAAGCCAAAACAATTAAAGTTATAAAATAATAAAAAGGAAATAAAAGATAGCTTAACCTAGTTAATATCAATTATCAACTCCATCTAACCATGATTCATCTTCTTCTAAATTCATTCACTCTTTTTTATATTTGTTTTTCATTGTGATGCCCATTCATTCTGTGATAAAATCATCTATATATATTTCTATATTGGTTATTTAATCTTGTACTCAGTTCCATTAATTCAGCACCCATTCATTCCTGAGCTTACAACTACAACAAACTTAAATATTCCATAGCTATTTTTGTTTTGA
Source organism: Coluber constrictor foxii (assembly GCA_038048745.1). Lineage (NCBI taxonomy): Eukaryota > Metazoa > Chordata > Lepidosauria > Squamata > Colubridae > Coluber > Coluber constrictor. The sequence continues at coordinate 128,312,840 of CM075961.1, forward strand.
ACAAATCTTTTTTCTTTTTGCAAAAGAGTGTATTGTACCCTACACACACACACACACACACACACACACACACAAATATTGCTGCACACAATTACTTTGAGTCTTTGAAACATTAATGTTCAGATTCATATTTCTCTAGCTTGCATTTGTGCAAATCACTTGAGTTCTCAGCCAACAACACAGCACCATCTACATTCAAAAGTATATAGGTATTCACATTCCCACCAACATAGCTTTAATGTCACCACAAATATTTCTTACACATTATCCATTAATACATTGCACAATCAAGAGGCATTATGCATCTTTTTCTTACACAAGGTTGGACTGTTCGCTAAGCATTTATTCCTGCACTCTTTTTACTATTTTTGACCCATTTAGCCACCAACCTTTAGCTCCATATTTGTCCAAAATATTGCATAATTTCATCCTTTTCACTTTACATAATTTCATCCTATTCACTTTATCATATGCTTTCTTTAAATCAACAATAAACTATTTCTTTTACATTCTAATAGCTAGAAGCTAGAATGCTCATTCTAAAGCTAAAATGCTCAGAATCGGAGTAAAACTGTCACACTTTCAGGAGAACTAATTGGAACTTAGTCCTGTCCCTTGTTACAGCTTGTCTGTTCTCTCAACATCTTTGCCTCGTGGGACATATAACTGTTCTCTGTTTTTATGCTTTATATGTATGCATATTAACTGCCATTTCTTTTTAAGTACATGCAATTCAGATTCTAGCACGAAAATATTTTTATATTTCTTTTTTCTTCAAAACTTAGCTAGTTTCATCACTGAAATCATTTTTTAAAAAAATGCAATTCAATATTGTAGTAAACCTAAATGACAAAATTCATCAAGCATATGTTGCCTAAGCCACATAAATATGCATGTATGTTAAAGATGTGGCAGCAGACAGGTGCACAGGAAATCTTTATAAAGTTAACACTGAATGCCCTGGTAATAAACTGATTGTTATCCATGGTTGGGGTTTTTTTGCAAACATTTTGCCACCACTATGTTCTAAGCAGCACCACTTGATATCATCAAACAGGCATTTCTCTTTCTCTCCCAATAACAAAGAAGGAGTTTATTAAAGTATAAATGCATTTTCATCTTGCAGCATTAACTGTGTTGTGTGTATCCCAAAGGTACCAAGCTAGTCAAAGGAAACAGCTGTGCCACCTACTTGCAACAGTTGTACACCCTCAACACTGCACCAGTGGGAGGAGCAGGTTAAAGAAAGCTATAAAGCCGAAAGCGTACCTCATTTAGCAGTTTTCTTTATAGCTTGTAGGAAATTTCATTCCTTTCGAGAATAAGGATCGTCTGTGGAGCTCATCTCACTGAGTATTCATTTTACAATTCTTCTCCTATAAACCACCTATTGCATTTTTATGTACCACAATCACGCACCAACATAATGTTTCACAAATTAACATCCAGCTAAATAAAAAGCAAATCCCACAATTTACCCAGGAAGGTTTATATTCTACAAAATGATATTGTGTTATTGTTAAGCAAACTTGCTTGCCATATCCTTGGAAAATATAGATTTCTTTTAGTAAGATGCATATGCACCAAAACCTAAGGATAGAAGTATATTGCATGATTGGTTGCAATGGTGCCAATAGAAATAAATACAGCTGAACCAGCTGGTGGATTTTTGACAAGGCAGTTAGGTAAACTCTGCAAACAGCAAGCACTGCAAACTAGGTCTGGTCTCAGCCCTGCCTATCACATTTTACAAGACAATGAACACCAGGAAATTCACCCAACAGAAATTAAATGATGACCCCATGAAAAACAGCCTACAGTTCAAAGGTATTTTTATTTCTAGCTCCCCTCTTGACTTAGAGCAATCCTGCTATCTGGGGACTTCTGGGAGTTGAAATCCAGACATCTTAAAGTTGCCAAGATTGAGAAATACAGGTTTAGAACTTGGATGAACATTGATCACATTAAAGATGTGTTGTGCCTTTTGAACTTTTTTTTTTTTGGCAGCTCCAAGCGTCTTTTTTAATTATTTAATTTTGGCACATACGAGGTAAAAAAAACAGTAATTCCCTATTTCCTTCCATTCTGAGCTGGAAAAGAACATAGGGTGACCATTATGACAATCTTAGAGAAGATTTAACATTGTTTAAAAATCAAAGGAATAGCCCCATCCTCCTCTAAAACCTAAAAACACAACCTTGCCTTTCCCATGAGCAGGACCCAATCTCATTCCATGTGATCAGTTCATCCATTCATTTTCTTGTCATTTCTAATGTGGAAATGGTCCAGAGTAGTCAGTAGGATGGAAAATATAATGACATAGAACTACAGAGTTTCTCATATAAAACTAATACAATTTTGTACCTTCTGCATATTGAACACCAATTTTTCTTTCTCTTCATATTATTTAGTCAAAGTCATAATATATATAAACAATTAATTGAATCATCCCAAGTAAAAGGAACTGAGTACCCACAATACAAATGGAAGTTTGTCCTGTTTACCCATCCCAGTAAGAAGGACCCACTAAAGAAAAGATTTTTTGGAAGGGCAAAAGTCATTTTCCCCCATGAATCTTTCCCCTTGTAACTTCTCCAGATTTAGCACTTCATTTACTCATATTGTTGCTATTAAACCAGTGCTGTTTAAGAGGCAATGTAGCCCTGGTAGTTGTCCTTGATGTTTGTATCAGGGATGAGATAGGTATTTTTTTATGTACCTATGAGATGTTGTCCATCATTTAGTACTCAAATATTTGTCACAATTAGAGAGCAACAAGCTACTGCAAAGGATTAAATAGGAGACATTATTATGTGTCAGCCATGATTACAGATTTCTGATTCAATGATCTTATTTGATTCAAATGATGAGTATTAATCTATGCAACAAAGAAGTTTGGTAAATTTAATAGCTAAACTATTTGTAACAACACATAACCTAAGTAATGAAACTTATTACCAACTGTATTGCATCCTTCAATGAACAAAGAAGGGATGAAGAACAGGAGATATTAGGAAAGAAGCCCCTGGAACTCCTGCTACCAAAAAGATTTAATAGTATTAAGGTAGAATAATTCATATAATAACATTGTACCAAAATATGTAGCTCAAAGAACTATGAATTCCTTGATAGTTATAATACTTACTTTATATAAAAGAATAAACCTTATTTCTTCTAGCACTGATGATATGCTGAAACATCTGCAAGGAAACAAGAAAGCTTAGAGAACACCAAGGACTATATAATGCTTATAAGGCCCATTACAAATAAAGCCATTAGCAGTGCACCCTTTGAGAAGCACTGGAATTGTCACTTTGCTATGGCAATGGAGATAGTGCCAGCAATGCTACCACCTTTACCCTGTTGTGGCTTCTACAAGAGTAAAATAAACTCAACCACTTCTAAAATGTCCACCTTAAATTAGAGCAAGCTCTGCAGTACTTCTGAAGCTTGTGATCCTTGGGTTCTCTAATAATTATTTTAGGTGCTTAAACCAAAGACTTCAATTTTATTTTTATTTTCCCCTTCTCTTTTCTCCCCCTTTAGCTGGCAATCTAACAGCTGTTATCATCCACAGGTGTAGTAGATAGACTTGCACAGTCTGCCTGATTTTTTGTTCTTAGCTCATTTATTTTTCTCTCTACAGGCTCAACTGCCACCAACATTTTTTTTGAAGTGTTGGATTATCACAGGTGTTTACTGAACTGTTTTGAATATGTTTTTCTCTTTTCAATTGAACAAACGTGTATGTCTGACTAGCTAAAGAGCCAACAAGTATAGAAATCAATCAATCTCTCTCCCTCCCTCCCTCCCTCCCTCTCCCTCTCCCTCTCCTCCCCTTCTCTCTCTCTCTTATTTGGTACCAGATGGATTAGTATGTTAGCCAGGGTTTGCTCTAGAATAGAATAGAATAGAATAGAATAGAATAGAATAGAATAGAATAGAATAGAATAGAATAGAATAGAATAGAATAGAATAGAATAGAATTTTTTATTGGTCAATTTTTTATTGGACACACAAGGAATTTGTCTTGGTGCATACGGTCTCAGTGTACATAAAAGAAGAGATACATTTGTCAAGAATCATAAGGTACAACAAGACTTAATGATAGTCACTGGGTACAAATAAGCAATCAGGAAACAATATCAATATAAATCATAAGGATACAAGCAACAAAGTTTCAGTCATACAGTCAGTGGAAGGAGATGGGTGGTGGCAATGATGAGAAGATTAATAGTAGTGCAGACTTGAAACAGTTTATGTCCAGGATGTGAGGGGTCTTTAAATATTTTTACAGCCCTCTTTTTGACTCTTGCAGTATACAGGTCCTCAATGGAAAGCAGGTTGGTAGCATTTTTCCCCCCTGCAGTTCTAATTATCCTCTGAAGTCTGTGTCTGTCTTGTTGGGTTGCAGAACCAAACCAGACAGCTATAGAGGTGCAGATGACAGACTTAATAATTCCTCTGTAGAACTATATCAGCAGCTCCTTGGGAAGTTTGAGCTTTCTGAGTTGGCACAGAAAGAACATTCTTTGTTGTGCTTTTTTGATGACATTTTTGATGTTAGCTGTCCATTTTAGATCTTGCATTTTAGAAATTTGAAGGTCTCTACTGTTGATACTGTGTTGTCTAGTATTGTGAGAGGTGGAAGTATGGAAGGGTTTCTCCTAAAGTCTACCATCATTTCTACAGTTTTGAGTGTGTTCAGTTCCAGATTGTCCTGGTCGCATCACAAGGCTAGTTGTTCAACCTCCCATCTGTATGTGGATTCATCAATGCCTTGAATGAGACCTATCACCTTGTGTCATCTGCAAATTTCAGTAGTTTAAAAGATAGATCGTTAGATATGCAGTCATTGGTATACAGAGAGAAAAGAAATGGAGAGAGCACACAGCCTTGGGGAGCCCCTGTGCTAATTGTATAGGTATCTGATGTGATATTGTTAGTGATATATACAGACAACTTTTCCATTCTTCACAAAATTACAAAATGAAGCAAATCTGCCATTTTCTAAATGATGTTTGTTTAAGAACAAGTTCTGCATGCGTAAGGGTCATCCACATTTCTCTGAAAGAAGTGCTTAGTACTGAATTTTTATTTTTACTTTTAAAAAATTAGCTACCATGTGATTAGCTGCCTCTTACTTTCTGTCAATATAATTAACACAGCGTGTTATCTTATTTTTATCCTTGTATGCCTTAGAGACTTAGTATAGGAACAAATTCCTCACAGGAGTCTAATATATCCTTATCACCTTATAGTAATTGAGTTATCTCATATTGTCACACAGGCAGCTATTGTAAAAAAGATATTAAAAAGGAAATTCAAAAAGACATGGTTTAATGTTCCTATTTAAAGAATGTCAACTAGATGAGCATAGGATCACAATTACTTTACTATATTCCATGTGTTGCCTTGCTGTTCCAATTCTTCAAGAAGTCATTTAAAAATCTGCCATTTTTATTCTTACTGGCATAGCAGAATTCTTTACTCTTATCTCAAAAAACTCCAAATAACTTTTCCTTCACATTCCAATCCAAATATTTCAGATTCAGGTAATTTCATTTACAATGGAAGTGCATAGGCACAAATGTTATGATTTCATGAGATTCTATGAGTGATCTATTGAGTCCTGTTCCTTTATTCTATGTGTCACATATGTGTCTCACATAAAAAAAGCATAGTTCTTTCATTGTGCAGGCCTCCATCTTGACTTTATGGATCTTTTTTTGCCCCTCCTCATGGATGTCTTTCCCTGACTCCCAAAATTTCCCAATTATAGTCAGTCAAGTCAAGCTCCAAAATCTCTACTATAGTATAATTTCATAAATGGTACAAAAATAAATATATTAAACACACTACGAACATCACATTAACTGTATTAAAAGTGATACTTCTAATCCAAAGTGTGTATACATAGACATATATCAGTGAATCTGAAAACATGCTTCCTCAGATGAAGGACCTGGCCTACAGAATATATTCTTCCCCAAAAGTTTGGCCAGCTTTGACCTTCATTACTTTCACCTTCATTACTTTACTGACCTTCATTACTCTCAAATGGTCCTGGTCCAATGTTTTGGCTATTTCCCAAAACATTGGGCCAAAGGGTGGGATCAGCAGATATAAACTTGACTCTGCTGCTATCCAATGCTTATCTAATGCTTGCATCTGGGTACAATCACTCTATCCTACTAAATCTAGTTTCTTGAAGTCAAGGAAAAAGAAGTTTCCTTCCTGTGTAACACATAGCAATACCATAGTAACACATAGCAATACCATCAACAGATAAACACTCTCTTGATTGCCAATAATTATGTTTTTTTAATTTGGCCAATACAATAGACTAAATATGTGTTGTTTTAATAAGAAATTAAGCAAAATTTGTAAACTTTTTTTTAAATCCCTTCAGAATAAATATGACATGAAAAACAATAAAAATGTCAGATTTGATTATTCCATGCTATAGGTAATTCAAAGTCATCCAAGACTCAAATGTTAGTATCTGGAAATCAGTTCTCTTTCACTATGAAGACGAAAGTTATTTTAATTTACTAGATAAAGAATTTAAGTCAAAATCTACTCCATGTATGCCTTGTTATTTGTTATAGTAATTTTTATTAAAGTTTTAAAATACAAACATAAAAAAACCTAATACAAACTAAGGAAAATATGAAATGTAGGGGGGAAATTAGGAATGAGAAAAATAATAAAGCAAAGGATATACAAAGAAATGTCTTCCCTCTTCATCAAAATAAGTACGATTTCAGTACTTTATAACATTTCTCGACATTTTAACGAAATATTTTCTTCCCACATATACACTGTAATGTACACTGTAAATAAATAATAATCTTTGTAATTCAGTTTTTATCAGTCCATTAAAAGTTACAATTGCAAATTTATTTCAAATTCATGTACTTTTCTTCAGTAAATGTACTTTCCCCAAACATTACTTTTAACATAGTAACTTGTCACTTTCTATAAAAATACAGTTTAAAAAGTCTCATCTCACTTTTTATCTATAAACAAATCTTCAAAGTCTTGTTATTCAGTTCTAATCAAGAAAAGTCTATTAAGAGCTACCAGAAATTTTATATATATATATATATATATATATATATATATATATATATATATATATATATATATATATATATATATATATATATAATTACATGCATACATGCATTAATAATTAAATAAATCTCCTTTTACTCCTTCTGTGTACTTTTAAGAAATTGGATCTTTATTTTATTTCTTTACTTTACTTCCAAAAAGTATCCCATAAATTTATTTCTTATTATTTTCTTTTAGTGTCCTCACAGAAACTCATTCCCAAGTCTAACATGCCTCTTTTGTATATCCAAGAAAGCTATTCAATCATTCTTCTGATTTATTACTTATATGCCTTCTTTAATTATTAAGACCTCAACAAGTTTCATTTATAAATACAGTGTAACTTCATTTTCCATATAGCCTGACATGTTTAAATCCATTTTTAGATCCATTTTCCAATCAGATTGTCACTGTGTAAGGCATTAAAAATCTGTTCATCTTCTGTAACTTCTTTGAATCCATTTTTATAATAGCATATAATTTTATAATAGATTATACTAGAATATATTTTAATAATAGCACAAAATCAATCTTAAGACTAGTTTCTTAGTGTTTCCTTGAATTCTGCTTAACTGTATATTAATGGCTTTCTTTTCCATTAATTAAAATCTTTAGTTTATGATTTCTTTTTCTTTGAAATTCCTTCTTATCAGGTTTTTTATCGAATCAGCAATATTTCCCATAGGAGAGTTTCTGATACTTAGTTTCAAAATTTTTGTGTGTGTATGTGTTTGTATGTATGTATGTGTGTGTGTGTGTTTGGTAAAATTTTAAAGAAATCACAGGAAGTATTCTTTTAATTAATTTCAAAATCTATTTCAAGTCCATTTGCCCCATTAATTTGTTTATAACTTTTCAAAATCCACATTCTAATTGCCCTTTGCTTGTTTATTCAAAAAAAAAAAACTTGCATGAAACTTCTTTCATCAAGGTCAGAATGTAATAAAAATTGCCATTCTGGAGGTTCTTAACTTTCAAAAGGCTATTAACAAGCAATTTCCTAAAGTGGTTAAGAAACAAGGTATGCAAACCCTGTGTCCTTTTGAAAGCAACAAGAACTGGCTTAGGAGAGATGACATTCCCTAGTTACCCAGAGCGTTAAACTTGCTAGAGACCCCTGTTTTACAATGTCCTCAGGAGACACCACTCCAGAGAGGAATTCTAAGGTCCGTTCCATTCTGTGGCTCATCTTTCCTCTATGGTCATCAGATTACTCTCACAGATAGCTCTTCAATCTGCCATTGCTTTCCTGGAACCTCATGAAATCCTTCTTAATGGGATGTGGGCAACAATAGATTGACTTTCAAGATAATTTGCAGATTAGAAATCCTAATTTATTTACAAGAATATAAATTTGGCCTTTGGCTATTTTTATAGGATAGGACCCCTTTCAGGAACACCTTAAAGAAAATGTTTCTTTTTCTGAGAATTCATGGCTCCTCTACCTGGCAAAAGGTGCATCTTCTTTAAGTATCTCATAGCTACCGCATGAACACTCATTGGTATGGTTTGATCACATTTTGCTCTTTGAATATAGATCTCTGCATAGTCTAGTATATATTCTTTTTTCATTTGTTTTTCGTTGAAACTAAAGAGACTGTCTCTATCACATAATATTCACTTTTTTCAAATCTGGATGCAAGTTGATGAAATGTATCAGTTCAAAGTTAGAATTTCGGCATTGTGATACAAAGTCTTCAAGGTCATACTCTTGGCTGTCAGTCGAAGTCTAGTCCCGGATATTTGAACTATTTAAGAATTACCTTACAGATAAGAGTAAAACTTGATTTAGAGTTGCCTGCAACTTCCCACAGGTGTTGTTACTGTGATTACAAGGTAATTACATTGTGAAGGGGTTGATGGGTAAGGGTAGGTTGCTGATGGCTGCAAATGGGCTGACATACATACCTCCCAAATCCAAGTTGTGTGTTTTGCAGAGGTGCACCATGTTCTACATGCTGACTAGTTGGTCCAATTTCCTGTTGAAAGGCAGGACACATTCAAGTAACAAAATGAAGTAAATATGTAAAAATACAACAGCTATGCAACTGTATATGAACAACAGATACATAGGTTCCCTGACATGTAGTGAGGGAGAGGTGTAATCCAGGCTTACATCTAAACTTTTCCTCTTATATGAAACATTTCACTTGATGAGATATGTTCATTATGCAGCTGATAAAAAGAGGGCTACAAGAAAAATAAAACTGCCAATCTCAAATAAGCTAAAGTGTGTATGTGTGTGTTGTGTGTGAGTGCAATATATACTCTATATATTATAAGCTATATGTACATTGAGTGTTGTTGGTTTTGCAGTCTTTTTTTTTTTACATAATGCCATGTTAGGCAATCATAAAATCCCATTCATATTTAATAGATTTTTCAGGCTTAATGGACACCTCTTCCCCATTATTAATATTTTTATTGACTCTGTGCTTGCATGCCTACATATTGTACTATACAAAGAGCATGAATAGATACTTGAAAATGAAGGCAAAGACTCTCAGCATTTCAAGTGCTGGGACTTTGAAAACATACCAAATATCGTATCATCATCTTGTCACTTGTTTTCAGTTACTCTTTGGCCCCTGTTGACAAGAAAGACAATCTTTCGCTCTCTGTCTCATGGTTGTACATTAAATCTGACAGAGGAACAGCTTAGAAATCTATAATAAATTTATCTAGGGTGTCACCAAGTACTTGTACCCTAACTGATTCTGTGTCAATTTTTTTTTTAAAAAAGCCAATTGTGATGTAGGAGGGGGAAATAGAAGTATCTGATTCCTTCTCCTCCATTATATTTCCACTAAAAGGCCTACTGTCCTCCATGTGTTATAAATGTCTGATTATCCTTTTTAAGCACTAGCCTTAAAAGAAGTTAGTCTCCCTTGATCTGAGTCATTTCCTGGTCATTATCTAGACAAATGTGGTTTTCTTGGAAAAGTATAGAACTTATTTGTTACTGCATTAATTTCAGATATTTTCTTCAACTTCTTAGTCAAGCCTATAAGTTCTGGGATTCCATAATGGACCCATCCAATTACTAAGCAGTTCCAACTCTACTTAACTGTTTCAAGATGTATTAAATTGGGTTAAATTATAGTAACTTCAGTGACAGATAGAACTGATCAATCCTTAGGCCAAATAAAACTACCATTTAAAATGGCAAGCATCAAAAAAAATTCTTGAGCTCTGAAATTCCTCTGGAAGAACAATATGGCCTGTCCTTGTCCTTTTACACTGTTTCAAATATGGTTAAAACTATCATTCCTTAACTCATATTGAAGTTGCATCATCATCTATAAATTGAATTCAGGAGGAACTTCATGGAGCAAAATATTTGGAGACTAATATTTCCGCATAGTGTAGGTTCTTGCATAATTCATTGTCCTTTATGCCAGGTCTCTATATAACATAGAAGATCTATTTTGAACAGGACACTACAGAAATTAAAGGCCCAAACAGGTTTGGAGCAGTTGTGATATTGATATGATAGAGAGAAAGAAAGCTTCCTCATATGATTGGCACAGTGTTAGAAGGAAATGTCTAAATAATATTAAATGTCACAGACATTTGACTCCTCTTCAATCTCCCTCTATCCGTATCAGCTGCTACTGATACCACAAAAGACAAAACTAAGCCCTTGTGAATTGGCCTCATGAAAACTCAACAGAATATGCAGCAAAACCATGTAACAGGAACAGCAAGACCAAGATGGCTCCTTCTAAGAACAGCTGCAGCTTTGGTGTAACAGCAAAAACTGACTTCAAAAGTAGGCTTTCAAGAGGAAGCAGGTGCAGTCTTGTCAGATCCTGAACAGGACCCGCTGTCTTGGCTGAATCCTATCCAGGAAGCAAATATTGTGTTTAGCTAATGGTGAAGCAGCAAACCAGGTGGATGATCCACTGGCCAATACTTTTATCTTTTCTGCTTTGTTCTTCAATATTATTTTCTTCAGTTAGAAGGATGACTCCTGAGCTTCCTGGTTACAAGCAGGAATAAGTTAGAGTCATGCTAAATGAACAAGTAAAAACTTATCTTGACTGGGAAATCATATTGAACCATGATCACCTAGAAGAAGTGGTCTCTTGTTCTTTGACTAATTAGAATTGGGCTGAATATGATCTGTGATTATTTGTACCAAAATCCAGATCCTGGAAAAGAAAGTTTCTTCAAAGAAAGGGCTGCACACCAGTTCCTTGCTTTCCAAATAGATGTGAGACTTGCTTTTCAAATAGATGTGAGATGTGTACTTTGATAGCAAAGTCAAGAGTTACAGCAGGGATTTCTGGTTTGGTGTCACGGTGAGACAGTCGAGGAATTAGTGGGCTCTGATGAGTGCTACAAAAACCCCAGTGCTGCTAATGGGTCTTCGGACCAGAACCGTCCTGCAGGGATGGGGAAGAAAGAGATGTTCCTTTCTTCCCCATTCCTGCAGTTCCTCAGAGTTCAGAGGGAACTCTCTGTTGAGTCGGTGGCGAGGGCAGCAGCCATGGCGGCTGTCATGACGCTGGGACAACTGGACTAAGAAAGAGAGAAAAGAAAGAAATGGAACAAAGTCTTTTTGAAGCCAGGTGAGTGACAGCCAACTCAGGCTTGAATAACAACAAGAGAAACATCTTACAATTATAAGACCTCTAATGTGTAATAGTGGCTAAGGAGCATGGGGGCAAAGAAGATTTTGAAATGTAACTTTGAAGAGATAAAAACCATATGGAAAATTGATTCTTGAACAAACTATTTGGAAACTTTAAACAATTAGATATGGTCAAAGGATTGGAAATAAATAAAGATATCCTCTTTTTTTCCCCTTTCTTTTTTAAATTGCAAGACAAACAAAAAGAATGGATAATAAGCTTTAAAAAGAGAGAAAAATGGTGTATAAATAAAAGGGGGAAAAAGAAGTGAGAAGAGCTATTTTAATTTGGACTGGACTTTAAATATGATCTAATATTTTTAAACTGAAAAAGAAAAAGAGAAGCTAAGTAAGATCATAATGTAATTGCAACAAAATGGATACTTGTTAGGCAATTGGAAATTGTGGATTGCAGAGAGACATCATCTGGAGTAAAAAGGAACTTGGTTCTTTGTTTTGGAAAATTGTGAACTTTACAGATAACAACTGTGAGAATTTGTGAAGGAGAATTTTTGTCTACAAGAGATTTGACTTTTGGAGGAATAAAAAAAGAAATAGAAGGGAACACAATGGAACTTGTATAATTAGAATAATTATTTGATTTGGAGAATGGAAATAAGGGAAATAACTATAATGTTGCATAAAGAATAAATAGTCGAGGATATAAAAATTGAAATGGAGTATACACAAGTGGACAAGAAAATGAAAATGGAAAAATAAGACATAGAAGTGGAAAATAAAGAAGATAAAGACATTGTGATTAAATGTGAATAAATAATTGAACATGTGAATAGTAATGATAATAAAGGAGGTCTCTAGAGATTATATTGAGATTAACAATAACATAATGATGATTATGTTGAGAATAACAATAATACAATGATGATTACATGAAGATTAACAGTGAATGATAAAAGAATAAAAGGTTGGAAAATATTAAGGAAAATAAAGAAATCCAGGACCTGGATAAATATGAGAAGAAATATGTTACAGATATTTAGAAATAAAATGAGATTGAAGCTAAAATATAGATAAATTAGACTACATTAAAAGAAAATATAGCAATGGACATAATGAACCAATTTTTTATTAAGATGCTAGAAAATACTACTTGAGAAAATTGATGGTTATAGGGATACTGTTTAAATACCTATAACAATTATTATAATTATAATTGTTATATTTACAAAAGTTAAAGATGATTATGCAGGGATTAACAGTGGAACAAAGATAATTATACTGGGATTAACAGTAAGAAAAATAAAGATGATTACACTGGGATTGACAGTGGAACAAGATGATAACACTGGGATTAGCAGAGAGAAAAATAAAGAGGATCATACTGGGATTAACAGTGGAATAAATTTGAGTACACAGGGATTAACAGTGGAAGGATTAAAGAAAAGATTAAATTAGAAAATTGACAGCTACAATAATTGGGATATTGCTTAAATATGTATAACAATTGTAATAATTTGAACATTTTTTACTTATGTAAAAGAAAAGAAAATTGAAACAATATATGATTATGATTTATAAACAAAAATTACTTAATTGGTGCTATATAAATGATATGGTTTAATAGATAGAATTTGGGATAATTGGGAGATTGCATTAAATAGCATTATTTGAACTAAGAATTATGTTTAAATGTTAAATTGCTATATTTTTAAGATTAAAGATAAGATTTAAATTTGATAAAGTAATAATGGAATAAGGATTTAATGAGTATCATGAAATATAAATACGTTTGAACTGTACTGAAATGTATTATGAGTTATTAATTGAATTAAGATTTTAGATGGATTAATGGAAGGGTAATGGTTTTGATTAAGTTTATTAAGTTAATTCAACTAATACCATCTTTAAAAAAATTAACACAGTTAATATGTGTTAATTTTTTTTAAAGGTGGTATTAGTTGAATATATGATTTAAGATTAAGAAATAAGTGTTATGGCAAAATAGAATAGATAAAATTTTGTTAAAAATGACCAAAAATTGAACAAATTGATGACCAGATCAAAGCTCTGTTCTGAAAAGATGTAATTTGTATGTTTGGAAAAAAAATTAAAAAAACTTTTTTCAAAAAAAAAAGTTGCAGCAAATATTCATTCTCTCATCGCCTCCTATCTCCTGACCACTGTAGGGTCACATGGATAAAGCTGACCTAGTCATCCCTGCTGCTTCTTTAAGAAGGAAACCCTGATAAAGTTAATTTTTATGGGGCAACAAGAGCTCCTGCTCTTGATTGACACATAGAAGTGACAACCAAAGCACTGGATTTAACAATACTTTTCAGTCAAGGCAGTACATTACATTAACCAAAAAATAATCCTAAAAATAATTTCAGTATTATTGGTACAGTCATAGCCTTAAAAATGGCATTCCTGAACAAATTATATGGGTCAGTTCTGTCTATATTTCTTTCAAGAGATCTCTGCAAAATTGAAGTTAGTTTTAAGGACATATAATATACTCTCCTTCTATCTCTCTATCCTCCTCCCCCCCAGGCCTTTTGTTGAATGGTAGATTTTCAACCCTTGAATACCTAACAACATACATATAGTAATGATGAACTTTGAGTTATTTCAGTCTTAACCCATTTCAGTGGGTTGAGTTCGTTGAGAATCATGCTGGGTGAAATATAAAGGTGAAGTTCTCAATGGAATTGCATCTACATGGAGAAATATGCAGTGGAATACTCCAAGGTTCTGTCTTAGGCCCAGTACTGTTCAATGTTTTCATTAATTATTTATATGAGGGATAGTATGGGAACTCATTACATCTGCCAATGACACCAAGCTGGCAGGAACACTCCGGAAGATAGACTTAAGATACAGAAGGATCTTGACAAACTTGAACATTGAGCTTTATCTAACAAAATGAAATTCAATGGTAAAAAAAGTAAGATTCTACATTTAGGCTAAGGTGACCAGATGTCCCGCTTTTGGCGGGACAGTCCTGCTTTTGAACAATTTGTCCCGCGCCCCGCAGCGTTTTAAAAAAGTCCCGGTTTTCGCCGGTCCCTTATCCCGCCCACTCCCAATCTATTGCTGCCTCCTGAGCTGATGGCCAGAGGGAAAAAAAACTGTTTAAACTCTTGCCCCAGAGCTTCAAAGGGCCGCACTACAGCTGATCAGTGTCAAAAGAAAACAAATGAGTAGACTGATGCTTGCAAAAATAGAAAAAAAGCCCCTTTCAGCTTCAGCATAGGTTAATTACGTATGTTGATTAGATCGGCCTCCGACTCTCAGCTGATTTGCTCTCAGCTGTTTTGCACAGGGATCTTTTGCTAGCTGCAAAGGGTCCTGGAGCAGATTTTTTTTTCTCCTTGTGCAATTCAAACTGAAAACGAAAGCGGAACTAAAGCAGGTTGTTGGCTTTGCTGTTTGCTTGCAACCTTGGAAAGGCAGATTTCTTTTCTTTTTCCTCATCAAAAAAGGTAGGTGCAAACAATGGGAAATTTATGGCAAATGGCAAAAAAGGAGAGTTCAAGATTTTAAAACACAAAAGAAAAAAAAGCTCTATTTAACTAGGGAATTGTAATAATTGAGATACTATTAATTGTATATTATGTGGAAAGCAGAAATGGTTAAATTGTGGAAGAATATATGGGGGAAATTATTTGGTTTATTATTATTGGTAAATATAATTAATCGATTTGTAAGAAATTGGATTGCATGGAAATAATTGGAATATTCATGCTCATATTGATTAATATATAAAAAAGATAGTTATATAACTAATTGATTTATATTAAAATGTTGAATTTGTATTAAACAACTCTAATATTACATTACAATGTGAGGATGGATATAAAAATAGATGACAATGGGAAGGGGTATAATATAAAATAGAAGGGAAAAATTGAATTTGATTAAGATTGGAGATGAGGAAGAAAGGTAATATTGGTTTTTTTAAAAAATATACGAGGAATAAATATGGCAAAAAGGAAATATAGAAATTGTAAATTTAATTGAAATGACTAAACACTGTTTAAATTTGTCAACCCATCCAAATACTCTGTTCAAAGAAAATACATTGTATATTTGTATGTTTGTGTTTCTAATTATTCCTATTTATTCCTATTTGTTCTCTTTTATTCTTTAAAGTTTAACAATTCATTCTTAATATCTTTATATTTGTTTGGGGTTGGCTTTCTTCCCTTTCATCTTTTTTATTGTACAGCAATCTTTCTCCAGCAAACCTACCACCTCTTTCTTTTCTTTCCTTCTTACTTTCTCTCCCCCCCCCTTATTCTCCTCCCTACTTCCTCTTCCTTTCTCCTTCTCCTCCTCTCTTCCTCCCTCTCTTACCCTCACTCCTACTCTAATTTCCCTTCCCTTCCTTCATCCTCTCTATTGCTGTATCCTTTTATGCATATGGACTACTCAGAGGGCTGAAAAAGTTACGTTTGACTGGTCCTCGCACTTTTGAGCAGTCCTCAAACTTACGACTGTCCTCACTTTTTACGTTTTTTGCCCTATCTTATCACCATGGTGTAGAGAAGCAGTTGTGAAATGATGACATGGTTGTTAAGAATGCTGCACAGGCATAAATGTGAGGATGGTCATAAGTGTGAGGACCAGTCAAAAGTGCGAGGACCTGTCAGAAATGACTTTTTTCAGCCCTCTGAGTACTCCCTATACACATAGCCATGGCCACATGGTCACATGACCAGCTAGCCACACCCACCCAGTCACATGACTTCCAAGTCACGCCCACAGAACCAGTAATAAAAAATTTAGAACAACCCCCCCCCCCCCCCCGGTCAATGGTGTCCCTCTTTACCAATGTTAAAATCTGGTCACCTTAACTTAGGCAAGACAAACCAAATGCACAGGTATAGTATAGGTGGTAACAAGCTCAATAGTAGTAATTGTGAGGATTAGGACAACCTCTTAAATATCAGCCAGCAATGTTCTGCAGCTTGTCAAAAAAACTAACAAAGTCCTAGGCCGCATTAACGGAGAAATAAAAACAAGATTACATGAAATGTTAATACCACTCTATAATGCCTTGGAAAGACCACAGTTGGAATGCTGCATCTAGTTTTGGTTGCCATAATGTAAAAGAGATGTTGAGATTCTAGAAAGAGTACAGAAAAGAGCAACAAAGATGATTAGGGAACTGGAGGCTAAAACATATTTTTAAAAGTTTGCTGGAATTGAGTTTAATTAAAAGAATGATTAGGGGTGACATGATAGCAATGTTCCAATATCTAAAGGGTTGCCATAAAGAAGATGGAGTCAACCAATTCTCCAAAGCACCTGAGGGTAGGAGAAGAAGCAATGGATGGAAATTAATTAAGGAGAGAAACAATCTAGAACTAAGGAGAAATTTTCTGACAGTTAGAACAATTAATCAATGGAATGACTTGGCTCCAAAATTGTCGGTAGTCTATCATGGGAGGCTTTTAAGAAGAGCCTCCAGCATTTGTCTGAAATGGAGTACGGATTCCTGCCTGAGCATCACGTTGGACTAGAAGACTTTCAAGGCCCTTTCCTTTCCAACTCTTGTTATTCTATTATTATGTTATTTTCTCAACTGGATTGTTTAAGCAGCTTGTGGTTTTCTGCCGTATAAAATGTTTAATAGATATTGAACTATGTCTGTGATGGTGAACCTATGGCACGCATGCCGCATGTGGCACGCGAAGCCATATCTGTGGGCACGCGAGTGTTGCCCTAGCTCAGCTCCAGGGTGCATGCGCTTGCTGACCACCTGATTTTCCAGCCTTCCGGGTCCACTGGACATTGGGAAATGGGCTATTTCTGGCCTCTGCGAGGCCTCTGGGATGGTGGGGAGGCCATTTTTGCCCTCCCCAGGCTCCTAGAAAGCCTCTGGAGCCTGGGGAGGGCAAAAAAATAGGCCTACCGGGCCCACCATGTCATCACGTGCCAAAAGTGGGGGGAGTGTGTGCGCATGCGCAGGGGGGTGGAACACCTTGAATTATGGGTGTGGGCACGCATGCATGCGACCCTCCCCCGCGCTCCCATTTTTGGCACGCGACAGCAAAAAGATTAGCCATCACTGAACTATGTCAAGGAGGAGCAGTAGGAGTACAGAAAAAAAATAGATTCCATCAACAAGAAGATAATTGCACTTCTTCGAACAATTAATTTACAGTATATCCTTTTTAGAAAAACGATCTTTAATTGCTGGTGTTTGTTTTAGGGCATTTAATACTGCATTTAACTCCTGATTTTCACATCTACGTAGCAGGGGTCCTCATGAGAAGGCAATAGACATTTTTACTGTCACACAAACAATGCAAACTACATATGAGCATCAGTATCATATTACAAGTATTAAGCTAAATTCTTTGCACATCAAAGCCATGATGCACAGGTTGTAATTTTGATGTCATCCCAGACCGTTATGAACTGATTCAGAGAATTACTGTATAAAAGATAAAATACAGGAACATAAATGTTATGAAACCTCAGGTGGAACATAGTTGACCAAGATGAAGCCAGAAATGTAATGGGGAGATATACAAGAGGATTTACTTCTATCCTATGATATTGAGTGCCAGAGGTAGGTAAAGTATGAAATAATATTTGAAATGGTCAGATTGATTTATACTTTTCATTTAAGATGGTTGAACTAATCAATTAAAATGTACAATAGTGTCAAGATTTATTGCACTATTTTGGCTCTTCTTGTTTTATGGAACCATTGACTTTAATGAATGAAAAACAGCACAGAAAAATTGCAGTGAGATAAGGTATAGTAGGAAGAAAGGAGAAGCTCATATAAATACTTGTCCTGGATGATAACTAAAAACAGGAAATAAGTAAATAAAGCTTTCCTTATTGCTTTGTTTGGAAATGTCTGCATGTCAGTCTTCTCTCCAGCAATTTGAAATATAGTAGCTCTGGTTAGCATCCTTTCTTGATTCTTCATGACTTTCTTTCTCTTTTTGGTAAAGAAAAGTGTCAATATTACTGCTAATCCTAATATCCAGAGGAAAAAAATTGTATACAACAAGGCATCACAGAGAAGAGATTCATTATTTTTCCCAGATAATTTCTGCATTCTGCCTTTATTATTGTGCCAATGAAGAAGATTATTGTAAAGATTTTTAGTTAATCAATGATTCTCTTATAGATTTGCCTAGCCCCTTGATTAATATTTGCGTCATTTAAAAATACCCTACACTTTTCCAATCAGCAGACTTTTTCTAATATTATAAAAGAAGCAAATATAATAAAGTTATACTGTACTAATGATTGGTATTTAGGGCAGCTTTTTGCAACCAAAGAAGTTTTTTTGTATTTTTGTATAGGTAATTCTTGACTTACAACAGTTCATTTAGTGACCATTCAAAGTTACAATGGCACTGAAAAAAATGACTTATGACCATTTTTCACACTTACAACCATTGCAGTATCCCCACAGTCACGAGAAGCCGGGCAAGGTGAAGCGCCCTTCGACATGAGTCACATGACCACCCACCCATGCCTACCCAGCTGGTCATTAGGGCATAGAAACGGTTGTTAAATTATTTGAATCCCACCACTGGTTGCATCATTGTGTAAGTGATTAACGGACTAAGTTAAGATCCCACCTCTTCTTCCCCCTCCCATATGCATCTTGCTCTTGGTTTTTAATTAATGTAAGCCATCTAGAGTCATTTCTAGGCAAGATGGGTGCATATATTATAAGTTAAATAAGTAAGTAAGTAAAATAAGATTGCTCTGGCTTGTCTGTGTCTGGTATAAGAGGAAAGGAAAGAGAAATGCTGTCAACCTTTCAAAGTTCTATTATTACTGCCTATTACATCAAGCTTAGTTTTAGTGTTTCTTACGGTATCTGGAAACATACCAATTTATGTCAAAGGGATTATATCAATCTTCTCTTCTGTCTTTCTAGGCTAAACTGTCATATCATCCAACAACTTGCCCTGTGCAATCTATTCCTAAAACTACTCACCATCATTCAAGGTTTACTCACCTCCTGATTAGATTACTGCAACACACTCTGCAAAGGGATGCTCTTGAAGAGTATCCAGAGCCTTCAGCTGATGCAAAATGAAGCAATGCAAGCAATTATAGGTGCCTGTTGTTCAGCCTGTTGTGACTCTTTCTTGGCTACCAATATGCTTCAGAGTACAATTCAAGGAATGGTAGTTACATTTAAGCCTTTCGTGGCTTGGGGCTGAACTATTTATGTGACCATCTTTCCTAGATGGTTTCCACACAATGATTGTTGTTGCTATTGCTCAGCTGCTATTTTATGTTATTCATACTGTTAGGAAGTTTTCCCTGATGCCCAACCAAAATCTGCTTACTATGGTTTCTTCCCCTATCTCTTAGAACAGCTCTGCCCCATTTTCTACATGATGACCTTTCAGGAAGTTAAAAACATCTATTGCATTCCCATTTAATTTTTTCTCCTCCAAATTAATCACATCCAGGGCCTTCAACCATCCCTCAAGTGTTTGTTTTTTCCTTCCAGGCCTCATTTTCCTTTTGAGCACAACCAAGATGCACTTTATTTAAAAAATTAAAAATTAGAATTACTACTTCACACCTGGTTATTTGTTTGAATTTTAAGCCACCTGCACCTACCATCATCTGCATTTATTGTTCTATAAAGTATTCTTTGTTCTTCATTACCTGATCTACAAGGGTGAAAAAACCCTTTAGAGGTATACTTTAGAGTACATTGGCACCTATCCATTATACTATTAATACATTAGATAGACACAGTCAATTACACATATTTTTCAGTGTGGTCTAATTACAAAGCAAATGTTATTTCAAAAATGTATGCAACATCATGATGTAATCTGGCAGTGAAACCTCATAGAGCACGCTACCAAGATTTTTGTTAAATATTGTGATGGCAACAGTAGTCTTTCATGTCAAAATAGAAGACATCTATTATCAATAATAATTACTTCAAGTTGCTACATCTATTGATCTCAGTTTATACTGAGCTGGCCCGTGTTTGCATTTACTTTCAAGAGCAACCAATTAGAAAAGAAAGTGGTTTCTCTGAGACCACATTTATATCTACTGTTTATATGTAGAAAACAACCAATTGGAACCAAACCTGTGCAGCAACAGTAATAACAGCTTGGTAAAAGCAGCTGCTGCACAAAGAAAAACAAATAGATAACTGTTCGCTAGAAAAGAGATATTATGTGAATTGGGAGGTTTTTTTTCTCCATGAAGCTAGAAAGAGGACAAAAGCAAATATATGGGGCCCAGATACTGCCATACCAAGACTGGCCCTATCAAGTGAGATATGTGCTGCTCCTGATATACTGAATTCCCATGAGATAGCCTCTGTCTTTTTTTTTTACTGAATGCTATGCCTATGCTCATGGAGCGATTTGCATCTCTAAGCCAGCCACCTGCTCTAAGAGACACCATCCATTTACTATATTCAGGAAAGATTTAAACAGCATCCACAGAAGACACCATCCATGTACTATATTCAGGAAAGATTTAAACAGCACAGTCTAGTTGAGGTCTATATATGAAATAATACCAAGTAAAGATACATTTGATCTTTACTTGAATCAATAAGGCAACAAAATGTTTTGGTTTGGTTTGATTCTGATTTGGACCCTAGACAGAACCTTTTCTCTGATTTTCACATGAAAGTTTCAGGAAAGGCCATAAATGTCTGGATCACTACCCTTGCATCATTTTCCATGGGGATATTTTATTATTTGTTTGTTTGTTTGTTTCTGGTTTCCAAAGATCATAGTGGACATGGGCATAGATGGAAAGAGTGGTGTGAAGGCTTTTTAAACTCTTAGCAAAAAGATAACATGCATATTTTCATTTTCCTAAAAATAATGTTTTTAGTAGTGTTTTGTCATTCTGTTTGAAGAGTTTAAGATTAAGTTTTTCAAGAAATATAAAAATAATGCAGTGGGGCTGAATGCAGCCCATGAGTTGAAGTGCATTAAATTCTGTTCTACTATACCAGTGCTGAAGAACAAATGATACATTCTGGACTTAATCTGAAACCATTGGAAAGTTAGACCTGAATAAAAAGGTGAATCTAATCTTCAAATGCAGTTATCAGTTTTATATTTTCCCCCACCAACAGTTCAAAGCCCCAGATGCAACAAATAAGAATATCACTTTTATTTTACAAATGAGAAACGGGGCATTGGTCCTATCTGATACACCCCTTCTCATTGAGTGTGTTAGATCGGCGCAGGAAAGAAGAGTGACCAGCTGAGTTCAAGAAACAACGTTTAATAACGAGAACTGAACTGCTGTGCGCTGCCGGAGCTCTCCTTATATTTGCTCCGGCAGACGCACCGCCCACTGACAGGGATTCAAAACTCCCGCCGAAAGGATCTTCAGCCAATCCCAGGCGGATGTCCTTATAAGGACATAACACTCCTCCCCCCTAGTTCTTAGTCAGTCCATCAGGGAAATAATCACTAAGATAAACAGGACGTCTACGTGCCCGCGTAGACCTGCGCAGTTCATAGTTCGGATGGGCACTGTCCTGGACGGGAGGTGTCTGCTCTGCTCTGGGCTCCTGCCTCGGTACCGGGCTGGATCTGGCCGTAGAGGACGCGGGCTCTGTTCCCGAACCTCCGGCCGGGTCTCGGACCTTCGCCTGCTGTGGATGCTGGTCTCCCTCGTTCCTGCACGGATCCTGAGATCGCCGGTGTGGCTCTCTGCGGTGGACCGGTCCGGAACTCCTGAGCCTTGGTAGGTCCCTGGGTTCCCCTCGGTTCCCTGCTGGGCTCGGGTCGCGTCGGTCTGGGTCAAGGTGCGAATTCGGCGGAGGTGGCTGGGCTAACCCCGGGGGTCCCCTGGTTGAGTCCGGCTTACTCCCGGGATGACGGGTGGATGACCCGGGTGGCGGTTCGACTCTGTCGGGGTGATGTAGGCCTACCTTGCAGGGGTGGTGTAGGCCTTCTCGGCACGGCTGGTTGGCGGGAGGTGCTTTAGCGGTTAGCGGAACGCTGGGTTGTTCGCCCATGCCTGGTTGGTGTTGGCCTACCCTGCTGGGGTGGTGGTGGTCTTCCTCGCAGGGTTGGTCTTCTGCGCGGTCGGTGAGTTGTTGTGGGGTGTTCTGATGAGCTGGCTGGAGGTCCCCGTCTCTGGGCTGTCGGTTGCCCACTTCGCAGGGCTGCTGTTGGCTCCCCCTGCTGGGTTGTCCCCGGTCTACTTGGTCTTGGTTGCTCGCGTCTGCTGATAGATTCGGCGCCAAGGTGCTCGATTCCCTTGCTAGTTGGCGGCCTCCCTCGTCTGGGTGGGGTAGTCCTACCTCGCCAGGGTGGTTCGGGCCTGCTCTGTCGGGGAGGTTTGGGCCTACCTCACAGGGGTGGTTTAGGCCTACCTCGTCGGGGCAGTTTAGTCCAACCTCGTCGGGGTGTTTTAGGCCTACCTCGTCGGGGTGGTTTAGGCCTACCTCGTCTGGCTGGTTTTCACCCACTTCCCTCCACCTTTTGCGGAGCTGGTCGAGATGACGTCTCACGATCTGTCCATCTTCTAGCTCAACGCGGTAGGATTTGGGACCGGTT
This sequence comes from Coluber constrictor foxii, assembly GCA_038048745.1. Lineage (NCBI taxonomy): Eukaryota > Metazoa > Chordata > Lepidosauria > Squamata > Colubridae > Coluber > Coluber constrictor. The sequence continues at coordinate 128,336,108 of CM075961.1, forward strand.
GTGCTGTGTACTGTAGCTTTAAGCCATTTAGGCGAGCCGTGGAAATTTAAAGCGAACACGGCATCGCCGATGGAAAACAGGCGAAGCTGACGGCTGGCAGATGCGGGAACCTCTGAAGTATATTGCGGGTGCAGTCTGTCCAGGGGTGACCGGAGTCGCCTGCCCATCAAAAGTTCTGCAGGGCATTTCCGGGTGGCAGAGTGGGGTGTGATGTGCTGTGTCAGCAGGAATGTATCAATGCGTTCCTGCCAGTCCCCAGGTCCCATCTTGGCGAGCGACTCCTTCGTGAGCCTCACCATCCGTTCAGCCTGTCCATTTCCGGCCGGTCTGTAAGGGGCAGAGAGGGCATGGCGGATGCCCAGCCCTGCGAGGAAAGTCTCCATGGGCACGGACGTAAGTTGAGGACCGTTGTCCGAGACTAATACGTCAGGGAGTCCATGGGTGGCAAACAGACGCCGGAGAGCTCGGATCGTGGCTTCCGTCGTGGTTGATGCCATGGGGACGACTTCCAGCCATTTGGAGTAGGCATCCACCACGATGAGAAGATGGTGCCCATGAATGGGGCCAGCAAAGTCTATGTGAATGCGCGACCAAGGGGAGCTGGGGGTTTCCCAGGGCGTCGGATCAGACTGAGGGGGTGCAGGTCTGACTTCTTGGCACGGGCTACACCTGGCGACCCATTGTTCAATGTCTTTGTCCAGGGTTGGCCACCAGACGTAGCTTCGTGCCAGTGCTTTCATCCGGACAATGCCCGGGTGTCCTTTATGCAGAGCGGCCAGAGTCCGTTTTTGTAAGGAGCCGGGAATCAGCACCCTGTCTCCCCATAGCAAACAGCCGCGCATAGTGGACAGCTCCTCTTGCTTGCGGCTGAAGGGCAGGAAGTTGTTGCTGTCAATGCGGGTTGGCCAGCCTCTTAATACCCAAGACTGGACTTGGCGAAGGATGGGGTCAGCCCGCGTGTGCGTTGCGACATCGGCAGATGTTACTGGACAGTTGGTGTCATTGTCAATGTGCAGTAGTTCGATCGTGGGAGCTGGATCCTCCACGGCCTCGGCGGATGGGCATCTGCTGAGCGCGTCGGCGTTCGCGATGGCTTTCCCGGGTTGATGGATGAGGCTGTAGGAGTAGCCGGCGAGGAAAATGGCCCAACGCGTCATGCGTGGGGACATGAAGGCTGGTGTCTGCTTGTCTCCGGCGAGAAGGCCCAACAGCGGCTTGTGATCGGTGACGATGGTGAAACGCCGGCCATAGAGGTACTCGTGGAAGCGCTTCACCCCTGCAACAATAGCCAACGCCTCTTTGTCCAGTTGGCTATAGTTGCGTTCCGTAGTGGACATTGTCTTAGAAAAATAAGCAATGGGGGCTGTACAGCCGGTAGGCAGTTCGTGGCTGAGGACAGCGCCGACGCCGTAGGGTGAAGCATCGCATGTCAGTCTGATGGGCAACGTCTCATTATATTGAATGAGCACGCTGTCGGAGGTCAGAAGTTCCTTCACGGCTCTAAAGGCAGACTCTTCCTCGCGTCCCCACCTCCAGGGAGCCGCCTTTGCCAGCAAGCGGTGGAGCGGCTCAGCAACTGTGGCTTTCTGCTGGAGGAAAATTGCGTAGAAGTTAAGCAATCCAAGGAAAGCCTGAAGCTCCGCTTTGTTTCTGGGGCTGGGAGCTTCATGGATAGCTTTAACTTTTGATTTGGTGGGGTGGATGCCAGAACTATCTATGAGGTAGCCCAGGAACTCGACTTCCTGTACCCCGATGATACACTTGTCTCTCCTGACTCTCAGGCCCTTCTCCTGAAACCGTCGTAAAACTAGTCTCAGTCGGTCAAAGAGTTGGGCCTTAGATTCTCCAGAGATCAGTACATCATCGAAGTAAGGCACCACCCCTGGAACGCCTTGGAGAAGGCGTTCCATCATAGATTGGAAAATGCCTGGGGCTGCACTGACCCCAAACTGGAGGTGGTTGCACTTAAACGCGCCTCTATGGGTGACAATTGTCTGCGCCTCCGCCGTTTCCCGATCAACTGGCAGTTGCTGGTAAGCCTGGGCCAGGTCCAGTTTTGCAAAAATTTGGCCCTTGCCGAGTGAGTGCAGCAAGTGTTGCACCACCGGCACAGGGTATGCGCTCTGCGGTAACGCCTTATTGATGGTCACTTTGTAGTCAGCGCAGATGCGCACAGATCCATCCTGCTTCATGGGGGTCACAATGGGGGTCTCCCATGAAGCATGATCGATGGGTTCCAGGATGCCTTGGGCTATCAGCTTATCTAGCTGAGCATCTACCTTAGCCCTCAAGGCAAATGGAACCCGGCGGGGCTTAAGCCGAATAGGGGTAACCCCCTTGTCCAGATTGAAAGAAATGGGTTTCCCTGTAAAGGTCCCTAACTTACCATCGAAGACTTCTTGGAACTCTCCGATGAGTGCGTCGAGTTCGCCTGAGCTAATCTGGTGGATGCCTCCAATAGAAAGCCCCAACGGCTGGAACCACTCCACGCCTAGCAGGGTCGGACGGCTGTGCTCCACGACAGTGATTGGAAGCTGGCCTTGGAACTGCTTGAAGGCGATCTGGAGGTTGGTTCTCCCGAGGACGCCGATGGGATTCCCGCCAAAATCCACCAGCTTAGAATGAAGGGGTTGAAGGTGGCGCTTGCGAAGTGCCGGCTTCAGCTGCTTTATCTGGTGCCAATCAATAATGGAGTAGACGGAGCCGGAGTCGACTTCCATCGTGCACGGCAAGCCTTCTGCCAACAGTGTCACGTGGAATTTTGTGGCACTGTTGTTGCTGGTGAGTCCGATGGTTGTTTGGTGAACAGCGCCGCCCTGGGAGTCGTTGCGGTCGTCGCGGTTATGCTGGTTCGAGGACCGTTTGGATGGCCTCTGGGTATCGCGGCGATTTTCTTGAGTGCGGGGCTTGATCGATTCAGGAACCGGATCAGAGGCTCTGCATGCCTCGGCGATGTGCCCCTTCTTGAGGCAGCGCCTGCAGGTAGCATCACGCCAGCGGCAGGATTGGCGCGGATGGAGTCCCTTGCAACTGCCGCATTGAGCGGCGCGGCGGCCATCTTTTTGAATTTCCCGCCTAGATGGGCGGGAAACTTTCAAAACGGTCGACTCTCCCTCCGAATCGGTTGGTGTGGCAGAGTCATCGGAGGAATCCGATGCCGGCTTGTGGATCTTATGGATCCCACGGGACTGGCGCATCGCAGCGGCGGCGGTCTCAGAGGTTTCCGCAGCCGTGGCCTCCTCGAGGACGTCCTTCAGGGACAGTCTCTTCCTACTCAGGAACTTTTTCTGCAGGTTGGCATCTCTCATTCCGAAGACGATCCCGTCTCGTAAGGCATTGTCAACATTTTCAAATTCGCAGTTTGCTGCGATTTGTCGCAATGCCGCAACAAAGTCTTTGAGGGATTCGCCTTCCATCTGGTTCCTTTGGCGGAAAGTGAAGCGGTTGGAAATGGGGGTGCCCGTTGGTGCATAGTGGTCTTGCAGGGCAGCCTGGAGATCCACCCAGGACATGACTTCAATGTCTCTGGGTGCGACGAGGTTGACGGCGAGCTCCAAAACATCGGTGCCGCAGTGAGCGAGGAAAAGAGCCCTCTTCCTCTCGTCGTCGATGTTGGTATAGCCGTTCCCCCGGAGGAATTGGCGGAAACGGATCATATAGGAGCTCCATTTCTCCCGGCTGGGGTTGAAAGGAGCCAACGAGGCGAACGGCGCTTGCGGCGTTGCCATTCTTCAGGCCGCGTCGAGTGACTTCAGCTCGTTAAGGCGATCGTGCCACGCGGGGATTCTTCTCTAGTCCTTCGTCGCCAGTGTTAGATCGGCGCAGGAAAGAAGAGTGACCAGCTGAGTTCAAGAAACAACGTTTAATAACGAGAACTGAACTGCTGTGCGCTGCCGGAGCTCTCCTTATATTTGCTCCGGCAGACGCACCGCCCACTGACAGGGATTCAAAACTCCCGCCGAAAGGATCTTCAGCCAATCCCAGGCGGATGTCCTTATAAGGACATAACAGAGTGGAGACAGCAGCCAGACGTGGGTTGTGCTCATTGGTCAGAACGAGGGACTGTGCCTGTCAAATCAGTTAAATTCCATCCCTGTTGCTAGGGGCTCCCAGCTTTTGTTGAAGGAGGAAGACAGACTCAGAGTGTGGAAGAAAACAGAAACAACATTAGTGACCAGACTGACAAAAAAGGGTGGGGCTGGCTGCTGTCTCCACTCAACGAGAAGGGGCGTATCAGGTAGGACCAACGCCCCTTCTCCATTGAAGGTGGAGACAGCAGCCAGACATGGGACATACCAAAGTTCATTGTCCCAGCTCACGGGAGGGAACAGTCTGGGCAGAAGACTCCTCCCGCATATTGACAGCCTGTAACATTCTCCTCCCAAAGGCAGCCTCCTCGGAGGCAAATTTATCTAACTTATAGTGCCTAACAAAGGGGGAAGGAGAAGCCCAAGTAGCTGCCCTACAGATCTCAAGCAATGAGGCCTGAGAGGCCCAGGCAGCTGTAGTTGCAACACTTCTAGTAGAATGAGCTGTCACATTAGTAGGAAGTGGCAAACACCAGAGTTCGTATGCCATAGTAATCGTAGTCTGGATCCAATGACCAATCATTGAAGAAGTCACTCTGTGCCCTAAAGAAACAGGGAGAAAGGAAATGAACAATAATTCTGTCCTACGAATATCAGCAGTCCTTCAGAGGTAGATCTGAAGAGCCCAATGGACATCCAATGTGTGCAATTGGCTCTCCAATGGATTGGAAGGACACGGGCAGAAATCAGGAAGAACCAGCTCCTGCAAATGATGAAAGAGAGAGTTAATCTTAGGCACAAATGTAGATCCAACCTGAGGACCACAGGGTCCATGTGGAACACAAATCATCCCTGATAGACAATGCAGCGATCTCAGAGATTCGCCGTGCCAAAGTTATAGCGACCAGGAAAGCCACTTTGCCGGATAAAAGTTGTAGACTTGCAGAATCCAGCGGTTCATATGGAGACCCCGTAAGAGAGTCCAACACCAGTGAAAGGTCCCAAGTGGGGTACCAATGTGGTACTGGAGGACAGAGATTCATTGCTCCTTGGAGGAATCTACGAATCAGTGGATGGTGCGACAATGAATGAGTGGAATTATATGTCAGGATTTACGAAATAGCGGCCACCTGTCTCCGTAGGGTGTTGGGAGAAAGACTTTGTCCAACCCAGCCTGGAGAAACATCAGGACCTGCATGACAGAAGCTCGAAGAGCGGAGAAGCCTTGGAGCTCACACCAGGAGGAATAGGTTCGCCAAGTGGCCTAATAAATTCGGTCGGTCGATGACCGCTGAGATGTCTGGATAGTACTAATCACTGAGGCCGGGATATGGTCCCTCTGCAGAACGTCCCACTCAACCATCAAGCAGTCATCTGTAGCCACAGAGGCTCTGGGGGTACAATTGCCCCCTGGCTGAGGCAATCAGGGGTACACGGGATCCTCCAAGAAAGAGACACTGATAAATTCATGAGGTTGGCAAACCATGACCTCCTCGGCCAATGTGGTGCTACAAGAATGATTACCGCCTGTTCTAGCAGAAGTTTTCGAAGTACCCTCAGAATGAGAGGAATCGTCGGAAAGGCGTACAGTAAGCCTTGAGGCCAGGGGAGAGGAGGGCGTCCCCAGCTTCTGCCTGTTGAGAATGGAAATGGGAGAAGAAGTGGGGAAGTTTGGTATTCTGCTGGGAGGCGAACAGGTCTACTTGTGGCATGACGAAGCAATCCGCCATCATCTGGAAGAGGAGAGGATGGAGATTGCACTCCGTGTGATCTATCCTTTGGCAGCTCAACCAGTCCGCCATCACGTTCGCATCTCCTGATATATGGTCCGCCTTTAACAAAGCCAGATGGTGCTCCTCCCAAAGTCCCAGTCGTTTGGCCTCCTGCATCAGAGACCTGGACCTGATGCCGCCCTGGCGATTTACATGGGCCTTGGCTGAGGTGTTGTTGGTGAGCACCAGTACATGTGCACCAGCCACCAGCTGACGAAAAACTCAAAGTGCAAGGGAATTCACACGAAGCTCCAGCCAATTGATACTGCGAGCAGCGTCTGCAGCGGATCATGTGACCTGAGCGACTTGCGCCCTGTAGTGAGCTCCCCAACCGAATTTGCTGGTATCGGTGGGCACTATCACTCATTGACGCTCCAGGAACAGGCAGCCTTTGGAAATCGCAGGGGATCACCACTTCCCTCAGAACTGCAATTCTGGCTGAAGAGGAACCCCTGCCCACCTTCTGTAAAGGCGAGAGAAACCATTGAAGGTCTCTAAAATGTAACCTGGCCCAGGGACCAATAGAAATGGCTGAGACCATCTTGCCCAACAGTTTTGAGAGTAGCAAGGGGGATGCCCTTCTATCTTTTATGACCCTGGCCACAAGAAATCTCAACCCAGGTTGTCGATCCAGGGAGAGGAAAATGTTACCTTCAACTGAATCAATTATAGTTCCTGAATGAAGAATTCTAGTCGAGGGTTTCAGATGGCTTTCTCTATGTTAACAGAGAAGCCATGTGAGGCCAGTGTCTGAATGGTAAGTTGGAGATCTGAAATGGCCTGCTGAGGGGTTAAACAGAAGTGACTTAAATAGAGCCTAATGAAATAGGCCCATGAATGCAGGTTGATCTGGAGGTAAGCGCTTATCCACCGACAACTCTGGTTCCTGAGGCTCCATCTCTTCTGATACGGAGAGTCTACTGACATAGGAGACGGATGGAGAATCTGAGCCTGAAAGCAAGGGGGCATCTTCCATATCGACTCTATCCGGCGAAGCCGAATGGTCTGAATGGACGAATACACTGTAGTTAGTCTGGCAGTCGAAAAAGGGTGAGCCAACAGGGATTGTTGCACCACTGCTGCAATCATACATCGAATGTCCTCTGGACGTAAAGAGGTAGAATCATGGTCTTGGGCTGGGCCGGCTTCCGTAGAGGCTCGGACTGGAGCAGAAGATACAAGTGGATGAACCACTGACACAGTGGGAGCGCTAGACTCCACAGCATTGATATGCTCCACAGACGGGGGAGATCCCCATAAGTCAGCTGACTCAACTGACACCAGGAAGTCTTGCAGCGATATCCGAACTGAGGTCAGAGAGGGGTCACATCTACATTCCCCTGGAGAAACCCTGGCTGTTGTAGATGATGTAGGAACACTGTCCTCGGCCTTGACTACAGGCTTCCGTAGAAGCTTTTCCTTGTGTCTAGCAGAAACCTTAAACTGAGGTTTAATGGATACTCCATTCCCTTGTGCGTGCTTGGCATCTTTATGCTTGAAAACAACTGACTGCTCCCTTACTGTGGCCTGGAGGCCCTGTTTTGACTTGGCCAGAGTCACATCCAAGGAGTGTTAAGCAAGGCAGTTCTGTATCAGGGGAATGTCAAATTCTAGATGCAGCCTGTGATAAATATGCGAGGCACCAACAGAGAAAGGAGAAGGCAATTAACACCAAGCCTGTAAGCTGCAGCAATATCTGCCAAAAAGGCTGAAGACAAGGTTAGGCCAGGGTAGCAGGCACAGCCAGAAAGGCTGGAGGCCTGAGAGAAGCTCAATGTGCCGCCTCGCCCCTAAACAAAATGGCGGCCGGAGCTGCAAACTCAGGGAGCGCGAAGCTCCCTTACGGAGCAGGTCAGCAATGTCAAACAGCTGAGATGCAGGCCGATAAGAGAAGTCAAAGAGCCGATCAGAAATAAATCAGGGCGATTTTACAGTTCACAAAGCCCTTGCAACGTGACCACAAGCAGCAAACCACATGGAGCGCGAAAACTCCACTTCGAAGCCGGCAGCAAGGTCGATCAGCTGAGAGGCAGTTAATATTGACAGCGGGCAGAGCTCTGTTTGTTTCTGCAGGAGAGAATCAGAGCCTGGAGGAAAAAAACTGACAAGCGGTGATAGTCAGGGAGCGCGAAGACTCCACTCAGGAGCCAGCAGCTAGTCTCAATCAGCTGAGAGGCAGCTCTATTGATTCTGCCAGAGAATGCTGGGTGCCTGGGTAAAAAGCCGACAAGCGGCGAGGCAGGGAGCGAGAAAAACTCCACTAACAGTTATGCGACTGGAGGTGACAAAATGGCTGCCCAAAGACAGCTGGGAGCGCAAGACTCCGCAAAGAGAAGCCGCTATTTAAAACGCAGGGCTCCGCCAGCAAAGCCGGTGATTTTGAGCCACCCACGGAAAGCTCCACCAACGTACAGAATCTGATTAGTTCGATGAAAGGATAGAATGACAGAAAGGCTTCAACGAGACCTCAGAATTGTAATCTGAGGCTTCCTGTCCAGCAAACAAAAGAATGGTAAAGTATGACATCCAAAGGTCAAATCTGAAGAATCAGGTATGAAAGAAAACTCTCTAACTCTGAAAGCTGTCAGAGCTAGCTATCCACACAACTGTGCCACCGTAAGGGTGGAAACGCTAGACTCCACAGTGTTGATAGAAGTCACAGGAAGACCTGAGCCCCATAAATTAGATGATTCAACTGACAGGGGATAGTCTTGCAATGACAATTGATCTGGGGTCAAAGGAGGATCACAACTCTGTGCCCCTGAGGTAAGCTTGGTGGCTGTAGCCTGAGGCTTACCGGCTTTATCACCGGTCTGTCACCGAATTAAATCTCTGCCTTTATCTCCACGGAAAACCTTCTCAGAATGTGAATCCAGCTGACAAGTCTGCTTGGAGACTTCGTTCTCCTGAGGCTGCAAGGTATCATTCTGCTGGGAAGACCTTGACTGCTGACGGATGGTTGCCTTGCGGCCATGTTTTGTTTTTGCAAGAGCTTTGGGCACGATGAAGCCAGAAAACCAAGATTGTTAATGTGATAACTGCCGTGTAAGCCAATAAGTACCGTATGCCACTCGCAGACCTAAAGGAGGTCCTAAGTAGTTATAACCAAGAGGAACTGTACTCTTTGAAAGAGGGCCTGACAATGTTCAAGGCCGGGTGAAACTATGGCCAAAGACTTAGGCAGGTAAAGCTGCGGCCCCCAAGGGCAAGCAGCAAGTCAGAGGAAGGCTCACACGCCGCCTCACCTCTACAAAATGGCAGCGGGAGCTGATGCAGCTTCGCCCCACCACAAAATGGCGATCGGGGCTGAGGAGAATGGGAGCGCGAAGCTCTACTACCCTAAAGCCCTAACTCCAGCTGCTGACTAATGCCCGTAACAAGGCAGCAAGGTAATAGGTGAGTAGTGCCTCTTTTAAAAAAAATTTTTAAAATTTTTTTATTTATTTATTAATTTATTTTTAAACAAGTAAAGCCTCCATGCAATCCAACCAGTGGCTAAAAGGAGGGAGCGTGAATCTCCATTTGCGATAGCATGGCTCAGCAGGCAGCACGTTAACAAGGCAGTCTATTTAAAGAGAACCCGAAGCCTTTGCGATAGCCGACAAGCGGCAAGAACAAGGGGGCGCAAAAAGCTCCTCTATAGTCCGAACGGCTTAGCGTGTAGCACCTGAAGTCAAAAAACTTCACTCCTACCTGAAAAGCCGACAAGCAGCTAGCGACAGGGAGTGCGAAAAGCTCCTCTACCCAGAGATCGGCTCAGCAATAAGATGGCCACCCCTTAAGTTCAGGGAGTGCTAGGCTGCACAGCCGCTTGATGTAGAAAGTGGAGGTGGGCTCTTCAGGCCCTGCCAACGACTCTCGGCCTCCCCCCATGGGAGCAGAGAGCTCCACCAACTATGTACTTACTGACCAGCCATTGATGATCCTGAGGGGCAGAGAGTAGAACTCGAAGTCAGGGCTAACAGATAGCCTCTGAGGTTTGAAACAAACAGTCCAGCAACCAGCAACCAACTATGTACTTACTGACCAGACAGTGATGATCCTGAGGGGCAGACAGTAGAACTCGAACTCAGGGCTAACAGATAGCCTCTGAGGTTATCAGAGGTAACACATAGCCACTGAGGTTTGAAACAAACAGTCCAGCAACCAGAGGGGTAGTCAAGAGTAGCTAATAACTGTCAGAGTCACTAAACCACACAACTGTCCAGTCTGACGACTGAGCAAAAAGCTGGGAGCCCCTAGCAACAGGGGCGGAATTTAACTGATTTGACAGGCTCAGTCCCTCATTCTGACCAATGAGCACAACCCACGTCTGGCTGCTGTCTCCACCTTCAATGGAGAAAGGAATGTTTAGTCTTTTTTCATGGTCTTGCATTCTCAGGCAGTATAATGTCTTACTGTTGTTTAGTCATTTCTGACTCTTCATGACCCAATAAACATCATTTCATGAAGACTGTATCAGTAAGCACTCCTTTCAGTTCTTTTCAAACCATGTGTTCATCATTTGTAGTAGTATCTTGTCTTCTGCCAGACTTTTGAAATATAATTTACTTTGATTTTCCAACTTTCAGATCTTCTCCTAGGACTCTTGCCTTTGCAGTGAACAGACATATTTTATTTCACTTAGTACTGAATAAAAGTGACTTGCCACCATCAATTACCGTATTTTCCGGCGTATAAGACAACTTTCTAACACACAAAAATCTTCTCAGACCAGCCCAAAAGGCTTTGACGAGCCTTAAATGGCTCTAAGGAGCCAAGCTGAATTGCCTGCTGAGTTGCCACTAATCAGCTGAGTTACATGCAAGCCCCGTGTAAAAAGGAAAAACTTTCCTTTTACACAACGGTGGGTTTTAGCAGGTTCTGACCAATTCTGGACAACCAGTAGCAGAAATTTTGAGTAGTTCAGAGAACCAGTAGTAAAAATTCCGACAGGCCCCACCTCCATCTAGTCTCTGCCTCCAGAGTACCAGCTGATTGGGAGGAAATGAGGATTTTTCAATATCCTTCTCCCGGAGTGGGTGGGAATAGAGATTTTACAGTATCCTTCCCCTGCCATGGCCACCAAGCCACGCCCACCAAGCCACGCCCACCAAGCCACACCCACAGAACCAGTAGTAAAAAATTTTGAAACCCACCACTGAAGCCTATCCCATCGGGACCTTTACAGGGGTTTAAACTAAAACTTCCCAAAATTCCAGGTATATGAAATAAGTGCTATATTAAAAGAAAGCTGAATATAAATATATTAACTTCATGTAACAGCTTAAGGCTTATTATGGATGATTACTTTAAAGTCACCAAGAGTACTACCATTTTCAACAGAAATGCCTAAATTAGTCTAAATACAGTACATTTGCTGATAGATCTAACATTTCACATGAAAACCTAACAAGGCATTTAACATAAGAAGGGTGTATGGTGTTGCTACTCAGAACTTTAACTAAGTTTACATTTACATTTCTAAATAACTTTGATATGTATTTCCTCCTGCTTTAGCGTGCACAAGATTTCTGAGATGTTCAGCAAAGTTATAAACTGCTAGTAGTTTCCATTACAATTCTGTTATTAAAATAATTACTTAAAAATTTATTAGAGTCAAATGCTCTAGACTAAGTAGCAAATGAGCTAAGCATATTACCTATGCTGTCCTATTTGATATTTTAGATAACTTAGTTGCAAAGTGATATGCAAAAATTAAAATTTTGTTTTCTATGCTAAAGTTTCTGGGTTTTTAAAAATCACTTCTATTCAAATATCTAGTATTTCGGGGGGGGCGGTTGTGAATACATAATTTTTTCTCTTTTTAATTCCATAACCTCTTCAGAGCAGTTAAAATTATGTTAAAAAAACTCATTAACTTTGACGAGATATTGATGATGCCAAGCAGTTAATTATAAGCCAGCTGGTGTTGTGGTAAAAATTAAAAAGTTAGACATTAGAAGTTTTCTTTTTTAAAAAGTAAAAATCAATATTATTTCTTTTGGTAAGCAGAAACAAGCATACTGTACTTTAATCCTACTGTGTCTTGAGAATACATTTAATACCAAAATTTTTCCACTGAGTCCCCTCACCCATCACTGAAGGGAACTATTAAAGCATGTGAATAATTAACTTAGTCCATTAGAATAATCACTTGGGATGGGGTTGAGAGCAAAGGTCAAAACAATAGCTGTGGAACTAAATTTTTGAATGCTGATAGTATTTTTTCACATTAGATTTTTAAAATCTCACTCAGTCACATTGGTGTTTCTTGAAGAAGGCCGGTTCTTATGCCTGTATTTTTAATATATAACATGCATTCTTTTCAAATGTTAAATCAGTCTGTAGCTGATTAATGCAATGCATCTGTCAATCAAAAATATTCCCTTACAGTTCTTACGAGGTTTTTCAACAGTTAACAAAACAAGGATCTCAGACATCAGACTGAAACAAATTGAGGAATTAATATGAATAAATATTAGGTTGAAGTTTTATAGACAATAAATTTGTTAAATAAATGGGACTGAGATTTCTACTATCTTTTCCTGCAAGGTAACCTCGTGAAAATGGATTTACAAGATCTGTATAACTAACCCAGATTTTTAAAGCTCTGGATGTTTATCTATACACTGACTTTATAGATTTCATTCCACACATTGAACTTTTTCAATATATGCAAATATATAAAGATTTATAATCAATATATTAAATATAAGGCAAAATAAAAATACTATTAAAATATTTGTTTTATATATATATATATATATATATATATATATATATATATATATATATATATATATATATATATATATATATATATATATATATATATATATGTTTTCTGAGGTTTTTGCGGGTGTTTGTATGTAGGTCTTTGATTATTCGGGTCTTCTCCCGCGTAAAATTGGAAGTGTCTTGGCGACGTTTCGACGAAGTCTCATTCGTCATCTTCAGGCTGATGTTCTCGGCTTCGTGCTTCCAGGAGCAGGAATCCGAGAACACCAGCCTGAAGATGACGAATGAGACTTCGTCGAAACGTCACCAAGACACTTCCAATTTTACGCGGGAGAAGACCCGAATAACCAAAGACCTACATATATTATTTAATTTGTTTTAGATGATTTTTAACTTTTGTATTTATTGTATCTTATTTTGACTGTTCACCGCCCTGAGTCCCGTTTGGGAGTAGGGCGGTACCGTATTTTCCGGCGTATAAGACGACTGGGCGTATAAGACGACCCCCAACTTTTCCTGTAAAAATATAGGGTTTGGACTATACTTGTTGTATAAGATGCCCCCTCTTCCAACGCACATCAAATAAAAATTAAAAAACATCAACTGGCTCACCCACAATGTAAAAGCAGCTGTGCTAAACCAAAAATGGCCCCTGCAACAAGCAGGAACCTCACACAGCCACAAAAAGCCCCAAAAAACAACTTTTACATTGTGGCTTTACACACACAAAATTCCACATACAGCTTTGTGAGATTTTGTGTGTTTGTGTAGAGTGAAACACTACAGAAACACACTAAATCTCAGAAAGTTGCACAAATTTTATTTTTATTTTTATTTTTATATGAAAGCTAAATTTAAAACTTCCTAGCCTAAAACTTAGACCTAGCCTTTAAATGGCTAGGTCTAAAAAAGAACAACTAAAAAACCCCCCAATTAACTATTTTTTTAAAGCTCCCAAAGGGGGAAAAAACTTACCCAATAGAACAGGGGCCTCCAATGTTGGCAACTTTAAGATTTGTAGACTTCAACTCCCAGAATTCCTCAGCCAGCTTTGCTTTGCTGGCTGAGTAATTCTGGGAGTTGAAGTCCACAAGTTGCTTGCATCAGCAAGCAACTAAATCTCCCTGCCTGCAATCAGCAGGCAGGGAGATTTAGTTGCTTGCTGATGCAATGGATTGCAGGCAAGGCAAGGCAAGCGTTGCGGCTAGCAGCTAAGGTAAGCAAGCTGGAGGTGGGGGGGGATTTTTGCTACGTACCAATTAGCAGGCAAAAATTAGCAGCCGGGATGGCCAGCGTTGTGTAAAAGGGAAGTTTTTCCCTTTTAAACGGGGCTTGGCCATCCAAGCTCTGGTGATCCCAGCTCAGTTGCCTGCTAATCAGGCAACTCAGCTGGGATGGCCAGCGTTGTGTAAAAGGAAAGTTTTTCTCTTTTACACGGGGCCTGCGTGTAACTCAGCTGATTAGCGGCAACTCAGCAGGCAATTCAGTTTAGCTCCTTAGAGCCATTTAAGGCTGTCAAAGCCTTTCGGGCTGGTCTGCCTGGTTACAGGAGACCGACACCCGGCGTATAAGACGACCCCCAACTTTTGAGAAGATTTTTGTATGTTAGAAAGTCGTCTTAAACGCCGGAAAATACGGTATATAAATTTAATAAATAAAATAAAATAAAAAATAAATACACACACACACACACACCTCTATCCAAAAAATGCTTTGTGTTGCATGATCTTAATAAATGGAGAAAATATTGTACTGGACTACTTAAAACTGATAGGAAGACAAAACTTTAAAGAAAAGAAAAAAGTGACAGTTTTTTAAAAAAGAGGGAAGGAAAGATCATTATAACTTTTTTCGACCAACAAGTAAGTTCATAATATTAGGATATATTATTAAACAGAAAATGACATCTTAATCTGATTTAGGGACTTTAGAAAGTTAGGTACACCTAAAAGAGAAATATGTTACTCCAGCACAGTATATATCAAACTGAAATATAGAAGAGCAGTTTTTGACATCTTATTTATTTATTTATTTATTTATTTATTTATTTATTTATTTATTTAATTGGTTTGATTTATATGCCGCCCTTCTCCGGAGACTCAGGGCGGCTTAAGCAATAGCCTTCATATTTGTATGTACCTGCTTAGTAGGGCTTTTGCCCCCCCCCCAAAGCGGTGTTCTTTTTTATGCAAAGTCAGTTTATTGCCCCCACAATCCAGGTCCTCATTTTACCTATCTCGGAAGGATGGAAGGCCTAGTCAACCTTGAGCCTGGTAAGATCCAAACTTGCGGTATTTGCAGGCAGCTGGCAGCTAAGTGCTATTTAACAGCGCTTTAGTCCACTGCTCCACCAGGTTCCTATATCTATGGTCTCAGAGAAACTGTACAATTTCAAAAGGCAACATTACTTATAAGGACATTAAGACAAATGAATTTGTTCAGACTTAAAAAAGAAAATATGAAATTGCAAAAATGCAAATAAAAAGACTCCATAAATATAAATACTGAGAACCACAAAAAAGGTGGGTTGGGCAAGAATGGTAGAGTTGATCAATGCAGTTATGGCAGTTACATATCACTGTGATGCTGTCATAGTTTTTGTGGAGGAAGAATGTCATATAATTGCCACCATTTCTAATTAAAAGAGAACAAATGTTTATAAATATTTATTTCTCATACAGCAAACTGTATCTTGTGGACTATACATCATTTTCGTTGCTCAACCAAAGGAACTACAAGTAATGTTACAAGTAATGTTGCTACTGCTTTCCTCTACCATGCTTCAAAATATATCTCCAACTCTCAGAAATAGATATAGGAGCTGCAGAAACAGTGAGAAGCTTTTCTATTTTTCCACTGGTGGTACACTACAGCTGGATACTTTGCATAAAATGTTTATTAGTGTAAATACTAAGACAGTCCATAATAAAGGCTCATGTCAACCAGGCAGAGAGAACAAAAGTCTAGAGAACAACCAATCTTATCTTGATAGCACACAAACACTAACAGTACCATAATTATATTTGTCAGAAAAGTTTTTTTAAAACCATTGATACCGTATTTTCCGGCGTTTAAGACGACTTTCTAACACAAAAAAATCTTCTCAAAAGTCGGGGGTCGTCTTATACCCCGGGTGTCGGTCTCCTGTATCCAGGCAGACCAGCCCGAAAGGCTTTGACAAGCCTTAAATGGCTCTAAGGAGCCAAGCTGAATTGCCTGCTGAGTTGCCGCTAATCAGCTGAGTTACACGCAAGCCCCCTGTAAAAGGGAAAAACTTTCCTTTTACACAACGCTGGTGCAGCTGGGATCGCTAGAGCTTGGATGGCCAAGCGCTGTGTAAAAGGGAAAAACTTTTCTTTTACACAACGCTGGCCATCCCAGCTGCTAATTTTTGCCTGCTAATTGCTCCGTAGCAAAAATCCCCCCCACCTCCAGCTTGCTTATCTTAGCTGCTAGCCGCAGGGCTTGCCTTGCCTTGCCTGCAATCCATTGCATCAGCAAGCAACTAAATCTCCCTGCCTGCTTGATTGCAGGCAGGGAGATTTAGTTGCTTGCTGACGCAAGCAACTTGTGGACTTCAACTCCCAGAATTACTCAGCCAGCAAAGCAAAGCTGGCTGAGGAATTCTGGGAGTTGAAGTCTACAAGTCTTAAAGTTGCCAAGGTTGGAGACCCCTGTTCTATCGGGTAAGTTTTTTTCCCCCTTTGGGAGCTTTAAAAAAATAGTTAATTGGGGGGGGGGGTTTAGTTGTTCTTTTTTAGACCTAGCCATTTAAAGGCTAGGTCTAAGTTTTAGACTAGGAAGTTTTAAATTTAGCTTTCATATAAAAATAAAAATAAAAATAATAAAAATAAATAAAAATAAAATGTGTGCAACTTTCTGAGATTTAATGTGTTTCTGTAGTGTTTCACTCTAACTACACAAACACACAAAATCTCACAAAGCTGTATGTGGAATTTTGTGTGTAAACCCACAATGTAAAAGTTGTTTTTTGGGGCTTTTTGTGGCTGTGTGAGGTCCCTGCTTGTTGCAGGGGCCATTTTGGGTCTAGCATAGCTGCTTTTACATTGTGGGTGAGCCAGTTGATGTTTTTTAATTTTTATTTGGTGTGCGTTGGAAGAGAGGTCGTCTTATACAACAAGTATAGCCCAAACCCTATATTTTTACAGGAAAAGTTGGGGGTCGTCTTATACGCCCAGTCGTCTTATACGCCGGAAAATACGGTATCTTACCTAAGAGGTAACATGCTATGAACCATTGGGATCATTGTAACTGTCAGAAGAATCTTCTTTGAATAACATAATGGAAAATCTGGAGCAAATAATATGTCAATGGCAGCAGAAACAGAATAAGAAAAAATATATTTTCACTTTTATGCATTTCCAAGTCTATTAATCATGCTGCTTCTAGGTATGACCCCATATCCATCGATATTCAGCCAAAGCAAGAAATCTTTCAAATTCATGGCAAAAAAAAATCTTCTTGCCAAACAAAACAAAGTGAAATGAAAGTCCAGATACTTGGCACACATGACTAATGAATTAATTTTATACTTGTTAATCCACCCCTTCAATTCTGAAGTGTTCTCAGAAAAGGTCACAAAGCAAATTTCTCTGAGTCACAGTGGCATACCTGGAATTTTGAGAGTTCCTTATTGGACACACTCACAAAATATCTGCTATGGAGGGCAAAAATTGTTTTAAGATTAACCTGAATACATTGGGTCCAATTGCCTCATTTGAGAATTCCAAGACTTTCTTCTACAAACCTCAACTTGCTTTTTGTTATATGAGCACATGTGCAAACAAGACACAAGACTGAATCCTTTAACCTATTTATTTTCTGAATTTGGGTAGCATACAGAACCGCTTTGGAGAATAAAGATTTTTATTTTAGGCTGGTGCTTTACTTTAATGTATGTACTTTTTCAATTTAAAAAAAATCTAAGAAAGTTAATAGATAGGGCATGGAAACTTATGGAGACTATACCAAAATGTTGCTCTCATTGAAGTTAGATTAATGTCTTCATAATGTACAGATGTACAGATTAAAAGAGTTGGAAAGGACCTTGTAGGTCATCTAGTCCAACCCAAGCAGACCCTATACCATTTTTTACAGATGGCAGTCCAGTCTCTTCTTGAAAGCTTTCAATGATGAAGCTCCCACAACTTCTGAAAGCAAGCTGTTCCATTTGTTAATTGTTCTAACTGTCAGAAAATTTCTCCTCATTTCCACAGACTGAATCTCTCCTTGTTCAGTTTCCATCCATTATTCCTTGTATGGCCTTCAAGTGCTTTGGAAAATAGCTTGACCCCCTCCTCTCTGTGGCAGCCCCTCAAATATTGGAACACTGCTATCATGTCTGCCTTGGTCCTTCTCTTCACTAGAATAGCTATGCCCAGTTCCGGTAACTGTTCATCGTATGTTTTAGCCTCCAGTCCCCTAATCATCTTGATTGCTCTTTTCTGCACTCCTTCTGGAGTCTCAAAATCTTTTTTATAGTGTGGTGACCAAAACTGGATGCAGTATTCTAGGTGCGGTCTTACTAGGGATTTATAGAATGGTATTAGGACCTCCCTTGATCTTGATTGTATCATTCTGTTAATGCAATTTAGGATTGCATTGGCTTTTTTGGCTGCCGTTGCACACTGTTGGCTCATATTTAATTGGTTGTCCACTAAGACTCCAAGTTCCCTCTCTTCTATTAAGAAGTAATTTCTTACTAGAAATTACTTCTATTAAGCCTGGTTTCACCCAGTCTAAATGTGTATTTTTGGTTTTTCTTGCCTAAGTGTAAGACTTTACTTTTCTCTATATCAAATTTCATTTTGTTAGACAGGGTCCAGGGTTCCAGTCTGTCAAGATCCATCTGGATCTTGAGCCTATCATCTAGGGTATTCCTGCCAGTTTAGTATCATCTGCAGATTTGGTAAGTTCCCCTTCTATTCCCTCAACTAAGTTATTCATGAAGATATTGAAGAGTACTGTGCCTAGGACAGAACCTTGTGGTACACCACTGCTTCCTTCCTTCCATGTAGACTTAGACCCATTAAGGACTACTCACTGAGTACGGTTTGTCAGCCAGCTACAAATTCATCTGGTGGAGATGCTTTCTATCCCACTTTTTTCTAGCTTACCAAGAAGTAGGTTGTGGTCTAATTTGTCAAATGCCTTGCTGAAGTCTAAATATATTATGTCCACAGTATTTCGCTGGTCTACTAATTTAGTCACTATGTTGAAGAATGAAATAAGATTGGTTTGGCATGAACTGTTTTTAACAAACCCATATTGACTTCTAATTATTACTTTACTCGTTTCTAGATGTTGGCAATTTATCAAATGTTGGACTCCATTGTCTCTTTCTCAGAACTTCTACATTGCTTTCTTAGAACTTCTACATTGTTTTCCTAGAACCATCGTAGAAAACAACCATACTGATGAGAAAATTATGGAAATTGTAGTTCTAACATTTTTAATCAGACTGGGTGGATACATTTTGTGACACATCTTAGAGAGCCGTAATCTTTGTGCCTCCTTCCTTGCTCCTTTGTTACATAAGTATAATTATTTTGGTTTTTCCAACTTATAAATGTTCTGATGACCTGACAGAAGATGATAAGTAATTGTAATTCTAATACAGGCATTCTGTTGAAGGGGTCATAAATACATTAACAGTGTCAGGAAGTCAGAACAGAAAGCGAGAACATTTCCACTGTTAATGTAGAATATGTTATTTACTGGATGGAGTTTCTATTGAACAGAGCTTTTTTCTCTTGTTCTTCTGACTCCTTCTTTATTGCCTGCACTAGATACTGTAAAAAAGCACATTACACCTGCACACTCAGAGACTTCAGTTTTTGTAACCTTCAGCCTATTTGAAGATATGCTGTCAGTTTCTTGAAGTATGGAGGGATTTGGTGGGAAAACAACAACAACAAATCCAAAATGATTGACTGACTGATTCCAATAGCAGAAAACTTTAGTGAAAGGCAGTTATAAACCCACGCTATATTGGGTAGCAATGTCAAATGCTGAAAAGTTTCTCACTTATGGGGGGAAGGGTAACCTTGACAGGCTGCAACATTCATTGACCTATATATCAATTTTATTAATTTTATTTTTAAAATATTGCAAAACAATCCCACTTGTTAATGCTTCAAAAATTAGCATTTCCAAGATAATAATAACCAATATATTCACTGAAAGGAGAATTTTATTTTATTATTTTGTTTATTATATAGTGTCATGCATATGATACTATAAAAACAATGTTTCCTTCAGTTACCATGATTGTGTTTAATCTTCTTTTTTTAATATAATAATTGTATTAACGTTTGCAGTTACAAAGATAGAAGAGTAATACAAACTAAAAGAGTAAAACTAATGAGAGAAAAGGGTACAAGAAAGTGCAGAAAAGAAAATGTAAAGAAATTATAAAAGGAAAAATAAGAAGATAGTAAAGAAAAAGAGAATCAAGGTATAAGAAACTACTTACCCTTTCATTACAACATCTTTTCTTTCCATATGATATGTCTGTTCTATGAAAATATTCTTAAAGGCAATTCAGTTCTATTCAGCAAAAGTCCATTAAAAATTATTATAAAACTACACATATATTTTATCCTTGATCAGATAAATCAGCTTTATAGTCCTTCCCTTTGATTTTAACAGTCTCTATCTTTAATATCTTTAAATAATGTTCCAGAGTTTGATTTGATTTGATTTGATTTGATTAAACAGCATTTTCCTACAGGAAGATTTCTTGTACATAATTTCAAAATTATTTCAAATCACTACAGATGCCTAATCTGTTCATAAATTTATGAAATAAATCTAATCATACTTTTTTAGTTTATTCCACACACACACACACACACTTTTTAAAAAGTCCTTAATCTTGCACTTAAAACTTCTTTCTTCAAGGTTAGAGAAAGATTCACCCAGGGAATGAGTAAAACCTGATGATCCAAAGGTTCTTGATAATTACAAAAACAATTTTAAAAAGTCTCAAGGTGATTACCAAATAAGGCTCAACTAATATTTTTGTCCATATAGTCTACATTAATGGATGTAAGCTTGATGGAATTCTCCCAGCCACTTCACCCCTAAACTGACTGCAAAAAACCTTGAATCTTACAGTTTACTCACAAGGAGAACTGTCCAAAGTTCATGTGGACAATCTCACAATCTCTCTTTTACCAGAGATATGGTGTCCCCAATACCATCTGCACTCTTTCAAGAGCATTCAGCTCACCATATCCTCACTTGAAGTGGTTTTCTTTAAACTACTGGCATATATGTCACTTCTGAGAGAGTTATGAATTTCACAGTGGAATTAGGGGTGAAATACTACCGGTTTGGGCCAGTTCACCCAAACCACTAATAATAAAAGCTACTGGTTCGGGCAAACCAGTAGTTTTAAAAAAATGCTATCGGTTTGGATGTACCAGTATTTCCGATGATCAGCTGTGCCACGCAATTTATATTTGCTGCGGAAATCCTGCTTTCTACCGAATCTAAATTGTGTGGCACAGCTGTTTCCCCCCCTCGCTCAGTGGTGGGATTCAAGTAATTTAATAACTGGTTCTCTTCCCTAATGATTTCTTCCAACAACCAGTTTTCCAAACTGCTCAGAAAGTTAATAACTTGTTCTCCCGAAGTGGTCTGAACTGGCTGAATCCCACCACTGCCTTCGCTGTTCTACTTACCTAGAAAAGGCTTCCAAAACCTCCTTTTTCAGCACTGTGCAGTAGCACCTGCAGTGCGTCTGCACATGAAGCACACATTTGGCACACACTGCACATGCGTACAGAGCGAACCAGTAGCGAAGCGAAGTAGCAAACTTCAGAATATTTCACCCCTGGTGGAATTATATATAAATGCTTACCCTGGCTTTGGTTCAGTATAACAAAAGGAATTTAGCATTAATCTGATTTTATATCTGTGCGATTATGTATTTTGATATACATGGCACATCACCCAGTGCCACCCAATTTGAGAATAAGGTGCCACTTACTCTTTTCAAAACAAAATGTCAAAGACTTCTTAGAATATAAAAGACATAAAGAATGTGCTATCTGAGAAAAATCACAAATTTTACAATGTTTTCCTGCTATTTCCATATCTTTATTTATTTTGTTGTTCCATACACTGATTTTAAAAGCTTCAGGTTCCCATTAGACTAAACATAAGCCCAACAATTCAGTTATTTCTACATCAGGGGTTAGAGCCATAATAATTTCAGCTGATTTTTAGGATCTTGAGTATGTTCACAGTGCAGTAAACTAGAGGTTTTCAATTTTTTTCAGATTTTCTTTACTATCATAGTATAGACATGATATTGCAAGACCAAATAGGGTGTAAGTTTGGCATTTGCTCTCACCATTTTCTAGAATTTTGGCATTCTCTTCCAAAATTTACCAAACCTGGCTTATTCTTAAAGAAGAACATATGTTTTTAAATTAAATTTTGGCTTCATCAATCACTATATGGAGTATATAAGGCTGCTAGGACTACTGTGGACATGGTATATATGCTCCCTATATTAAGCTATGATTACATTAAATTATAATCTATAATGACTGAAGCTTATCCAATAGCTAATCTAGAATAGCTTCTCTCTCTCTCTCTCCCCCCCCCCCTTTTCCCTTTCCCTCTCCCTCCCTCCCTCCCTCCCCCCTCTATTTTTATAACACACCTTGCAACATACCTGTGAGACAGTGGGATTGTGAAATAATAACAAAACCAGTGACATTGACTACAGATTGAAGATTTGAACTATATGTAATTTTAGTCTTAAAATCTCACCATATGGAGATGTCAAGAGGCCACTATGCAGGACAAGGTTAGCTTCAGCCTCCAGAGATTGCAGTGCTGTGCTATGTTTACATTTATATATAGGATGAAATAGGAATCCTTTCAGATTGGTGAGACTCAAACATCAGCATCCAGGGAACAGAGAAAATCTGTTTATAAGGCTTCTTAAGGCTATGCAATTCACCTGGCCTTTTCATTTAAAGATCTGGGTTATTGAAGAGGGCTACCTGATGTGGACTGCCAATCTGATAACACTTAAGTGGCAGGAAAGAGTAGAGTATCTTGTTGCTGCCATCTAGCAATCATCTGGATTTTTGCAGTCCAGATCTGGAAGACTAAATGAAGCATCTGCTAAGTCACTGAAAAATGTCTGCCACTCAAGACAACTTGAGTGGCTATACTGCACAGCTGAATTACTTCAAAATAACTTCTTCATTATATGAGATAAGTCATTACTTATTCAAGAGACTAATTCAACAGATGAATATCTATTAATAGGTTAAAATTAACCCAATAATCATTCCTGAATTGCAATGATACAAACATGTTAGAGAGAATATGTGCTCAATATAAATTATGGTAGATAAGTCCTTGCTAAATCTTTTAGGGTTTTTCATGAAAATATTTTTGTTTGTTTTTGGCAAAGCGGCTGCTGTAAATGAGACTTTTTGTTAGTGTAGTCAAAAGCATGGAAATAGACAAAGTGAAGGATTTATCCCAGACCTTTCAAAATATGATTGCTTATAAACGTGATCAGGTCTTTTGAAAGAGCTAAAAATGAAGACCACCAATTGCCATTAGTGTAAAAATCCATAGGAACTATATTATCTATAATGTGTACAACAAGTTTCATGTAGCAAACCGTTGCATTTTTCAGTCTAGTTTCTTGAAGTATAAAATATATTCTGTGGCTTAAGCCATCTTTCACTAGAAATTATGAAAATGGACTTGATTTCATTTAACATCTACTTCAGGTTTAGTGAGTTTATATAATGAGAAAGGAAATGTAAATACGTTAATTAATTCTATACGTCTAAATTGGTATGTTCCAGTTTCTCAAAGCAATCTATTGATTTCAATGAAATCAAGGGAAGATAATGAAAAACTAGTTCCATGATATAGATTGGCTATAACAATACAGAGTCAAGAACAAATATGGATTGTTTTCACTAGGGACATATTGGATTCATTGAAATTTCATTTGTTCAAAGCAACTTTACCCATGCAATAAAAACATATAGGTGAGAAAAATTAAAGATACATGATAATAGTTACAGATAATCTGAGCTATAATTTCTATTGAAATTGATTAAATGGACTTAACAATGATGCATTTAAAGTTATCCAATACTGCATACCTTTTTTAGCGAAGACCCCTGTCAAAGAAACTATAGAAGCAATTACACTATTATGTCCTTTGATAGTAGATTGTAAAAGAGTATTGTCATATTGGGGAGAGTTATAGAAAATATTATTTTTTGTTCCCTATCTTGACACTGACATTGTTCCTATTTTTCTTCCTTTATACTTCTACCTTTCTTATACTTATGAGGAGAATAGACAAAATGAATGCTCCTCCATCTCTTCAAAATCAAGATTCTTCTGGAATTGTGCTGGACTTCCTATTAAAATGGAGGGAAAGAAAGTTGTGTTTCTGTATAGTTGTCCTTCAGCTGCAACTAAGCACAGACAACCTTGTGTAGCACTGGGCACACTAGGAAGCAAATTGCTACTCTGGAAGCCAGTCTGAGACCAACTGACCAGAAGTTTCATTTGAAACTTTTCCAGATGCTAAGGGTGGGGGTGCCAAAGCAATCAGATAGTGGGTTGAGATTCATTGCTTTGCCCAACTCAAGAGTCATTCTCCAGTTGGCTGATCTGGTTGGCATTCTTAATTTGGAAAAACAGTTACAAATAAAAATGGAACTCAGCTGATGCAGTCTGCAATGTTTCACTCAGTACATCATGGCTTGCAGTCATCAACTATATTCATTTGCCAAACTGCTATTGTCTCTGATGTGGAACGTATTGCATAGCAGGGTATCCAATCTATTCCCACAGATCCATCCCTCCTGGTGCAATTGTGAAAGCCTTCTCTGGGCTTCATAATTTCTCTTTGTGGAGGAGGTATAGGACCAGATATTTACTAAGTAGGAAAGTCTGATGGGAAATTGTAAATAGTTCACCTCAATTAGGGTTAACAGATATCTGAACAAACAGAAGAGGAGGCCACAAACAATTGGAAAGGAGGGGAAGGGTGGGAAGGAGGAAACACTAATTGTTTAATTTTCTTGGCATGTGGGACAAAAAATTCAGTGAATAATTGCAAAAAAAAATGTACTTAGGCTACATATACAATTATAGAAAATTTTAACCATCAGAAAGACTGGTTTTTCAGTCACAGGAAATGTTAAGCCTCTGCAAGACCTAACATACAAAGAAAGAAAGAAAGAAAGAAAGAAAGAAAGAAAGAAAGAAAGAAAGAAAGAAAGAAAGAAAGAAAGAAAGAAAGAAAGAAAGAAAGAAAGAAAGAGAAGAAAAAGAAGAAGGATAATAGGTAGGTAGGCAGGCAGGCAGGCAGGCAGGCAGACTTGGTAACCCAATATTTTAATTAAGTATTAGCTATACTCAAACAACCAAGTGTCTTACATTACACAACATTTATTCCTATAGGAAAAATTCTATCTTCTTATCTTCACAACTTCCTTTTTCCTATCTGGCACAAAAAGTAATCACAGAAGTTTCCCCTCTGTGATTACTCTTTATTTTATTTATTTATTTATTTAATTGCATTTTTATAGCGCCCCTCTCCCGCAGGGCGGTGTACAGCCAGAGTAAAAACACAATACACCATGAATTTAAAAAGTTTAAAAGTATTAAATAATTTGGCCCAGTTTGTTGAAAACCCCAAAATTAAAATACCCAATTAAAAATTTCACGTCAGACCAGCCTGTTGGAATAGTAGGGTTTTAAGGGCACAGTGAAAGGTACGGAGGTCAGGGATCCTATGTATCTCCGGGGGCAGTTCATTTGATAGGGTGGGAGCCCCCACAGAGAAGGCTCTCTCCCTGGGGGTCGCCAGTTACCCTGAGGAGTCCCACTCTGTGAGAGCGCACTGGCTGGTGGGAGGCTATCGTGGCAGAAGGTGATCTTGTAAATACCGAGGTCCTAAGCCATGGGGCATTTTAAAGGTGATAACCAACACCTTGAATTGCACCTGGAAGACCACTGGGAGCCAGTGCAGCTCGTGCAGGAGAGGTTACATGGGTGTACTGTCACCCCCATAATCACCCACGTGGCCACATTCTGGACTAGTTGGAGCCTCCGTGTGCTCTTCAAGGGGAGCACAATGTAGAGAGCATTACAGTAGTCCAGACGGGAGGTGACAAGAACATGAGTAACTGTGCACAAGGCATCCCGGTCCAGAAAGGGATGCAACTGGTAAATCAGGCGAACCTGATAGAAGCCCCCCTGGCCGTCATATGACCTTCTAAAGACAGCCGTGTATCCAGGAGGAAACCCAGATTGCGAGCCCCCTCTGTGGAGGGCTCACCCAATAGTCAGCAATGGAACCAGCTGACTATACCAGGATGCTGGGAGCCACAGCCACTCGGTCTTGGATGGGTTGAGTCTGAGCTTGTTTTTCCCCATCCAGATCTCACGGCCTCCAGGCTCTGGGACATCACATCAAGGGCATCATTGGGGTGGTCCAGGGTGGAGATATACAGCTGTGCATCATCAGCGTACTGATAGACCTTCATCCCGAAACCACAGATGATCTCACCCAGTGGCTTCACATAAATGTTGAACAAAAGGGGTGAGAGGACCGACCCTTATGGCACCCCACAGACAAGGCACCTTGAGGTCGATCTCTGTCCCCCTGCCAACACAAACTGTGTATGGCCAGAGAGGAAGGAAGAGAACCTGCAAACAAGCAGGAACCTCACAGAGTCACAGAAAGCTCAAAAACAAATGATCACACTTTCCACAAAAATACCAGTTTGGGAAATAGGTAGTAAAAAAATGCTTTAAAAAGTTTTTTTTTAAAGTTCCTACGATTGCGTGGCACAGCTGATTGTCACAGCTGATTGTCGGAACCTTTTTAAAACTTTTTTTAAAGCATTTTTTTATTACCTCTTGCCCGAACCAGTAGTAAAAAAATACTTTAAAAAAAGTAAAAATAAAGTTCAGACAATCAGCTGTGCCACGTAATCGTCGGAACTTTTTTTTTTAACTTTTTAAACCATTTTTTACATCAGTTCGGACAAATGAGTAGCATTTCACCCCTGATGATAAGTATTTACTATGACAATCATAATATATAAGAATGGAGCTGAATTATCTTGAAACATGTAGTGCGATCAGAATTTCCCCATGTCGCTCTCCAGACCATTACAATTGAACTATTTGTATACTGCTGTAATAGTGAGAATAATATTTTCATTTACTTGACCTTAGATAAATCTGAGCACTAATTTCCAAAATTATTTGGACAGATTTTCATGCCCCTTAAACTTAAAAAAACAGTGAGTCTTTATTGTTATGGTTTATGGGTTTTTTTTAAATTCCTTTACAAAAATAAATATTTTCAAGCCTAACATCAGAAATATATTCATTTTATAATTGCCTTTTGTTGGGAGAAATTCCTCTTTTCATCTAGAAAAGATGTATTCTGTAATGTCTTTATAAAAAATATCATCTTTGGAGATAGATAGATAGATAGATAGATAGATAGATAGATAGATAGATAGATGGATGGATGGATGGATGGATGGATGGATGGATGGATGGATGGATGGATGGATGGATGGATGGATGGATGGATGGATGATAAACTTTTGTCTGGAACTTTGACTATTCTTTTGCACCAAAAATGCCATTTTAAGTATATGTTATTTTTGATAAGGCTTAAAGTAAGCAAGTAGGTGAATATTATTTTTTTAAACTTCAGTGTAGTCAATAAATCATAATTGCTGAAATAAATCATAATTGCTGAGCAGGATTAAATTTGCAGAAGCTTCATAGAAGTTTAAAAAAATCATAGATACCTACCCTGTCTTCCCCAAAATAAGGCATCCCCTGATAATAAGCCTAATCAGGCTTTTAAGCACATGGCAATAAGGCCAAGCGCTTATTTCAGGGATCAAAAAAATATAAGACGGGGTCTTATTTTTGGGGAAACATGGTTAATAAAACCCAACAGCTGAAATTAATGTTGATTATAGCTTTTACTCCAGATCACTTTTGTCTCAAATACTAGCAGTACAACTCAATGTAAGTATAACAATAAATTTAGTGGCTTTATGTTTAATATGTTACTCTTTCTTTCACAAATGGCAAATGTTTGGAAGCTGTAGAAAATTTTTACTACTGAGAGTGAGACTTTTCACTGAATTACCACTCACATTTGTAAAGGAGGGCAGCCATTTTTTTTTTTTTAACCTTTGGAATGAGTAACAGACACTGTTGATGCTTGGAAAACTACTGTCATTTTGAAAGAATTGATAACCAGGAAAATCCCAAGAATTAAAGAAGTGTTCTCATCCTCAGCAACCTTAAGATGTTTGGACTCCCAGGATTCCCCAGTCAGCAGAAGAATTCTGGGAGTTGAAGTCCTGACATCATAAATTTGTTGAGATGGAGCAATACTGGCTAAAGCAATGCTTCTTAAACTTTTTTCTCTCAGGATCCCTTCCTATTTTTTAAAATTAGAGAAGACCCCAAAAGAGCTTTTGTTTGTATGCCTTATATTTATCAATATTTACCATATTAAAAATTAAAATTGACACATTTGTTGCCGCTATTGCTTCTCCCAACCGATTGATAGGGTTTTAATATGATATTATTGTGTAGACTATCAAATAATTAGAAGGTTTTCATGAATCCTCAGGGTCCTAAGAGTACATTTTAAGAAACAATGATTTAAGAGGATCAAAATGGGAAGAAAAATAATATATTAACAAAACAAATTCAGTCAATTTGGAAGTCTTTAACAGTTTCCTATCAGGAATAATTCAATTGACAAAGCTGTCCCAATTTTCATGCAGTCAGAAAATAAAAATAATTTCCCAGTATTTCCACTTTATGTATAGTTGTTAAATGACAATGCTGCACATGTCAACCCTAAATAAGCCAAATATCAAAAGAAATACAAATGCAGAAGAAACAAACAGATATATCTTGCAGGTTAAAGTCTGAATAAGATTCATAGTTGACTTCTAAAGAGGCCTTCCTAATGAGGAATCAGTGTGCAAGTTTTCCAGCCAAGGGGAAATACTAGTCCAAGAGTGGGCAATGAACAGCCCTCTAGATTAGAATTCCCTACATAAATACTTATGTATACCAATGTCTCTGAATGACATTATTTTCTTCATTGGTAGATTGTTCGTACCTTTCTTTGTAACTACCTTCTTCATATGCTATAAAGCAATGGACCCAGATTTTAGAAGTATAGCCGCCTTCTCCACTATCAGCTCTCCTTTTTTGTTATTTTTATTTTGTTTTTACAAGACACTAAGGTAGTTTTAGAGAATGAAAATAACAAGCTGCAGCAGCCTAGTGCGAAGTCAGAAATAATGCCTTGAAGCACATTAAAAAGTTGCAGTAGCAGCATCTTGAGATGTTTATAGATTATTTGTTTTTTGTTTAATAAAATAAGGTTGTAGAGTAAGACAGGATAGCTATTGAATTGGGTTTTTGGGGGGAGGGGGAACTAGGAATCCTTTCCTCTGCCTCAGGAAGAATAAGAAATAGAAGAACTCCTCTAACTAAGTAGAAGAATTGAATTGAAATGAAATGAAATTAAGCACAAAAACAACAGAATATTATTGCCTACATTAAAGGCATTCTGTTCCAAAGAAACAGCTAGCACAACCATTAAAGGATGCCAATGCTGTAATATCAAATATAAGCACCAGTTCACAAGAAACAAACCAACTAATGTCCAGTTATAACTAAAACCTAAGATGCAAAATCAGCAAAAAAGAAAAAAAGCAAACAGTATATTATTCAAATGGAAGATCAGGCTGGAAAATAGCATCAGTAAGTTGAGATCAGATGCAAACAAAGTAGAACAGCTGAAAGAAAAGAAGGTGAAGAACAAGAAGAATGCTAGAAATAACAGGATTCAGCAGAAATATCAAAAATGTTGTGCAAAGATCAATGGCACAATGAAAAATATAGTTGGTGATCAATAGTGATAGACTGACAGATGTTAATATCAAGAAATGAATATTTCAGGAGATTTATCATCACTACTTTTTGTCATTGCACTGGTTTCTCTTATTATTCTGAATACTGAATAACCTAGGCCATAGCTATCAAACATCAAAAACATCTGCCAGATTATGCCACCTTTTTACATGGATGAGCTAAAACTGTATGGAAAAACTTCAACTGAAATAAAATTGCTGCTGAACACTGTACATAAAGGCAAGATATTACAATGGTGTTTAGATGGGACAAATGTGCCATGTTTACCATTACATAGTGAAAATTGAAGGAATCAAAATGCCATATGAAAATAACATGAAAAGTCTAGATGAATCACTACAAATACATAGACATCCTTCAAGCCTGACATCAAGCATATTAAAACCAAGAAAAAGGTTAAAAGTTATTATATCAAGAGAGTACAAAAGATCTTGTATATAGATCAAGGAATAGATTACTTATGAACTTGATTTAGACGCAAATGTTAGAAACTAGAGACGTTGAGCAAAGTCCATTGTTTTACTTTTAAAACTAATCAAATATTTTTTTAAAAAGAGAGGGAAAGAGAGTACAAAAGATCTTAAAGTCCAAAGTCAGTGGAGGAAATACAATCAAGGCAATTAACACCTGGGCAATTCCAGTCATTAGATACACAGCTGGAATAGTGGTCTGGAGTCAAGCAGAATTAAAAGCAATGGATAGGAAGACCAGAAAAATAATGATAATAATCAAACTCTTTATCCATTCAGCTATGTTGACAGACGCTATCTACCAAGGAGAATAGGTGAGTGTGAAATGTTGCAATTATATCAGATGGTTGAAGAAGAAAAGGGTACTGGAATAGTGAAGAAGTAAACTGAAGCTAGTGTATCAGAAAGACTTACTGAATACTTGAGAGACCAAATTGGCCTACAGGAAAGATTAAATGAAGAAGAAAAAAGAGACATGGAAAACAAACTATGACATGGGCAGCACATTAAAAAAACAATCTGAATGGAATAGTTGTAAGGCAAAAAGATTACAGAACAAAGGCATTCGCAGATGATCTGGTTGTTACCCTAACACGACCTTTGGAATCAATCATACAGATGAAAAACATTATAGAGGAATATGGTCTGGTTTCAGGTTTCAGCCTGAACCAGAAAAAGACTAAGATGATAGTTAAAAATATGTTGGAACCACAAAGGATTGAACTTGAAAGGTTGGCAGGCTTTGAAATAGCTACAAAGGTGAAATATCTAGGAGTTCAAGTTGCAGCATCCAATATAAAACTTTTTCAAAATAATTATGAGGAACTCTGGCATAAGATTCAAAAGGATCTTGAAACATGGAAGAAGCTGCAACTATCTTTGCTTGGTAGAATAGCAGCTGTTAAGATGAACGTTCTACCTAGATTTCTGTTTTTGTTTCAAATGATTCCGGTGCTTAAAAGTGATAAGTCTCTGGTGGAATGGCAAGCAGGTTTAAATAAATTTATCTGGAATGGGAAAAAACCAAGAGTTAAACTTAAAATTATGCAAGATGCTCGTGAAAGAGGTGGCCTTAAAGTTCCAAACCTACGTCTATATTATGAGGCTGCAGTGCTGATACAAGTTGGAGATTGGATTGGAACAACAAAAACAGAAATTTTGAATATAGAAGGCCACGATTTGCAATTTGGATGGCATGCATATTTACTTTATGAAGATAAGAGAGACAGTGTATTTTACAGTCATATCTTAAGACATGCTCTGATGAGAGTCTGGAAGAAGCACCAGCTTCAATTGGATTACAAAATACCTTTGTGGTTGGATCTTGGGCAGATTATGCCAAATATAAAGTCACTCGGGGGGTTGTTGTATAAAGAGATATTTTTTAATGATGAGGGCAGATGGAGTTTGAAATCTTTGAATACCCTGTTGGAAGAAGGAGTGAATTTAACTTGGTTGCAGTATTATCAACTACAAGCGAGATGGAGAGAAGATCAGAAAATTGGACTAATATTACATGAAGAAGATTTGGTGACTCAGATAAAATGTAAAGGCCCGATGCATATTAAGCGAGTGTATAATTTACTGTTAGAAAGAGATTCAGAGGGTGAATTAGTTAAAGACTGTATGATAAAATGGGCACAGAATTTTGCAGAATCAGTAATGTTGGAAATATGGGAGAAGATTTGGGTCCAGAATGTTAAATTTACACAAGCACAGAACTTGAGGGAAAACTTTTATAAGATGTTTTACAGGTGGCATTTAGATCCTAAAAAGTTATCATGTATGTATCCAAATGTTCAACCTAAATGTTGGAGGTGTGATTGTTTGGATGCAACATATTTTCATATTTGGTGGACATGCAGAAAATTGAAAGCATTTTGGATTAAACTTTGGTGGGTAATGCAGAACATTTTGAGGAAGAAGCTTGAATTTTCTCCTCAGTTTTTCTTGTTGGGAATAGTTAAGGGCTGTTCATCAGCCGAAACGAGATTAATTTTGTACATGCTTACTGCAGCTAGATTACTGATTGGACAATACTGGAAGAAGGATAGTGTACCTACTATAGAGGAATGGATTTTGAAGATGTCTAATTTTGCAGAATTGGCTAAGATTTCTGCATACCTGAAAGACAGGACCCATGAAGCTTTTACTAAGGAGTGGAAGAAATGGGTAGTATACATGCAGAATAAATATCAAAGTAAGAAGTTTCAAGTAGCACTTGAGTTATAATAATGTTTATTAAATATATAATTGAATTTATATCTTTATGATGAGGTATTGTTTGAATTTGATATATTTTTCTTAAAAAATAGCTTAATTTTTTCTATTTTAAAAGGTTAAATTTGTTATCTTATTTGATGTTTTTTTGTTTATTCTGTTTAATGATGATTTTTATATTTGAATGATCAAGAAATATTATTAAGAGCAAATTTTGGGATTTATATGATATTTTAATTCAAAACTTAAGATGCCCAACATTATTTTATTATTATTTTTTTAAAAAAAGATAAGTGTTATATTTTGTATGCGAAAATTTTCTATGATTTTTTATAAATGATTTATGTGGTTATATATCTGGGGGGGGGTAATAGATTTTAAAAGTTTAGAATATTTTTTGTACTAAATAAGTTTAAAATTGTTTTATTGTTAGCCAGATCTCACCTAAAAAGTTGTTGGTTGTTGATTGTAATACATGATTGTTTAATAGTGGAAGTCAGGGGGGGAAGGGGGGGCTGAGGGGGGAGGGGAGGGGGTGGTTGTTGGGGTGTGGGGTTGGGGGGGAAGGCATATTTAAATTGTATTGTAAAACTTTTTCAATAAAAAAAAAATATCAGAGGGGACTTCCGGCTGGCATCGCAGGCGTCGCAAGACGGTCTTTTTTTAGACCGCCAGCCCCGCGATCTCGTGAAGCCGTTTTGACAGTGCAAATCAGCTGTTTCGAAGCCTCTCCTTCGGGAAAAGAAGGAGAGCAGAGCAGTTTGGTGAGGGTAGAGCCAAAAAAAGCCCCTAGGAATAATCCCAGGGGCTGGAAAGGTGGGCTTCCCGGTCAGCCAAACGAAACTCCAGATCCGGGTCACTTCTGCAAGCGCAGAAATAGACGCCGCAACCACCTCTGCAAGCAACTAGAAAGTTAAAAAGTTTCCAAGTGCAGACAGAGTACAGGCAAGAAAGTATCTATGCTTAACTCCGGATAACATTGTTGCTACTGAAGCCAATTGAGAGAGGAAGTGAATATTTAATGGAGTCCTTGCTGTGACTGTGGAAAGTGAAAGCGAGTAACAAAAGTAATTGCTGAGACTTTTGTGTTTTAAATTTGAAGAGAGCTGCTGGAAATAGAGAGCTTGGGGGAGAAAGACTATTTTTGCTTTTAAAAACCAGCAATTTAAACCTGCTGAGAGCTATTCTTGTGACTTTTGTGACTCTGTGCTGGCAAAGGGGGGTGAAGAGGAAAAAAGATTCTTTTTTAAAAAAGGAATTAAGATGGCTTCCAGGCAAGCTAAACCAGCAGTTCCAAAAGTAGGAGGGGATTCTCCTACAATTTCTATTGTGACACAAAAAGCTCAACTTCTGGTTGAATCACAAAATAGGGAAGCTTCTATGAAAGATGGAAACATGGGAAAACATTTGGGTTAGAAATGTTAAATTCATGCAAGCACAAAATTTAAGAGAAATTTTTTATAAGATGTTTTATAGGTGGCATTTAAATCCTAAGAAATTGTCATGTATGTACCCAAATGTAAAAGCCAAATGCCGGAGATGTGATTGTGAAGATGCAACATATTATCATATATGGTGGACTTGTAAGAAGATCAAAGCACTTTGGATTAAAATTTGGTGGGTAATGCAGAATATTTTGAAAAAGAGGTTGAAATCTACTCCACAATTGTTTTTATTGGGTATAGCAACTGATTGTACAGTATTAGAGATGAAACTGATTTTAAATTTAATATCAGCAGCTAGACTGCTGGTAGCACAGTATTGGAAAAGAGACTCTTTGCCTACGATAGTAGAATGGACCTTGAAAGTAATAAACTTAGCTGAAATGGCAAAATACTCAGCATATTTGAAAGATCATACGCAAGAAAAATATATTTTGAAGTGGAGAAAATGGATTAACTATATTCAGAACAAGTACCAAATGAGAAGACATAAAATTGCGTATGACTGAAAGTAAAAAGATGTTGTGTTACCTATAGTGGAGTTAAGGTTTCAGGGGGGGACTTGTTGATTTGGGGATAGTTAGATTAATTTAGATGATGATTGTTTTTTCTTTTCTAATACCCTGTATTTTGTTCTGGGAAGTCGGGAAAGGGAGGAGGGGGAAAGGGAAGGGAGGGGGGTGGGGGGATGTTTTGGGGGGGAAATGTTTTTTTAATGTATTTTTGTAAAACTTTTCAAAAAAAATCAGAGGCTAATTCTGGCTGCAAAAAAATGCTTAAGAACAAATGCTAGAAGGGGCATTGGTCCTACCTGATATGCATCTTCTCATTGAGTGGAGACAGCAGCCAAGCATGGTTGTGCTCATTGGTCAGAATGAAGGATTGAGCCTGTCAAATCATCTAAATTCTGCTCCTGTTGCTAGGGGTTCCCAGCTTTTGTTGAAGGAGGAAGACAGACTCGGAGTGTGGAATAAACAGAAACAAACATTAGTGACCAGACTGATAAAAGGGTGGGGCTGGCTGCTGTCTCCACCCAACGAGAAGGTGCATATCAGGTAGGACCAACACCCCTTCTCCATTGGAGGTGGAGATAGCAGCCAGACGTGGGACATACCAAAGTTCATTGTCCCAGCTCACGGGAGGGAACAGTGTGGGCAGAAGACTCCCCCCGCACATCAACACCCTGTAACACCCTCCTCCCAAAGACAGCCTCCTCAGAGGCAAATTTATCTAACTTATAGTGGTTAACAAAGGGAGAAGGAAATGTCCAAGTAGCTGCAGATCTCAAGCAATAAAGCCCGAGAGGCCCAGGCAGCTGACGTTGCAGCACTCCTCATAGAATGAGCTGTCACATTAGTAGGAGGAGGCAATGAGCGGATTTCGTAAGCCGAAGTAATTGCAGATCGTATCCAACAACCAATCATCAAAGACACTTTGTGCCCTAAAGAAGCAGAGAGAAAGCAAATAAACAACTTTTCAGTTCGACGAATATCAGCAGTCCTGTGCGGGTAGATTTGAAGAGCTCGCTGGACATCTAATGTGTGCCATCGCCGCTCCAATGGAAGGGAAGGACACGGGCAGAAATTTGGAAGAATAAGCTCCTGCAAACAATGAAAGGAAGAGTTAATCTTAGGTACAAAGGTAGGGTCCAATCTGAGGGCCACGCAGTCCACGTGGAAGACACACAAATCATCTCTCATAGATAATGCCCTGAAATTCGCCATGCAGAGGTTATAGTGACAAGGAAAGCCACTTTGTAGGATAAAAGTCGTAGACTTGCAGAAAGCAGTGGCTCGTACAGAGACCCCCATAAGTGAGTTCAACATCAACGAAAGGTTCCAAGTGGGGTATTGATGCAGAACTGGAGGACAGAGATTTGTAGGTCTGCGGAGGAACTGATGAATCAGCGGATGGTGCGACAAAGAGTGCAGCGAATTGAAAGTCAGGATAGATGAAATAGCAGCAACCTGCCTCTGAAGAGTGTTGGGAGAAAGCCCTTTGTCCAAACCTGACTGAAGAAACATCAGGACCTGCACCACAGAAGCCTGAAGGGCGGAGAAGCTTTGAAGCTCACACCAAGAAGAAAAGGCCCGCCAAGTGGACGAATAAATCCAGTCCACCAACAGCCGCTGAAAAGCCTGGATAGTCCGAATCACTGAGGCCGGGATGTGGTCTCGCTGCAGAGCTTCCTACTCAACCGCCAAGCGGTCATCTGTAACCACTGAAGCTCTGGATGTACAATTGCCTCTTGGCTGAGACAATCGGGGGTGCATGGGATCCTCCAAGGAGGAGACACTGATAAATTCATGAGGTCTGCAAACCATTACCTCCTCAGCCAATGCGGCACTACGAGAATGATCTCCGCCTGTTCTAGCAGCAGTTTTCAAAGGACCCTCAGGATGAGGGGAATTGGCGGGAAGGCCTGTGGCCAAGGGGAGCTCAGGGCATCCATAGCTTCCACCTGGTGAGATTGGAAATGAGAGAAGAATTGGAGAAGCTTGGTATTCTGCTGGGAGGCGAACAGATCTACCTGTTGCATGCCGAAACTCTTCGCCAACAACCTGAAATGGGAAGGGTGAAGACTCCATTCCAAGTCATATATCATCTGGCAGCTCAGCCAATCTGCCATCACTTTCGCATCTCCAGAGATATGGTCCGCCTCCAGCAAAGCCAGGTGGTGCTCTGCCCAAAGGCCCAGTCATTTGGCTTCCTGCATCAGAGACCTGGACCTGGTGCCACCCTTGTGATTCACATTGGCCTTGGCCGAGGTGTTGTTGGTTAGCACCATCACATGGGAGCCAGACATTAGGTGACGAAAGGCCCAAAGTGCTAGGTAAATTGCCTGAAGTTCTAGCCAATTGATACTGCGAACCGTCTCTGAGGCACACCATGTGCCCTGAGGTACCTGTGCACTGCAGTGAGCTCCTCAACCAAACTTGCTGGTGTCGGTGGTAACCATCACCCACTGAGGCTCCAGGAACAGGCAGCCCTTTGAAATTGCAGGAGATCGCCACCAGGGAAGGGATGCAAGCACCTCTCTCAGAACTATGATTCTGGTTGAAGAAGAGCCCCTGCCCGCCTTCTGAAAAGGCAAGAGAAACCACTGAAGGTCTTTAAGGTGTAAATGGGCCCAGGGAACAATAGAAATGGCCAACAATTTTGATAGGAGTAAGGGAGATGTCTTCCTATCCTTCATGACCCTGGCCACCATGGTTCTCAACCCGTTCTGATGATCTGGGGAGAGGAAAACCCTGCCTTCAATTGAATCAATTATAGTTACTAAATGAAGGATTCTAGTAGAGGGGTTCAGATGGCTTTTCTCCATGTTAATGGAGAAGCCGTGTGCTGCCAGCATCTGAATGGTAAGTTTGAGATCTGAATGAGCCTGCTGCGGAGAGCTGGACAAAATCAGGATGTCATCCAGGAAACACTGGAGACGAATGGCTTGAAGCCTCAGGTCAGCGACTAAAGCCGCCAAAATTTTGGTGAAGCTATGGGGAGCGGAGAAAAGGCCAAAGGGCAAAGCCCTGTACTGATAGTGAACCTCTGCATAGCAAAAATGAAGGAACCTCCTATGGGAAGGTAGAATGGGGATATGGAGATACGTCTCAGTGAGGTCTATGGAACAGCGGAGATTGCCCCTCCAAACGCCGTCCAGAATTGTGCGCAAGGATTGCATTTTGAACCTACAGTATACTACAAATTGGTTCAAATGTTTAAGGTCCAGAATAGGTCTCCTCGCACCCTATGACTTAGGGACTAAAAAGACCTGAGAATAGAAGCCCTGTCCAGCTTGATCCAAAGGAACCCGTTGAATAACCTTAATGGCGAGAAGGTGGTTGACTCCATAAGGGCTCGGCATTCAGCCACCTGATTACAGTGGTCAGCGTATAAATGACAAAGGAGGAGTGGAGACAAATTCAATGGCCAGCCCTGTTTGAATGGAGGCCTGGACCCAGCAATCCAAAGTACTACGCTCCCAAATTTTGGTGATGAGGCCCAATCTTCCACCAATGGGAGATTCGCCAGTACTACTAATGACGGCAATAGATGGAATGACCCCTCCCCCTCAAAAGGGCCATCGGGACCAGAAAGTTCTCCCCCTGGGTGGTCTCTCCTGAAACCCTCATTGCCTAGGGACAAAATTACCCATGTCACGGGAAGACCCCAAACCCCCATCCGATGATCGAAATTGAGGACGAGGAACATAAAGGGAGAATCGAGGTTCTCCTCTACAGAAGACTGCAGGCAGGATTTTTTGCTTATCTTTGGTTTACACGAGGAAAGCTTCTAAGTGCTCCCCAAACAGCTTTGTGCCGGAAAAGGGGACTGATGCCAGATGCCATTTATGTCTAGCGTCGGCCTGCCAGTGGCGAAGCCACACTAAGCAGCGGGCAGCGATGGAAGAGGCCAGGGATTTAGCTGCAAAATGAGCTGCGTTCAATGTAGCATCCACAGAGAACTGCACAGCTGCTACAATCTTATTCAGGTCCTGCTTCAATCTTGAGTCCTCAGGAGAAAGTTTATCCTGGAGTTGGTGAAGCCACAGGATTGTTGCATGATTGAAGAAAGAAGCAGTGGTAGCCGATTTGATGGCCCAGGCTGCCCCTAGATGAGCCCTCTGAAGACCCTGCTCAGATCTGTGCTCCTCAGGTCGCAGGCCTTCTTCTGGATCCCCCGGAACAGATGTAGAAGAGAGTAAAGCCGCCACAGGAGCATCAATAGAGGGCACCTGAAGCAGAGAAGTCAGGTCAGAAGAGACTTTGAAATTCCTTCTGTCCGTGGAGAATGGAACAGGAGCCGAAGTTGGTGATGACCGCTGCTTCTGGATGACATCCAGGAAGAGCGGAGGCATAGGAATGGTGGTCACTGGCTTAGGTGATTTGGCAAACAATGATTCAAGGAGCCTGCAACTGGAGGAGGTTCTGGTGGAGGCACAGTCCCAAGTTGGGCTGTATTCATCGCCTTAAACAGAAGTGACTTAAACAGAACCTGGGGAAACAGACCCGTGAAAGTGGGCTGGTCAGGAGGTAAACCCTCATCCTCCAACAATTCAGGTTCTTGGGGCTCCATGTCTGCTGCAATAGAGTGTCCACTGACAGAGGAAACAGCCGGGGAATCTGAGCCGGCCAGCAAAATGGCATCTTCCATATTGAATCTGTCTGGAAAACCTGCAGGTCTGAAAGGAGTGAATGAGTGGAAGCCGGTCTGGCTGCTGGGAAGAGATGCGCAGACAATGATTATTGTACTACTACAGCAATCATACGTTGAATATTCTCTGGATGCCAACTGACAGGAGCCTGGCCTTGGGCTGGGTCAGCCTCTGTAGAGGCTGAGATCAGAACAGAAGATGGAGATGGATTAACCACTGAGAGTACGGGAGCACTAGACTCCACAGCAGTAAGTATTCTCACATCAGATACTTCAACTGATATCTGGTAATCCTGCAGAGACATTTGATCCAGGATCAGAGGATGGTCATGTATAGGTTCACCAGAAGTCACTCTGATGACCTTGGACTGTGGAGGACATTGCCACTGGCCTTTTTATATGACCTCTTTAAAGGTCATATAAAGGTTTTTCCTGGCTTTTCGCAGCGCTGGAGGCCATTGAGGGGTTTTAGAGTCTGCGGACATAGACTTAATTGGGACACAGTCCCTTTGCGCCTGAGCATGAACCTCCTGAATGGAGGCTTCTGATTGCTCCCATAATGTAGCCTTTCGGCCATGCTTTGACTTGGTAATAGCTTTGGGCTTGATATGGCAAACAACGCCTAGGCCAGGTAGGCCAAGTAATGATAAATCAAAGCTCTTTAAAACTTAGGCTGGCTAGCAGGAAATCAGAGCCCAAACAAAGTGCCGTAAGGACCAGACCAGGCAATGACTTGAAGTCTGCCAATAGCTTCCCTCCAGGTGTATTTAGAAGTGATCTGGGCTGAAAAGTGGATGATATTGGTCAAAAATCCTCTAATAGGGGAAGGGGAGGGTAGGCAGGCACAGCCTGAGTGACTGGAGGCCTGAGGAGATAACGACTCGCCGCTGCGCCTATTCTCAAAATGGTGGTCGGATCAACTGTCAGTGGGAGCACGAAGCTCCACTCCAAGCTAGGCACCAAACAATCGATAGATAAACCCTGCTGTGGAGCGTTTAGATCCTGCAGGCAAAAGGAGATGGGAAGGCAGGTCGTGAGGCAAGCGTAGCTAAGCAAATGTTG
The DNA here is from genome assembly GCA_038048745.1 of Coluber constrictor foxii. Lineage (NCBI taxonomy): Eukaryota > Metazoa > Chordata > Lepidosauria > Squamata > Colubridae > Coluber > Coluber constrictor. The sequence continues at coordinate 128,376,001 of CM075961.1, forward strand.
AAATTAACGTGCCTTCATGAATAGCCAACAAGCGACTAGCACCATGGAGCACAAAAACTCCATGCACGAAATGGCTGCCCAACAGCAAACTTCAGAGAGCGCAAAGCTCTACAAACGGCCGTACAGTAAGGCGTCTAGCTTCTGCGGTCAAAACGGTGACTTTCGCCCCCTCCTACGGAAGTGAAAAACTCCACAAAGACTGTATGACTGACCAGTTTCAGTGACGATGTCTGTGAGAGGCTGAGAGGAAAGGCAGACCTCAGTAGCTCCTAGGGAGCTTCTGAGGCACAAAATTCAAAATCCAAGTCCAGTAACCAGAAGAATTGTTGAATTGGAATCCAATGGTCAAAAACCAAAGAATCAGGTAAGCAGAAAAGGCAACTCTAATGCTAAAAGCAGATAGAGCCACAATCCACACAACTGTCCAGTCTGACAGACTGAGCAAAAAGCTGGGAGCCTCTAGCAACAGGAGCGGAATTTAGATGATTTGACAGGCTCAGTCCTTCATTCTGACCAATGAGCACAACCACATCTGGCTGCTGTCTCCACCTCCAATGGAGAATTGAATGCAAGCCAGAACTGAAAATATAACAACAGAAAGCAAGTGCAAAAAAACTATGTACCACCTTGTTAGCTACACGCAGACTAATTACAAACAATAGTACAACAAAGTAACAAATTCATTTGAGAATCTGCAAGAAATACCATTTGTCTGCAAGCAAGAGCTGGTGGGACCATAAAATAAGAAAGTAACAGAAAATGAAGAAGCTAAAGTCAGTGGTGGGATTCAAATAATTTAACAACCGATTCTCTGCCCTAATGACCAGCTTTGGGAGGATGGGCATGGCTGGGTTGGCGAGGCTGGAAGGGTGGGGCCAAGGGATGTGAAAAGACTCAGCCTCCTACAGCACTCTTCGAATCAAAATGGGGTGTGGGGATTAATTACAAAATGTAATTATGCTTTGCTTTGTGACATACAGATCCAGCGAGCAAGGGGTGTGAACTGCACAGAAAATACACTTTTGTTTGGTTATGAAGAATTATCCCGGAAGTCAGATGTACACTACATGTAGACTGATTTTTAGCTTCACATCTTCCCAGTAAACAGCAAATTTTGTAGCTCAGAAAGCACCAAGGAACCTATAGTTCAACTCTGAGCTACAAATATTCTCTCCTATCTATAAACACTTTTTAGTTAGAGGCACTGGGAAATTACTGGTCTGAAAAGTCATGATATTTATGTAGTTATTTATCACACACACCTAAATTATATTAAAGTAACCAAAATATTTTCACAATCCCCAAGGCATGTCACAATTTTAAAGCACCCCTAATGGAAATTGGAAGTTGAAAAAATTGACACATCGTTAAAAAGTCGTCTCAGGAATAGGGCTTACAAAGTTGTTGAGGCAAGGGGAATGAAGTGGATTGTCCTATTTTTCATCTCTTCAATAGCTTTAATAGCTTCTCATATCACAATTAAATCTCACAGAAAAACATCATGAGGAACTTATCCCGTGAAGTCCTTTGAATCAAAAGGACCAATATCCAAAGAAACTACAGAATGAAGGAAAAGTGTAATACTAGCTGCTGCTTTGCAGGAATAAAATAAGTACAGCATTACCCAAATAAACTGCAAATACATTTTTAATTCTTGAAAATGAAATAGTAAAACAGAAGTCTTTTAGACATCACATGGAAGATATTTTGGGGGAGTTAGGAAAGATTTTTGACCCTACCCACAGTCATATCCTCAACTTTCAATTCTAAGATACTTTCTTTTTCCCAACATTTATGTTGAAGCCAAAGAGAGTCTTGGTATTGTATCTGTTATTATCTGTAAAAACCTGGAGCAAACTCATAGCAAGACTCCTGTACTATTTCCCGTTAATGTAAGCTGCTGTAAAAAAAGGGGGGGGATTATCATTTCCCTCAGGATATAGCAGAACATCTTCTAGCACCACATTGCATTTAATGGCAACTGATTGCATACAAAATTGAGTAATTTGTAAAGGGTCTCCCAGTCATTAGTGAGAATTAATGAGGTTCTACCATAATAAAACCTCACTTTAAGATACGGAGTTTCACTGAAACATATGGGATTATAAAAGTAAATTTGCGTCTCACATAATCTTATGTCAGTTATAAAGCACATTTCTTGTAAAAAAAAAAGAAAAGAAAAAGAAGCCATTCACAGGTCTGAACAACTTTATTTTTATGCAGATTCTGGAAGCGCCACACAGTGCTTACTTGTCACTTTTTCTTCCATCATAGCACCAGGATGCCCTGGGGGAAAATGATGTCTAACTTCACCTTGCTATTATAACTCTACCTTTGCAAAGCTCTGTATGGCCTAGAGGAAGTTTGGCAAAGCACAAGAATTTTGGTTTCCATTTCTGTCATATTGTTATTTATAATTAGTGGGGTATTGCCATAAGAGTTTTGTAATATAAACCAAACCTGCCCATGGTAGAAACTCTCTACATTCTACACCTTATTCCGGTTATAACATTATTTTTATCATCGTAGCCATCATCTTTTTTATTACATCTTGGACTTGAAGAGTCCAAAAAGCAGATGTAACTCATGATGACCTGACTTCAGTGGGAGAATGAAGCAGGTGGCTAATTGTCTCTCAAACAAATATGCTGATAATTAGCAGGGGAGTAGAATGGAAGAGAAGCTGAACACCAACCTTTATTTAAGTTAAGCAAATGGACGGAAGGGGGGGAATTCACGATGCAGCTGCATTATGCTCTGAAAAGTTAATAACAGAGCCATATTTCATCTCGTCAATCCCCATTCACCAAAGGATGCCCTTAGGACTTGTTTATGGATGACTTTGACACCGGGCATATAAAAAGCTCATGGAATGCAACCAGGTTACAATTGGGAACAAGGGGCTTTGAAAATCTCATTATGTCAGGTTAGTGCCTTATACCTTACACCAGGACAGTAGCATAGGATACCTTTAGGGAACATTCATGTGAGCAGTGCCGTTTTGGTTGCCATTTGTCCACATTACAAACCAAACAGCATCCTTTGTTCAGGACAACCTAAGAACGAAAAGCAGCAGGGTTGACAGTTGAGATCAAATTGCATTGGCAGGCAGTGGCTTAATGCTTCAATGTTTTCTGCCCAGACAATTTTTGGCTGTAACTACTGTTATCCATTCTCTGTCTTTCACAAAATGTGAGACCCACCACGGATTTAATTATTCTCTTTTTATATTAAGCATTTTTTTAAAAAAAAATCACTAATGTGTAGGGGAATTAAAAAAAAGTAGTTTGCAAATCATATAAAAATGTTAAGAACAACTGAGGCCAGTAGTAAGGACTACTACTGCACCAAGGACTAAAATACATCTATAAATGGAAAACTCAATGAAGTTTTGGGTGATCTTTCAGAAAAATAAATAATTATACTTCCTTCAAATATTAGAGGAAACTTTTTCTCATGACAAGTTTCACTATCAGTAATATCTTTTCCAGAAATATTTTTGAAACTCTCAACAAATATATAATAAAATAAACCCACTTTATTCTTCAGTCTGGTTGTATGTGCTCCTCAGTCTAATTTCAAGAGTTCTGTGCATGAAATCAACTCCAGATCCCAGCATTGACAGCTTGGCAACTCTTCCTTCTTTTGCAGGAAAAAGATACCAAAAGAGAAAATAAGAAAAATAAAAGTGATAGAGAAGAGGGACAGAGAATAATTAACTTTTAGGTAATTTAATTTAAGGAGAGTCAAAAAAAAAGTTGATATGGCAATTGAAAATATGCAATTGAAGTTCTGTTCCCTTTTATGTATTGCATATATAAAAAAGTGTGATGGTTTCAATTGCATAGTTTTGATCATGATCTTGAGCTTTTGGTCTGCCTCAACATCACTGTTGATTCTATCAGTTTCGAGTTATGGCTTTACTCACTGTTTCCTCCAACATCACCTATCTTCAGCACCTAACTACCTATTCTAGGAGGAATGGGAGTTCTTAATAGAGAAAATATGTTCATTTGTGCTTTTTCATAAGAAACAGCAGCAGCAAAATTGTCAATAGTTTGCTTTAATTACATAGTTATATACATATGATTGTTTGAAAATTCAAATCTATGGTTACATCAATTCAACAGTTTTAATTATATTTGCTCATCTACCCCATTATCTGTCCCTTAAAAACACTGATTCTTTTTAACTTACTACTTCCTCCTTGTTAATACCTTTTCATTAGGTATTAACCTAATTCATTATTTATTCAACAAATTGAATACTCCCAAAAAATAGATTGATTTATTCTTGTCCTGAAAGCAAGACAAGAAATAATGGGTGGAAGCTTGTCAGAGGGAGGAGCAACCTGGAGATAAGGAACTATTTCCTGATAGTAAGAAAAATTAATCAACAAAACAGTTTGCTCCTGGAGTTGTGGATGATCCATCACTGGAGGTTTTCAAGAAAAGATTGGATAACCATTTGTCTGGAATAATATAAGGGCTCCTATCTTGGGGATTGGATCAAAAGATCTCCAAAGTCCCTGTTAGCTCTATAATTCTATAAAAGGCCTGTGCTTTATTGGTGTCTTTTTGATGTAAATGTGGTAGATGTAAATAATAAGCACACACCCACACCCACACCCACCCACACACACATTATTTACATTTACCACATTTATATCAAGAGACCTACTCCCCCTTCACACCTGAGACCTTGTACCACTAACGAGTCACATGATACCAGGAAAGGAAAACAGTTACTTAGGCCCCATTTGGACATTATTGCATGGGGGTGTACTCACTTTTGTTGCCAGCAGTTTAGACATTAATGGCTGTGTGTTGCATTACTTTGACAGGACATCACATTTACACTGTTACACAAGCTGTGTACTCACTACTTTACATTGTAGCCAAGTGTCATTTCTTCAGTGTTGTTACATGAAAAGATATACTTAAAATATTTACAAAATGTGAGGGGGTGTACTCACTTCTGTGATATACTGTACACACACACACACACACACACACACACATATTTGTTTTCATAGATTTTCACAGGTACGGGTATGCAAGTCTTGGCATATTCGGGTCTTTTCCCATATAAGATTGAGACTATCTTGGCGATGTTTCAACAAGGTCCCACTCGTCATCTTCAGACTGGTGTTTTCGGCTTCATGTTTGTGCAAGCAAAGCATGATCGGAGATGCCATCTCTCTATAAATACTGGTGGGAAGGTGTGGAGTGCTGGCTTTATTGTTATAAGCGGGTTGGTTGGCGGTGTTGTTACATCTTGATTAGTAGATGGAGTTGATGTTTGCAGATTAGTCAGCTGTTTCGTAACATCCTGTGTGGTCGAGGTCCTAGCTGTGTGCCCATTAGCCTTTTGTGTTATAACGACCTGGGTAATGGGTTGTGTGGTAGCATCCTGAGCTTTAGTGTTGTAACATCCTGAGTTCTGTGGTGTATTGTCTTGAGCAGATGGCTGTGATGCAACATCCCGGGTTTTGGTTTGGCTCCGAGTCTGAGGTTTTGTCATCTGTTAGTTTGCTTTGTGTGGAGGTCGGAGGAGGGCACAGCAGCTGGCAATGTTGCTGTAGTCTGGCCTCTGGACAGTGGTTGCATTTCATCTATGGAATGGGATTGGATTTGAATCTGGTGAGGATGATTGGTGCTGGTCTCAGTAATCTACCTGTTGTAGCAATTTACTACTGTTCTTCAAGGCTATTCTCTATGCCTTCTACATCACTCTAACCTGATAGTCTTCTCCTTTAGCCTTTTAAGATCTGCCCAGATATGCAAAGTGCAATATAAACTAGGGTGCTGCATATCTCAAAAATGATTCTAAAGATGTATTTTCATGTTCTAGGAGGTCAACCATAGTATCTCCCTGTTATTCATTAAAGTAGTCCTGTCTTTTCCTCAGGATGCCACGGAAATCTGGCAAAAGATGTCACAACTTTTGAGAGTTGCTTTAGTGTCTAAAGCTCTTCAAGAGTTTTTCCCCAAGGTCAAAAACATTTCTTCCTAAGATACATAGCATTAATGTTAATAACAGGTACCTAACCCAATTTTTGAATGATGCTATTGGGACAGTTGTTCCTATTAAGCACTTCAAAGACTCCACAATGACCAAGGGCAAAGAACCACTTTTTATATTTGTAACCTAGCAACCAAAACCAAATTGTATCCATGACAGTCCCAAGGGCATGTCATCTCTTCAGACAGGTCATAGGATAACCTATCTTTCATCAGAAGGAATATTATTAAATAAATGTTTAACTTAAAATTTATCATGCTCAAAGGCCAGTATAAAACAATATAATATACAAAGGTTTTTTTTAAAAAAAATCATTGGATGAATAATAAATAAAGAGCCACTTTTTAGCCATGGATGCTACCACTTTCTTTTTTCCATCCCATACTTCCCAATGATACCCATGGGTATGTTTCCATTTATTCGTGAAGAGAAGTGTCTATATAATATTTTTAGGGCTTTTTTCCTGTGAGATTTACAAATTGTAAATAAGTTTCAGAATAACTTTGCTTCATAGCTATTTGTCAAAATTCTATTCCTTCTGTCTATTCAGGGGATTGGCTGGAAAAGCCTCTTTATTCCAAGATGGACCTTGAAGTGTGAGGAAAAAAATGTATCTCTCCTTGCAGCTCATAAGGTTCTCTTTATGTGCAGGCAGGCAGGTATGTGTTATGATCGTGACAGATTGTTCTCATATTCTGGAATAGACACCTAATAAAAAGGAGAATAAAGCCAAAAAAGAAACAAAAATACGTAAGGCACGATGGAACAATAGCTGCTTTAAAGAAAGTGCTCGGGGGGAGGGGCACCAGTTCTGTGAAGCTTTCCATCTTCAGAGTTTACTTTGGCAAATAGAGAAAGCATTGAGGAAAATACTCCTGTCTAGTCTTGCTGCCTATTAAAACAATTCACTGTTTGCTAAGCTTTGTGATTTTTCATTCTAAGGTATAAATAATTAGCTATGATTTACTAGTCTCAATGCAGAGAAGTAAGTTAAACACTGCTTCTTTCCGTTCCTTTGAAGAAGCTAACCAGGGAGGGATTGAATAAATGGCAAGAATTTAGGAGTTATTTTTCTATCACAAGATCATCTATCATTTTATAGACACATCACAGGATGTAATTAAAACATCCTGAGAATCTGGTCTCTTCCACCAGGCCTGCTAGCAGCCTCAGCAGAGGACTAAATAACTGTAGTCATTTCTGAGACAAATGTTCTGTTTGTTAATTTAGTTGTAAGGTGCTTGATCCAGCAGAAGCACATCACCTGGCCTTAAGTTTATGAGGGTATATTTGGACTTAATGGGATCACTCAACTGTTTCAAATTAACCATATGTTAAAGTACCATATTGGGTTGATCCCTATACATATCACCTTGTAAGATCAAGGTTTTCCAGAGATAAATATTAGATAGTCATACATATCAATTGGCCCTTGATCTTCCTCAGCCCACTTTCAATTATATCTGAGAAACATTAGGTAATTAATTTCCAACTCCTGCAATGTGACATAACTTGACATAGCTTGTTGTTATTGCTGACATTAAGCTATTATTCGGAGACATGCTTTGAAGATTTTGGATTAGAGACAGATAATCTAGTCTGTCTTTTGGTGTTTTGGATTACTACTTTTTTAGTCCATTGCTGTTTATCATGCTTATTAGGATTGGTGGGAATTCAAGTTCAAAAACATCAGGGCAGCAAGTTTTTCTCCACACCTGCTATAAATTATTATTGAGATATTCTTTTTATTTATTAATTTTATTGAAGAATTTTATATAATAATAAAAATGGCACAAATTTAAGAAAAAGAGAAAAGAGGGGGGAAAGTGGTGAATAGATTTTTTTTTAAAAAAAGATAAAGATAAAAATATAAAGATGCAACTTCTGAACTTCTTTAGAGAAATGTATCATTTGTCCTCTTTGAATAAGGTTACATCATGATTTCCTTCTTCCCATATTTTAACTTTTGTAATATCAATCCCTAAATTACCAGTTTTCCATTTTTAATAAAACGTCCAGTGATTAATAAATTTCATTGTTGTCTTTTCCTTAATCAAGCAAGTCAATTTTACCATTTTTGAAAATTTTGTCATCTTCTCCAACCATTCCTCCATTATTGGTTCATCTGAATTGTTCCATCTTTGTGAACATGATAATTTTGCTCCATTTACCATATACAAAAACAATTTCCATTAGTCTCTAACTGATTATCCAGTTAGAGTTATCCAGATATCCAGATTAGAGTTATCCAGTTATCCAGATTATCCTCTGACATCTTATCAGTATATTCTTCATCTTCATTTTGCTATTTCTTATATTTCAGGAGAGATTGCAATATTTCCATATATTGCAGGAGACATTTTCCTCCAGAAAGAAACTCATATGGAGAGCAGTGTTCCAGCATTCTTTTAATCAAATGTTTGTTCTAATACTGTGGAGAAATGTAGAATTGAAACTCTTCTGTATAATACCCATTCTTCTTTTATCAAATCTAAAACCAGTGCTCAGATTATGAAGGCAAATTCATAGGATTTAACAGCTAAAGGAATCATCTTTACTATCTTTGTGAAAGATCGTATCTTCTTAAGAGCCATCTAAAGATCCCCTTTTTGGCTCCTGTATAATTCAACAATAGATAAACCCAGCAATTATATAGATGGTGGGGTTTTTTGCTGCAATAACTATAGATGATAGTTACTGATGCAAGAGGAACAGTAACTGCTGCTGCTCATTCAATGGTGAATGAAGTTTCATAAGAAACTATTTGTGCCCCTGTTCATAAGGAGCCATTTAATGTATATTCTGAGTTTCATGCTCTGTGAGACAATGCAATTGAATAAACAGTTATAATAGGTAAAATATAATCAGCAGACTGAGTTTATATCTACTATAGAAATAAGATAGATCAGTGTTTTTAAAACTTGGAAACTTTAAGATAGCTAGGGAATTCTGGGAGTTTAAGTCCACACACCTTACTTTTGCCAAGTTTGAAAAATACTAGGATTGATGGAGGTATTTAAATTGCTAGAAATAGATATACAGCAAACGTGTTAAAATAAAAAAGACAATCTGGGATTGAACATTTCCAAGAGTTATATTTTTGTAAAAAGTAGCAGCTGATGGATAGAATTTTTCCTTGAATGGAAGCTTTGGATTCTATAAACATCTTCCTGCCACCCACCCACCCCCTATGATTTCTGTTACAGTGGCACGGTGGCATATCTGGAATTTTGAGTGTTCCTTATTGGACACACTCACAAAATATCTGCTATGGAGGGCAAAAATGGTTTTAAGATTAACCTGACTACATTGGGTCCAATTGCCTCACTTGAGCATGCCAAAATACTTTCTTATATGAGCACATGTGCAAACAAGGCACAAGACTGAATCCTTTAACCTATTTATTTTCTGAGTTTAGGTAGCATACAGAACTACTTTGGGGAATAAAGATTTTTATTTTAGGCTGGTGCTTTACTTTAATGTATGTGCTTTTTCAATTAAAAAAAATCTAAGGAAGTTAATAGATAGGACATGGAAACTTGTTGTTCTTATTGAAGTTAGATTAATTTCTTCATAATGTACAGATGTATAGATTAATAGAGTTCGAAATGTCCTTGTAGGTCATCTAGTCTAACCATCCGCCCAAGCAGACCCTACACCATTTTTTAATCTAGTCTCTTCTTGAAAGCTTTCAGTGATGAAGCTCCCACAACTTCTGAAGGCAAGCTGTTCCATTTGTTAATTGTTCTAACTGTCAGAAAATTTCTCATTTCCAGACTGAATCTCTCCTTGTTCAGTTTCCATCCATTATTCCTTGTCTGGCCTTCAAGTGCTTTGGAAAATAGCTTCACCCCCTGTGGCAGCCCCTCAAATATTGGAACACTGCTATCATGGTCCTTCTCTTCACTAGACTAGCCATGCCCACTTCCTGTAACCCATGGGTGTCAAACCAGGGGTGAAATTCTACCGGTTTGGGCCAGTTTGCCCAAACCAGTAGTAAAAAATGCTACTGCTTTGCCAAACCAATAGTAAAAAAATGTTTTAAAAAAATTCTGATGATCAGCTGAACAACGCATGATAGTCAGAACTTTTTTTTTTACATTTTAAAACATTTTTAACTACCGCTTCCAGAGAATAAGTAGTAAATATATGCTTTTAAAAAGTTTTTTTAAAAAGGGAGGTTGGATGATCACGAGGCACAACTGTGGTCATCCGAGCTTTTTTTTTTTAGTTTTTTAAAGCATTTTTTTTACTACCTATTCGGCTGAACCAGTAGTAAAAAATGCTTTTAAAAAGTTTTTTAAAAGGTTCCCAAGATCTCACGCCACAACTGATTTCCCCCCCCCCCACTATTCTACTTACCTTCCCAAGCCTCCTTTTGATATGTAATGTGCATGTGTGCACAGCGCACATTTGGTGCAAAATGCACATGTGCACACACAGGATGTGCTTGACATGCAGCATGCATGTGCAGCCAGAACCAGTAGCAAACCAGTTCAGATTTCACCCCTGTGTCAAACTCAAGAATCCGGCCCACAGGGTGCTTAGTTCTGGTCCATGGGGCCACCTTGATCTGGCCCAGATCCGGACAATGAGGTGCTTAGATCTGGCGCGCAGTGCCTCTGCCAGTGAAAATGTCAATTTTCACTGGCAGAGGGTTGCAGGAGGCCTTTGCAGCCAAAAACAGAGTTTAGGAGCCTGTTTTTACTGGCAAAGTGCTTGAGCCACCACAGGCGTCACTGACACATTGAGCTAGTCACACCCACCCTGGCCATGCCCACCCTGGCTCCCCAAGGTCAAACACAGCCTGATGCAGCCCTCAATGAAATCAAGTTTGACACCCCTGCTGTAACCATTCTTCATATGTTTTAGTCTCCAGTCCTCTAATCATCCTGGTTGCTCTTCTCTGTACTTTTTCTAGAATCTCAACCAGGGGAGAAATTCAACCGGTTCTATCCACCTCGAGCAGACCGGTAGTGGCAACTGTGAAAGCTCCGCCCACCCATACAGACGTCATAATGCCCTTTTTTGCAACAATTTCAGCTTCTGTGCATGCAAGTGAAGCGTGCGTGTGTGTGGTGCATGCACATTTGCGAACTGGTAGGGAAGGTAAATGAATTTCACCCCTTGTCTCAACATCTTTTTTTATAGTGTGGTGACCAAAACTAGATGCAGTATTCTAGGTGTGGTCTTACTAAGGCATGATATTATTAGAGTTGTATTAGTACCTCACTTGATCTTGATTGTATTCCTCTGTTAATGCAACTTAGCATTGCATTGGCCTTTTTTGACTGCTGGTGCACACTGCAGGCTCAGTGGGTATCTGTTGTGCATAGTTAAGAAAACTCTGGGTACAATTTGCTCTGAGGAGTGGCATCCAGAAGAGTGGCTGATCCCTTTCTTTCTCTGTGGCATCAATTCAAATATCTACTTAGGCTGCTTTGTATGAGACATATCTGGAACCAAGAACAGGTCCTGAGTCAAGTTTATTCCTTAGGAAATTATATCCTTCTTTTAAAAAATTTGCACTGAGAATAAAAGCAACTGGAGCTAATTGCACTAAAGTCCCACCAGTATCTTTGCACTGAAATATTCAGTCATAACCAGCATTAGAGAATAAACTAGACTAGACTAGACTAGACTAGAACAGAACAGAACAGAAATGTTATTGTCATTTTAAATGTAGACTTATCAATATACATTAAAATGAAATTTCATTGCATTCGGCTCTCAAAAGATAACCACTATGCATATATACAGAGTGGGGTGGGGTGGGACGGTTGAATCCTGTGAGTTTACAAGGTGGCATAAAGAACACAGCTTTTACAGAATCTAGTAGTCCTACTATAGATATTTTGAAATCTCCTCCAAGAAGGAAGCAACAAATGAATGTATGGGGTCTCTAAAAATGCTTTGAGCTCCAAGCACATAGCACTTACAAGCAGTATCCTGAATAACAGGAAGGAAGTTTCTTCTATAATCTTCTCAGCTGTCCTTACTACTCTATATGAACTTTCTATCTGAGACACAGCTGCCACCAAACCAAACAGTGATGCAGTTTTTAAAAACACTCTCAATCGTGCCTTTGTAAAAAGTGGCCACGACAGGCGAACAATGTGCTCTCCTCATCCGATGCAGGAAATACAAACACTGGTTTGCATGCTTCACTAAAGACAATGTATGAAGAGACCAAATCAGATTGTTAGTTATCTGCACCCATAGATACTTAATACTATTGCTCACTTCCACAGTTGCAGCCTTGATACAAAGTGGAGTATGACTATGCTGGCTCTTTCTAAAATCAACAATGATCTCCATTGTTTTGTTAACATTCAAAACCAGATTATTTTTATTGCACCAGCCTTCACCTCCTCCCTATAAGAATCTCCCTTTTCATTCCAGATAAACCCCACCACTGCCGTGTTATCCACATACTTCACAATATGATTCGTAGCAGACCTGGCACAACAGTCATAGGTCATCAAGGTGAACAATAATGGAGAATGAAAAGATGATCAAAGTTAAACAAATGAAATCAGCTGCTTTGTTGAGACTTACAGGAATTGTTGGTATCTCTGAAAAGAATCATTGCACAACCTATAATTATATCCTCCCTTTTACAAAATAATATCAAGTTAAAATATGTAAGGAAAAAGGAATCTCATTTTAAGAATACAACAGGTCAAACTTAATGTATATTTATTTATTCATTCATTTATTCACTTCTAATATTCATAACATACTATGTCATTATTTAGTTTTTAAAGTAGTTCACAATAGAATAGGAAATACAATAATATAATAAAGCATAAAGTAGACAAAATCATAAAGCAATGTTTATATAGCTTTATATAATTGGTTAGTTATCTAATTATTTAAAGCCTTTTATTTTATTCTTAGTAAAAAGAAAAAAATCTTTTCAGTGCATTGTGTATTCAACAACTTACAAACATAACAATCACAGAACAAAAGAAAAAAAGAAATGAAAATGAAAGAGGGAATCACAAAAGCTCAAATATCAGATCTTAAAAGAGAGATTGAAAATTATGACACAGTATCAAGATAAAGCAACATATCTAAATAACAAAAATTCACCATTAGCCAGTACATTTAGACATAACATACCAACTCTGTTTTATCCACCGAAAATACTCTTTCTTTCCAGATTCTCCTTGAAATAATGATGCACAATAGTGGGGTTGAGGGCAGAAGTAACCCTAAGGTAGTTGGGTAAAAATCCAAGAAAGCAGTAGCAGAAAGCAAAGCAAAAATACATCATGGTATTGTATTTTTCATTTAAATGCAATCCAAGCAGACTTCCAGTCCAATTGGGCTAGGTTTCATTTCCCATAATTCAAATCTCATTTGGAGGGCACCAGATATTTTGGGAAGTATTGGATAAATATAGAACTTATTTTAAAGTCACAAGTATCCTTTGGGAGAAAAGTATCATACGTCAATAATGAGTTATAGGTCTGTCTAGGAAAATATGTGTATAAATAAATTCAAGTAAACTCCAATAATCTCCTGGATGTTAGAAAACAGACTAGGTATCATAAGCAATGGATCTAGGAAAAGTTTAGTCCCTTTCCAAATACTTATTTTTGCTATTAATTTCAGACGTTCTGCTTTGTTTGATGTGCTTTTAAATATTTTGCCTTTAATTTATTCCAGGAGCATCATTTAAAAACAAAAAAGGATGGCCGAGTTCATACTATACACAAAACCCTAAACCAGGGATAACAAAATTCAATGGTTCTGTTCACATAACCTGCTATGCCCAAACAATTAAACCATATTAGGGCTTAATGTGCTTGGCCTAGTTTCCACAACATGCACAAGCTATGGCTCAGTTTCTACAATGCACAACTATAAACTCTCCATCTCTATTTTAGCCTACACTAAAATAGCCTAGCCATTGGGGACAGAATGGAAAAAACAGATGGAGGCAATTTTGTCCTTTTATTGGCACAGAATTATGATGGTGATGAAATGTAACTTGTGTACATCCAATATCCAAGATAGCAGGATTTATCCATCAAATGTAAGTCATTGAAGTTAGTTTTCTGATACTGTTTTTCCCCTATAAGCCTATAAAATGCAATATGGGTGAAACATAAAGAATGCTTAAAGCTGCTACTGATGGACATCTACATATAGAGAGATGGCAAAATGTTTTTGCTCTTTACATTTTTCCTGTATTAATAGAAAACTTTGTGATTACCAATCAAAAAAGACTCAAGAGTTCTGCTTGTAAAGTGCAACATTATAAAGATTTATATATATATCAGGGGAATAATATACAACATTGATGTTTTAAGAAGCTCAGTTTGGAATTTCTTTATTCAAAGAAAGCCTCAGAGAGTGAAATATATATTTTTCCTCTGATACCAGTGTGAGCATCATTGCTTCTTTATGATGTGAGCTGGAGGGAGGAAAAAACCCCCAATATGCAGATGCGTCCCAATATATTTCTCAAATAAAAGCAAAGTGAGGTTTTTTGCACTTCTAGAAATCCATTAAAATATAGCATTAGATAGCCCAAAAGCTCAGGATACATAGAAGGAGAGAAACACAGGACTGTAAATATGGAAATTTGGACTTCCAGTACTTTCTTAATAGCGAAAGAGTCAACTTTCAGGTCACAGTTGTCCTTGCTTTATTTTTATTTTTTTATTTTTAATAATATCTCCATTTCAGGGTGGGTGGGGGAAATATCAGTATTAGGGAAGAGTATTCAGATTATTGAATTCTTGGCATGTATTATATAATATCAGATTAATATCAGATAGTTAGATTTTCATAAGTGGAGTGGGAACAATACTATAACTGGTAACAATGGAGTTTTCGGTGGAGAGGGAGGTCAAATGGTCAATCTGATAAAAGCAGTGTTGATTCAATGTTGCACATGTATCCAGAAAGGGAAAGCTTGTATGATGGTGCTATTGGCAGAAACAAGAGGAGCCTGCTGGTATCCATGGCTGGTAAGCCCTTAGGTTGGATGCAGAAGATATAGACAGTAGCTGCCTCTTATTAGTTATAGTTACATTAGAGTCACCCATTCTGCAAAAATAAGCTTTACAAGAGCGGCTAAGAAGAGGGGGAGAAAGAAGGAGAGAATCCTTTGTTCTCCTCTGATGGTTATCTGGGAATGTGCAATCTAAATTTCTTAGTGCAGGGATATCTACTCTGGGATATCCATCTAGCCCAAGGATATCTACTCTGATCAGAAAAAGATCTTCAGGATTCTGGGAAAATCTATTTTTATTAGTAGGAGATACCTTCTTTTCGGCTGAAGATAACCAGGGCAATGAAATATGAACTATGAACTTCCTCAGACATACATATTCACACATGGGAACATCATGATAGCTCTCATCCAATTAAAAGTTCCCTTCACTCAGTGTTATAGTCTAGTGCCAAAAAACTATAAGATACAACAAAGGCTCATTTACTTGCTGATGCTTAGACTTGTTCAATCACAGGAATATGCATATTAAATCAAAGGATTGAAAACTGATGTCCTCCAGAAGATTTGGTCAACAATTTTCACAGTTCCTGTCTCAAGCTAATAGAAGTAATAGTCTAAAATATCTGGAGGGCATATTACAGAGACAGGAAGCAGACAGCTAATCCACTTCATTGGCTGTAATATTTTTCCACAACTGACACAGCCAAAGATAGTTCTTATCTATATATTATAAATATGTTTTAGGCCAAAGACACATGAGGTCAAGAATGTAATTTATATTGTCTGAAACTGTAGAATTAACATGGATTTTAGCTACAAACAACTAAGTGGGGGGGAAATACACCCTTGAATTAGCTAATGTAGGCATAACTAATGCTCGTCAAGCTTCCTAACGCAATTACCTTTTTCATTTGCTGAGGATGTCCATTTTCTCTGCTCTTTCAATGAAAAGCAGGGGGGGCTCTTCCTTTATGCCTCAGTTATTACAGCTTCAAAAAGGAAATTGGGCTAGAAATAGGCAAGCTTATTTTATACACTCTATGCATAGAAATATGCATACCCATCATGTTGTTCCTTTCTGGGATAAGCAATATTATGTAGACCTCAGAAAAAGTGTAAGGAATAAATCATGAAATTCAAGGCATGAGAAAGAGAAATGTGACTATTTTGTATTGTCAGCAACTAGACTATGGAATTTCCAAATCTAAGGGAATTGATCCAATCATGGCATCCATTTCCATATTTTTACCACAAAAAAAACCTTGTGAGATGAGTGGGGCTGAGAGTCATTGATCCAAAGTCACCTAGACAGCTTTCATGCCTACAACTCAGTCTCCTAGCTTCTAGTCTGGTACCTTAACCATTAGACCAAAGTAGCTCTTATCTTTTTGCTTAAATTTTAGCAATATATAAAAAGTACAAATTACCCTCCTCCAAAAAAAAAAAAGAACTCATACTATTCTACTTTACTTCCTCCGAAGACACAATGATGTATTATCATATCAGAATAATATCAGGTCCTGTTCTTTTTATTTGTTGGAAACACATCTATTGGCCAGATTGTGATCTTCAGTGCATGATGTGCAGCAAATCCACATGTGCAGAAGTGATTCTCTTCCATTCCCTTTTTAATACACAGCAACAAATATCTTGCAGCCACTGACAGAAGTCAGCCAAGTACAGCAATAAAGAGTTGGAAGACAACAACATAAATCCAAATTTTATCATAACATATTCTGATTTGTATAACCTGCTTCTGAAGAGCATGAAAAGTGCATACATTACAACGTCAAACATTTTCAGAGCTATTTTTTATGTTTTAATCTTCTGTTATATCTTTTGGCACCATGAGATGAGAGACAGTGGGTTTGCTTAAAAAGCAAATATACTGTAAACAGCAATTCTATAGTATAGAAATAGAACTGTGGCCTTCAACAGTTTTCTCTGTAAGCAGAAATGCAGATTCCAAGTATAGGGAGATATGTTGTTAGTTGGCTTGATACTTATTTTTAAAACAAAGGTATGAATCTGATTCAATTTACTTGGAAATGTATTATTTTTGATCCACTCAAATCTGCTATATTTTGGAATCAATTCCATGATAAGAGTATTTCCATTTCCCAATCTCTCAAAACCAATTCATCTGTGATGCACAATCATCTTCATTTCCACGTCTGCTTCCCATGACATGCTGAGAATAGAGATCATTTAATCATCACCTCCTACTGAGCTGCTGCTAGAGATATCTGGATATTAAAAACTCCTCCCATTTCTACTCTATTCCAAGAGAAATAAAATCAATTGCTTTCATTTCCACCTCCAGTTCACATCTTCAGTCTATACCAGTGTTTCTCAACCATCACAACTTTATGGTGAGAGTTCTTCAACTCCATATTGGTTGGGGAATTCTGGGAGTTCACATTTCTTAAAATTTCCAATGTGAGAAACATTGGTCTATACTAAGCTCTACTACATATAAAGAAATCTTTGTGTCAGTTCTTGGCTATGCCATGATTCTATAACTCCAACTGCATTGTGAACTCAGTGCAAGTTTGATTTTAAAAATCCAGTTTTCTGCTGGGCTTCTGCAGAACATCAGGTTTTGCTTTAATCCCTGTTTATGTCAGCTGTTAGCTGTTTTTTTCACCTACTTTTCTTTTTTTAGTAATTTTATCACCTTCTCTTAAAATATAATAAATGTTTTCTTCTTCCCATACCTCATCTCTTATCTATAACATCAACCATGTTATTTCACTTCTGATGTCAGCAAAAGCTCATTAAAGATTTGTTACCTTTTGTTACCAGAGATAACAAAATATCTATTTAAAACTTAATCAAATAAACCAACTTTACATTTCTTCCTTACTTCTAACAATCTTGATCTTTAGTCCTTCAAATAATGTATTTTAATTTGATTTCTTTTCATTTTTCTTTGTCCTTTTTCCCAAAAAGTTTCAAAGCTTTAACTAGCCTCTTTTGTAAATGCAATATAGAACAATTATCCAGATCACTCTCTTGGTTTATTTGTATATCCCTTTTAATAAATAAGACATCAGCCAGTTTCTTTTGTAACACTATAACATTTTTCTATATCATGCTTCTGGCCTGTCATTTTTAAATACATTTTCAAATCAGTCTGTCATGTCAGGCAATACTTAGTCCTCTTGCATAGCATCCTTTAAACACAGTCTGCCTATAGAGGCAGACACTCTGTTCAAAAATATCCTTCAATATGTACAGTGTTAACATATTTTGCTTCCTTTTTTATTAAGTTGAGTATGAGTTTCTTCTCCTTCAGTTGTAATCTTTAATATATTCTAGTTTCCTCTAATAACTAATTTTTAAAGTCTTTCTTATTATTGTGTTTTTCCAAAAATAAGACCCGGTCTTATATTTGGGGGGCTCCAAAATAAGCACTAGGGCTTATTTTCAAGGAAACATGATATCAGGGTGATCAGCCCAGCTGGGCACCTTGCCCCCCATCCAGCACATGCACAAGAGGTGGCAAGTGCATGGGAACCAATGGTATCCAGCAGTAGCTGCAACCTCCCAGTCCTTTGTTCAGCTCTGGGGTTGTGCAGTCAAATAGAGCAGGTAAGGTGATTCCCTGTCCAAGCATCAGATGGAGACAGAGGTGCAAGGTGGAAGGCAGGCAATCCTGACCTGCCACGTGGGCTGCAAGTAAGCCAAGAGACACAAAGATGAGCCTCCCATGGCTGCCTGCCCATTTCAGCCCACCAACTCTTGGCTTTCCCATGGCCCACACAACGCATCCAATCACCTGCCTCCCCCCCCACACACACACACACCTCTGCCTCTGACAATGCATGAAATGAGCTTCCCACAGCCACCCACCACTCCACCCCCACAACTCTTGACTTTCCCATGGCCCATACAGCACATCCAGATTGCATTTGCTGCTTGGATAGGTAATCAAATCACCTGCGCTGTGTAAGCTGCAACTGCTGCCAGACATGGTCGGACCTTGCCTGCTCACCACCTCCTTTGCTGATCATGCCCACCTCCTTCAGTAGGGCTTATTTTTTGGGTAAGGCTTATATTAGGCACATGCTTAAAAATCAGGGTAGGACTTATTTTCAGGTTAGAAGGACTCAATGAAAAAAACTCATCAAGTGTTCTAAAAGATTCCTAATATCTAAAAGCTGTTAACAAAGAGTTTCTGAAAGAGATCAGAAAAATAAATACACAAAACAAATGTCCTTTTAAAGGCTGCAACCATCATTTCAATAAAAGATGAATATTCCCTCATCTACCAGAGGTCTAAATCAACTGGAGACTATTGTTTATGGTCTCTTCATGATGAGCCACTTTCTGGAGCATTTGTAGGTGATCTCAATTCTTTCCTGGAGAAAAATTATGAAAAGCTGATCTACTCTCCAGCTTTCATTTTGCGATAGTCATCAGATACTTTTCACAGATCCATCTTCAATTTGCCATTCCTTTGCCAATTTGCCAGAAATTTGTCTTTTTCACTTCATATGCCTTGGCTACTTCTTTTTTCTGCCATGTTCTCTTTTTTCATTTACAAACCCACATAGGAAGCAAATAATTGTCCTTAGCAGGTCTGATTTAAAACACTGTCTTCATCCTTAAACATATGAAAAGCCTTGGCAGTTTTCTACAAGTGCTACCTGGCATGCTTAACTGACCATTAATTTGATATGGTGTTCCCCAGTCCTTGGTTCTGTCCTTCAAGATCATTCATATTTGGGCTATGAAAAGTCCACTTCTTATAGCTGGGATTTCCATCATTAAAAAATCAAACCTAAGCTTCATTCAGAGTACTAAATTTCTATTAATAAAGAATATGCAGAATTGTGATTGGCCAATGGATTCCTTCTGAGTAATTATTATTATTATTTATTATTTATTAAATTTCTATACCGCCCTTCTCCTGGCGGACCCAGGGCGGTGTACAGCCAATTAAAAACCAGTACATACACAATTAAAACCATCCTAAAATCAATATAAGTTATGGCTGAAAGTTAAGGCTCTAAAAAATTTAAAATTTAAAAATGTATAAAATATATAAATATAAATATAAAATATAAAATATTTAAAAAGAAGGGATCAGGCAAGTCCGGCGAGTTGAAAAAAGTGCGTCTTTAGAGCCCGACGAAAAGTCCGGAGGTCCGCAATAGTCCTCAGTTCAGGAGGCAGATCGTTCCAGAGGGTGGGGGCTACCACAGAGAACGCTCTCCCCCTGGGGGTCGCCAGCCGGCATTGTCTGGCTGACGGCACCCTGAGGAGGCCCTCTCTGTGGGAGCGAACCGGTCGGTGGGAGGCAATTGGTGGCAGCAGGCAGTCCCGTAAGTACCCTGGTCCTAAGCCATGGAGCGCTTTAAAGGTCATTACCAACACCTTGAAACGCACCCGGAAATCAACCGGCAGCCAATGCAGCTCACGCAGGAGGGGTGTCACGTGGGAGCGCCCTGTCGCTCCCATAATCCCCCGCGCGGCCACATTCTGCACCAGCTGAAGCCTCCGGGTGCATCCCAAGGGGAGCCCCATGTAGAGAGCATTACAGTAGTCCAGGCGAGACGTGACGAGCGCCTGAGTGACTGTGCGTAGGGAGTCCCGATCTAGAAAGGGCCGCAACTGGCGTATCAGGCGGACCTGATAAAAAGCCCCCCTGGCCACGGCCGTCGTATGATCCTCTAAAGACAGCCGTGAGTCCAGGAGGACGCCCAAGTTGCGCACCCTTTCCGTGGGGGCCAATGATTCGCCCCCAATAACCAACGATGGAGTCAGTTGGCTATATCGGGACGCCGGTAGCCACAGCCACTCGGTCTTGGAGGGGTTGAGTCGAAGCCTGTTTCTCCCCATCCAGACCCGCACAGCTTCAAGGCACTGGGACATCACTTCCACGGCATCATTGGGGTGGTCTGGGGTGGAAATGTACAGCTGAGTGTCATCAGCGTACTGATGGAATTCCACCCCAAAACCACGGATGATCTCACCCAGCGGCTTTACATAAATGTTGAACAGAAGGGGCGAGAGGACCGACCCTTGTGGCACCCCACACACTAGGCGCCTCGGGGTCGACCGCTGCCCCCCTGTCAACACAGATTGCGACCGGTCGGAGAGGTAGGAGGAGAACCACCGAAGGACGGTGCCCCCCACCCCCAATCCCTCCAACCGGCGCAACATGATACCATGGTCGATGGTATCAAAAGCCGCTGAGAGGTCTAACAGCACCAGGATAGAGGAGTACCCCCTACCCCGGGCCCTCCAGAGATCATCCACCAACGCGACCAATGCCGTTTCGGTGCTGTAACCAGACCTGAAGCCGGACTGGAGCGGGTCTAAATAGACAGCTTCATCCAGGCACCGGGGGAGCTGCCATGCCACCACACTCTCAACAACCTTCGCTAGAAAGGGAAGGTTGGAGACTGGACGATAATTTACCAAAGCAGCTGGGTCCAAGGAGGGCTTCTTGAGGAGGGGCCTCACCACCGCCTCCTTCAAGGCGGTCGGTAGGGCACCCTCACTCAGAGAAGCATTTATAATCTCCTGGAGCCAGCCTCGTGTAACCTCCCGGGAGGCCAGCACCAACCAGGAGGGACACGGGTCCAATAAACATGTGGTGGCGTTCAATCTCCCCAGGATCCTGTCCACGTCCTCGGGAGCCACAGGATCGAACTCAGCCCAGATAACACTCTCAAGACCGGGCTCAGTCACCTCACCCGAACCAACCCAGTCGGCGGCCAACTCGTCCCGAATCTGAGTTATTTTATCATCCAGATATTGCACAAAATCCTCAGCACGTCCCTGCAAGGGATCCTCCCGCGCTCCCAAATGAAGGAGGGAGCGGGTCACCCTAAACAGGGCGGCTGGGCGATTATCTGATGACGCAATAAGGGCGGCGAAATAATTAGATTTCGCCGCTTTTATTGCCACTAAGTAAGTCTTAATATAAGCTCTTACTAGTGTCAAGTCAGAATCGGAGCGACTGGCCCTCCAACCGCTCTCTAGGCGTCTTTTCCGGCGCTTCATCTCCCTCAGCTCCTCGGTGAACCAAGGAGATAAGTGAGTTTGGCGCCGGGTCAGAGGCCGCGAAGGCACGACGCGGTCCAAGGCCCCCCCGGCTGCCCTATTCCAGGCAGCCACCAGGTCCTCGGCCGAGTCGCGTGTCAGTATCTCAGGAAATGGCCCAAGCTCCGTCTGGAACCTATCAGGATCCATCAGGCGCCTGGGGCGGAACCACCTAGTTGGTTCCGCCTCCCTGCGGTGGGGTGCAGCGGTCAGAAAGTCGAGTCGAAGGAGCGAGTGGTCAGTCCATGACAAGGGTTCTATAACTATATCCCCAATATCAAGACCACTCAACCACTGACCAGAGACAAAAACTAGATCCAGGGTGTGTCCACCAATGTGAGTCGGGCCCTGAATTACCTGGGTCAGGTCCATGGCCGTCATGGAAGCCATGAACTCCCGAGCCATCTCAGATGCTTCCCCGACGGATGGCAAGTTGAAATCCCCCATGACTATAAGCCTGGGGGTACCAACCGCCACCTCGGCTATCACATTGAGAAACTCGGGCAGGGTCGTTGCCACGTGGCAGGGAGCCAGGTACGTGACTAACAGACCCATCTGCCCACCAGGGCCCCACCTCACAAAGATGGACTCACACCCGGCTATCTGAGGTACAGTGGCCTCCCTCGGACCCAGACCCTCTTTAATAACAACCGCTACTCCCCCACCCCTGCCCTGGGCTCTCGGCTGGTGGAATGCAAGAAAACCTGGTGGGCACATCTCCACGAGGGGAACCCCCCCCTCGTGGCCCAACCAGGTCTCGGTGATACCAGCCAGGTCCGCACCCCCCTCTTTAAGAAGGTCACATATGAGAGGGGCTTTATTTACAACGGACCTGGCATTGCACAACATCAGCCGGAGCCCCGGGTCCTGAGACTCTAGACAACCCGGGGAACAGGAATAGCTCTGGGGACCGGGGCAAGCAATCGCTCGAAGGCAGCGAGTGCGTGCCCCCGCCACACGATATGGTCCCCTGCTCTCGCCATATCTGCCCCTCCCACATAGCGTATTTATCACACAACCCTCTGCAGAGGGCTCAGTAAGAGCCCTCTTACCTCCAGAAACTAGACCCCCAGTGGCATCTAAGACTACCTGGCCTGTCCCTTTCCCCCCTAAATTTTCCCCCAAACCCACACCCTCCCCCACCCCAGAACCCCTTAAAACACCCGTTAAAAAAGTTCTTAAAAAACCCCTCAGTCCCCGTTTTTTCACATGCCACCTCTCGGGGTCCCAAAACCCGTCATTAAGGTAGGCCCTCGATAACGTAGAGGGCCAAACCTGCGAGAGGGGGGAATCTCGCAGGGCAAGAAGCGAAGACCTAGGGAACATCCAGCAATTAGCAGACAAGAGAATGGGGGGCATGGCATAGGTCCATCATCAAAGTTCGAAAATGTCCTGAAGCAGGGCCAGGTCGATCAGGAGAGACGCCGCTACCCTCTCACGGTAGCGGCTAGGAGTCCCCGCATTCTGCCCAGCTGAGGGGATGTCCGGGCCACCCTCTCACGGCGGTCCAACCAACGGCAGGAGCGTTAGAAAAGTCCAAGTCCAAGGCCACTCTCTCACCGTGGCCTGGCAAAATTCCTCCTGCCGGTACGGCCACCCCTCAGGGTAGGTGACAAAGATCGGCTCCATAAGTCCTCCCATGAGCTGGCCTGTTTCAGTGGCCAGCCAGCGGAATGATGGAAAAATGGTGAAAAAAGCCACAGTTTAAAATCTCGCTCCAGAGAATAACGGACAGATAGCAGGGAAGGTGGACAAAGTTCGAGGGCTGGCAAAAACAAGTGGGGCGGGAGGGGGGGGAGTAGGTCCGTAGGCCCGATGACAAATTTGGGGCACCGCTGGCGTCGCCGGAGCCATCTTCACATCGCTAAGGTCGTTAGATCAAACTCCAGACCAACTCCAGGCCGCCTCCACGCCAGGATCTTTCAATTTCACAGGCACTCTCCTGCCACTAGGGCGCCTGCAGACCAGCGCAGGGTCGCCTCCAAAACAGATGTGGCTCACGGCTCTAGCGCCTCCCCGGCGCCCCCCCAGTTTGACAGACTCCCTCACATTCACAGTCACAGCGGCCACCAGGCACCCTCTCACCACCACCGCCGCTCGCCGCTCGTTTGCCGCCCTTTCTTCATTGCTCACCGCTGCGCTGCTATCCCTCGCAGCGCCTCTCAGCTGTTTTTATTTTACTGACAGGAGCTCCGGAAACGCATGGAGGGCTTCGCAGGGCTTCGCAGGGCTTCGCAGCGACTGCCAGCCCTCTCACCGCCGCTGCCGCCGCTCGCCACTCCCTGCTACCGCTTGCCACTTGCTTGCCACTTGCCACACTTGCCACACGCGAACTCGCCGTTTGCTTCCTCATCGTTCGCTCGTTCGCTCCTGCGTTCGCTCGTTCGCTCCTGCGCTGCGCCGCCATCTTCTAAGCGCCTCTCAGCTGTTCAGCTGAATCCAGGCGGCGAAAGCAGCAGGAGCCTCCGGAGACACGCTGGTGGGCTACAAACCCACCAGCGTACTGGCCATACGATCCGCTGGCTGGGCGGGGGGTTGCTGATGGTCTGCAACCCCCCAGGACCCTCTAAGAAGCCAGCCAAACGCCCATCCTCTCAGGGGACCCTAGGAACGTTCGCCATCTTGGGCATGCGCAGAATGAATAATGACATTGAGAATTTATTTATTTTATTTATTTTAATTTTTATACCGCCCTTCTCCCACAGGACTCAGGGCAGTGCACAGCAAATAGTAAAACACACCTATACATAAAATTTAAAAATAAATTAAAAACATATTAAATAATTTGGCCCCAATATCATTAAAAATAAGACAACCATTAAAATTCATGTTTAGGCCAGCCCAGCTTATTGGAACAATAACGTCTTGAGGGCATGGTGAAAGGTGTGTAGGTCAGGGATCATCCGTATCTCCGGGGGCAATTCATTCCAGAGGGCAAGTGTCCCCACAGAGAAGCCTCTCCCTCTGGGGGTTGCCAGCCGACATTGTTTGACCGACGGCAATAACCGATGTGGGAGCATATTGGCCAGTGAGAGGCTATTGGTAGCAGAAGGCGATCTCGTAAGTACCCAGGTCCTAAGTCATGGAGCACTTTAAAGATGGTCCCAAAACACCTTGAATTGTACCTGGAAGACCACCAATAGCCAATGCAGCTGACACAGGAGAGGTGTTACATGGGTGCGTCGTGTCACTCCCATAATGACCTGTGCAGCCGCATTCTGGACCAGTTGGAGCCTCTGAGTGCTCTTCAGGGGGAGGCTCATGTAGAGAGCATTATAGTAGTCCAGATGGGAAGTGATGAGGGCATGAGTGGCCATGTGCAAGGAGTCCCGGTCCAGAAAGGGGTGCAACTAGTGAACCAGGCGGACCTGATAAAAAGCCCCCCTAGCCACAGCTGTCACATGATCTTCTAGAGACAGCCACATATCCAGGAAGACACCCAAGTTGTGAGCCCTCTCTGTGGGGGCTAAGGTCTCACCCCCAAAAGTCAGCGATGGAACCAGCTGGCTATACCAGGATGCCGGAAACCACAGCCACTTGATCTTGGAGGGGTTGAGTCTGAGCTTGTTTCTCCCCATCCAGATCTGCACGGCCTCCAGGCTCTGGGACATCACATCAAGGGCATCATTGGGGTGGTCCAGGGTGGAGATGTACAGCTGAGTATCATCAGTGTACTGATGGAACTTCACCTCAAAACCACACATGATCTCACCCAGTGGCTTCACATAAATGTTGAACAGAAGGGGTGAGAGGACCGACCCTTGTGGCAACCCACAAACAAGGTGCCTCGAGGTCAACCTCTGACCCCCTGCCAACACAGACTGCATACGATCAGAGAGGAAGGAGGAGAACCACTGCAACACGATGCCCCCTACTCCTAACCCCTCCAACTGGCGCAGCATGATACCATGGTTGATGGTATCAAAAGCCACTGAGACGTCTAATAGGACCAGGACAGAGGAACAACCCCTGTCCCGAGCCTTCCAAAGATCATCAACCAATGCGACCAATGCCGTTTCCATGCTGTACCCCGATCTGAAGCCCAACTGGAGCAGATCCAGATAGACAGCTTCATCCAGGTACTGGGGAAGTTGTCATGCCACCACACTCTCAACAACCTTCGCCACAAATCGAAGGTTGGAGACTGGACGATAGTTCGCTAATACAGCTGGGTCCAGGGAAGACTTCTTTCAAGGCAGAGGGGAAGAAACCCTCACTCAAAGAAGCATTAATAATGCCCTGGAACCAGCCTCGTGTGACCGCCTGGGAGGCCAGCACCAACCAGGAGGGTCACGGGTCCAATAAACATGTGGCAGCGCTAAGCCTACTCAGAATCCTGTCCATGTCCTTGGGAGCTACAGGGTCAAACTCCTCCCAGATAACACTCTCAAGACCCACCTCCATCACCCCATCTGAACCTACCCAGTTGGAGTCCAAGCCTTCCCTAATCTGAGCAATTTTGTCATGCAGATATTGCACAAAATCCTCAGCCCTACCCTGCAAGGGGTCCTCCTGCACTCCTGCGCTTCTAAATGAAGTAGGGAGCGGGTCACCCTAAACAGAACGAGGGAAGGCAGTAAAGCTACAGTATTTAACTAATGGCTGAAGACCCGAATAGGGCTTTCAAAGACAGAACTAGCAATGGGCATCACAATTTTTATATGCTGGTTGAATTTTTTGAAACATAAGATGGGATGAAGAGCACTTTAATTCAGCAATGGAGGAAAGCCCACAGATTAACATGATCAACTGAGATCAGCACAAAAGATTTGGAGCTTATCTTGGCATTATCCTGAAAATGCTCTGCTAATGACTAACATAGAAACTACCATAGTCCTTGAAACTAGTTATCATGTGATCATACTGATCCACAATTGTTCTCTACTAAAAAGTCCTCAATTTAAAAAATAGTGATTTCAGTGTATGACTCCCCTGATTGAAGTACAACTTCCAGTCTGATAGTTCAAATATATGGGAAAATTCAGCCACTATATTCTTTCTCCCACCTAGCTTTCTCCAAATTGAATAGAGAAAGCGTTCTACTTCTGTGCCTGAAAAACTGCTATATTTTACAGGACTCTCATAAAATGTCAAAAACATGCAGTAAGCGATTTTAAATCTCCACATTATAATCATGACCTCTGGTCTTACTGCTGGAATCACTGCCTGCCCTATGCAGAGTCCAACATTTTTAATAGCAAGAGATGAATGATGTGGTGCATGCATGTTTTCAGCTAATATTGAAGTGACAGTATTTGGTCCATGTACCTAGGCGCAATTAAAAATGGGTATATCAACCACAATTTTTCCCTAATTTTAATTTTGTCCTGATATTAACAGTCCTAAAAATGCTTGACCAGGATTCTAACAGAGGTTACAAAATTACAATAATTAGAAGATACCGAAAACCTTGCAGCTTTCAAATGCCATATTCTCAATTTCTCAATACTTCCTTTTCTTTCTTCCTGTTACTCTCATCATGGATTTCTTTGATAATTAACTGGGAAACCATAATAAAAACAATCAGGAATTCAAAGTGAATTTACATAGTGGCTTGAAATCCTGCCTTGTTACAGCTAGGAAATAAGAAGATACCAGAAATTATTTTATTAAGGGATGCCTCAAATTTTGCACTTCTGGTGCACTTCCTAAAATGACTTTGGGTAACCTCTTCTCCCTTGAACTAAATTTAACCAGTTGTATATCAGTTAGTTTTATAACTTATATTTTAGTCTGTACATCACAGACTAAATATGAAAAGGATATGAAACGTCATAAATAAATGTAACATAATGGTTGCATGTTGTCCTCAACTTAAGACCATAATAAAGCATGGAATTATGATAATAAATAATGTCAGTTGCTAAATGGGCCACCAAGTGACCATGCCTGATTTTTTTATAGCAGCTGTTAAGTGAACACTATGGCCATTAAGGGAATCCATTGTCTGCATTGGGTATTTTTGTCAGAAACTGGAAATAAACACCAATTTCTGGCAAAAATGTTGCAAATCACATGTCATTTGATCACTGGTTGCTGCAAATGGCCACAAATGCAAAACAGTTGACAAGCACCTAAAATGCAATTCACATGATCACATATGTGGGGGAAGCCATCATAACTTCAAATTTGGGACAAGAGCAGCCCTTGCAAAATCCATTCTAATTTCCAAAAGTCACTAACCAACTGGTTATATAAAACAAGGATTATCCTACCTAGCTATAAAACTGAATATGGTAAAGAAGAATTAAAAAAGAGGAGAAAGGGGGGGATTTAAAGTGCTTCATGTTATCTTAGTTAAATCAAAAGGAAAAGCCTTAGCTTATTGAGCCCATAATAAAAATCCTAAACATATTCATTTATTATATTCTTAAATCTCATCCCATTACATGTGAAGCAGAAATCTATCAGTTTGCCTTATGGAAAATAAATTGACTATTTTCATCATAGCATCCATGTTGCAATACCTATGACATGTTTCCAAAACTCTAAACGTTTTCAGTCACCTAAAAGAATGTCAGAGTACCATACTGTATAAGCATTTCCCACACTTTTATCCTATTTTAGAGGTATAATGCCAAATCCAAATTCACTTAATTTGGGTTTCCCCAATTCTGGTCTAACATTCAAATTAATGTATGATAGTAATCCTTAGTAACTTACAATTCAATAACAGAGTTGGAGTGGACCTTGGAGGTCTTCTAGTCCAATCCCCTGCTCTGGCAGGAAACCTTATACCATTTTGGACAAATGGCTGTCCAATCTCTTCTTTAAAATCTCCATTGATGGTGTACCCACAACTTTTGAAGGCAAGTTGTTACACTGTTTAATTGGCCTAATGGTCAGGAACTATTGCATTCAATAACAAACTCTGAGGCTGAAATAAAAACACAACTTTAACTAATGTGCTGTTGGTGCATGTGAGATGTGCTGAAATTAAATATTGGAATGGAAGGCACTGAGTCAATATTGAAATCTACCAATAGTGTATAGATATACATATTAAGTACAAGGATTAAACAAAGAGTTGCTTCAGAGAACTGTATTAAGATCAAAAGGGTGGATGTATTTCCCAGTGTCATACTGGCAATGTAGTTTATTTTCAATTTGGATACCTGTCAAATATAGGCAATGTCATGTCGGGGGGGGGGGGGAAATCTTTCTTACAGCTAAATCAAACAATATTCCTATTTGGCCTGTTTGATACTTTCAAATGGATATTTTTCATCTTTAGATCCTTAAGTAAGGATCTTATCATCTGATCTTAGAGATAATTACTACAATAAGAAAAATCATTTTCTGTCATGGTTGGAAATTATAATTCCTGTCCATCATCAATAAAGCCATTTTCCCCTCTCATTTTTAAACATTATGGGAAATCACGGGTAATTAGGAGATGCTTATTAATATATTAATATCCTGTAATTGTGGTAATGCATATGAATGAAAATGAAGGGCAGTCTTTATGGATTTCTGCACATTTCTACTTACTTGTGTTTTTTAAAAAGTGGTAAGACTTTCTATTAATAATATCAATTGTATGTGCAAATGCTCTCTCATTTGATTTATAATTTTCCACACAATGTGAAATAAGGCTTCTGACTGTGGTCCATCTCCCTCATTAGATAAACAGCCCTGAATTTAAAAGGGCCTGTGAATGTAAACACATCCTAAATTATTATGCCTTTTATTTTTATTAGTAGTAGAAAAAAATAGGACCAAGGAATTCTTCAATTTATACAGAGTAGATAGAACAGAAATAATAATAAAATGTTCAGAAAATGCAATTACTTATAAGGAATTAATTTAATTCTAAGAAAGAATAGATCTAGGATTTGAAACAATATCCCCGTCTCTCAAATATTTTGTTTTAGGAAATTAAACAACTATAAAAAATTACAATCTCAGAATTTTGGACTTTGACTGATCCCCTGCTGCCCTTTATATTATGTATCAGTAAAATACAGTCCATCTTGTGGTTTTATTTCATTGTTTGTGGCCCATGGAAAATCCTGTTGTCCAGTTGCCCAGAGTAAATAAATGACAAATCAGGTTAGCTAATGAAGCAGTAACTGACTAAGGCTTGTTCAGGTTCCCCCAATCCATCTCCCTTCTAACTTTCTAAATGTATTATTGTCTACTTACTGTCTTCTCTACTCCTGATGATAGCGGGTGTTTGATTCAGTCGGTTCGGACACCCGCTGTGGCTCTATGCCATTCTATTTAGGCACGTTTTTTAGGCCCAGCAAATGCATGGAAGCGAGCATGCGGGCACAAGGTGAACCAGTAGTAACATAATCTGAAACCCACCACTGGATGACAATCATTCTGAGTTAATCAGAGATGTTCTTTATTTGTTCTATTTTTTGGAGGGCTGTTTGTTCTATTTTTTGGGACCCATTGACTTCAGCCTTGTTTTGAGGAAGCACATAATCTTAATTGCAAAACTAATTGCAGGTCAAATTTTCTTCAAGGATTAGTCCACCACACTATTTAAAAAGTCTTTGCCTGATTTTGTGTTGTAACATATAAATGCTTGAGACCTTTCAAGTCTATTTAATTAGAAATTTAAACAATGGAGGGAAATGAGTATTATTCAGGTTCTGAAATTCAAATACTGAATATTTTTTCTGATATCACAGAGGATAGTATATCTGGGAACAGAGATCAGCGGGGGCAGCTTCAGCAATCATAGCAAAAGCTTTCTTCCCTCATCTAGTCCAGCATACAGTACACTCTGCTTCCTTCTTGTCTTAAAAAACTAGAATCCAAAATAATTCAAATGACTTCCTTGATTTATAAATGGTTCTTTAAGGGTTGGGGAGAAACAAGGGAAAGAGGCATTGGAAAGAGAAAGGCTCATCAACAAGGTACACTGCCTGGCACATTCTTCATCCCTCTACTAGAACTTAAATGTTGGATAAATGTTGCTGTTTTTGCTGTGATTTCTAGAGCAGCAATAGAGAATGAGGTTGTCCCCATGAAATAAAAAAAAATAATTGATTGACTTTCTTTTTTATTTTGTTGATTGGGGTCAATTTGGAGAGCCAAGTTCTTGATGGGTACACATCTGCCCTGTGCATGACTTACAGAATTGACTCTTTCCAATATAATTCAATACTTGAAATTATGAGACGGGTTAATGGCTTTTATTTAAATCAATAAAAATTTTAATCTCAAGAGTTTTTCAGTACTTTGAGTTTTTTCATACGTTTTTCTTTATTGAGCCATTGGTTTCAATGGAGAAAGGGGGATTTTAAAAAAAGGAGAAAAAGTATGTATGGGACTTAAACTTGTATTCTAACCCTGGATGTCTCAGAGTTTTAAAGGGGCCATTCCCATATCAATTCATGTCCAATAACGTAGAAGATGATTATAGACCCTCTTTATATTTAATAGGTCTGTCTGTAACACAGACTGACAGTTGACTAAAATTTATAGAGTCATAGTCATTTATGCACTAGGACTTCAAGAAAAGCCTCCTATTTTTGCTACCAACAAAAAAGCCCTGCTGAAATTCACTCTGGAGCCATAAATGGATTCAGGACAAACTGAGCTCTATAAACAAATGAGGTGGGGGGTGGGAGGAAGCATTTCCATAGAAATATGTAAAAAGATCCCGGATAAAAATGCTTTAGATAAACAGTCAGTTTAGTTGTAAAATGAGTTTAAATTAGGCTTTTAAAGGGATTGCTAAATCTTGACACATATATGAGCAGCTTATTATCATGCAATTGTGCCGTAGTTGCTTGATCTTGTTACTGATGTGCCACATATGAATAAGTGATTAATTACCACAAAGGCTAAAACAGAGCAGAGTGAGAGTACTGTAGCTCACCCTGAAAGAGGGGCTTAAACACGTTTATTGCCCTTTAAGTGCATTTCATTAAGGCCAATTAAGGACTTTCATGTCTTATTAGAAAAATGAAGTAGATTTATGAGGTTTCATAGGCAGTAAATGCTAGGGCTAGCAGATACAAAACGTACAGAATTGTGGTGCTTAAGCACAAAAAAAATATGTAAAATGCACTTTGAAAGGAGTAAGTTGCACCAGGTAAAAAGGATCTATCCAAAGGAGAAGATGGGATCAGGGGACCTGCTGAGTGGCATTTATTCATGAGAACCCTTTGGATCAAATTATGCTAATAAAATTATAGCAGCAATTTGACGTACTACAGGACCCACTTCTGCAGAAACTTCCTCCTCCTGCTAGGACCCCAAAACATCATCAGAAGCCTGTAGTAGATAAGGTAAGACTGATGTCTATGACTGTCTTTTTAGTGGTGGCTTCTAATTGTGGACTATTTTCCCCACAGAATTACATAACAGTTATTTATTTTCCCAATCCTTTGTAAATATTTTTAAATGTTCTTACTCTCTATATATAGTATCTGCTTCTTCTTCTTTTATTATTCATTAAGCACCTGTTTTCATATAAAAATACATATAAAAGCAATGTTTTTCAAACTTGGAAATTTAAAATGTCTGGACTTCAATTCCCAGAATTCCCCAGCTAGCATACCAGAATTTTAAGGTCCATAAATGTTAAACTTGCCACGTTTGAAGAAATATGATTTTAAATTCTGCTGGCCACTTTTACAGTTAGGGAAAGAGGGAGACGTACTATACATCCAGTTGTGCTTTCAGATAAAAGAGCATCCTCTGTTGGATTTCATTGCTGATTTGACTAATAGTCACCTTCATCATATTGTAAAGAAATGTGTAAATATCTAGCCTGTGAGTTGGTATGTAAGCCTTCACATTTTTTTTTAAATTGGCAAAAATCCATTTATGGCATAACATAGAATGGCCAGGTCTCATCTCAAGACCTAAGAAAACTTTTTGTTTATGTTACAGATTGTCATTCTAGAAACAGACATGGAGTATCCATTTACACATTTCATTTAAAAAAGTGTATAATTGATAAAAAGAATATACACCAATATTTATAGGGAAATATAAAAAGTATATTTTCTTTACAATGGAGATTGCCCCATTCCTCATAAAAAGTATATCAGAGACATATAAGAAAAGATTTTTTGATAATATCATACCACTGAACGTTGTCCATAGACCGAATTGCTACTTATTTCAAGAAAACCTTCTTTAGAGATTAAAGTAAATGTAACATTATCATCAGGGATTTGAACTGCTTCATAGCTATTCATACAGTTAAGTCTAAAATGTATGGAACAGAGGCAGCCTTTTTACATATCATTCAAGCTATAAATTTTTTAACATGCATTATTTACTCAGTGGACTGAAATAGCTCTAGCAACTGGGAGGGATATGGATTTAGAAATATTTTTAAATGCACATTATTTACCCCACAGAATAAGTTGTTCCAATCTATCAGATATAGCTTTAGTTGCCTAATTAAAAAATCTTATATAAACATTTTGGGAAAAAGTTTTATATCTGTGCAGCAACAACCTTTGGAGTTTCATTATCTTAGCTTCTTTTATTTATTTTTTCAAATTAAGAAGCATTTAATCGTTTTATAGTCTAATCAGCTGCCAATTTTCTTGTTAAAATTAAACTATATAGAACTTATTAAGTATTAGAGACATGAAAAGTTGATCCATTAATGCCATGCCTTTTTAATTTTATTGATATAAATATAAGATACCCCCTCCCTTTATCTTTGTTTAACTTGACAATATAGAATTCCTTATATACCAAGCATTCATGTTACCTTGTAAATAACTTCCCAGTAACAATTTCTGAACTTTTTTTGAAAGATTAAGTCATTTACACAATATATTAAGTGCATAAGAAAGAAACCTGTTAATTTATTCAGTTAGATTTACTTATTATAATCAATTGAATGTATAAATATAAGATTTTCTGTCTTTGTGGATTTAGAAAAGAGTCAAGTTTGTTTTTCAAGCAGACATCTTTAGTATGAGTTAGCTGCAATAGTACTTAAACTGTTTTTATGACATTTTAAATATATATAATTAACCATCCCAAATATTGAATGGGACAGAAAAAATCCTGTGAACAAACCTCATAACCATGTGCTAGAGTTACCAGCAAAACTACTTCCTTCCAGGTATTGTTGGAATTATAACTTTCAGAACTACTAGCCAATATGGCCAAAGCAATTTGAAGTCCCAATGCAACTGAAGAATGTCAAGACATCGATATATCAATGTGTCCTTCTTACAAGAATGAGCAAAGCACATACTCTGTCTTCATATAAATAAGTCACAAGAAATGCACATAATGGCTTCTTTGTGTTTATTATATTTACACCAAATGTAGGGAATTCATTATTTTTCAGTTCTGTGAAAGACTTTAACAGCTATATTCAAATTTTGATTAGGTCAAAATTAAAGTAAGTTAGGATAGATAGATAGATAGATGATAGATAGATAGATAGATAGATAGATAGATAGATAGATAGATAGATAGATAGATAGATAGATAGATAGATGATAGATAAGTGGAGGGATGGATGGATAGATAGATGATATTGATAAATGAAAAATTCTTAAATTGTAGAACTGTAAAATAATACTTGCAGGAGCATAAGACAGAAGCTGAAGAGTGCATATGAATATGTTAATAATCTCTGAACTTTACTTCTAGCTATTCATTTCTCAGTTGATTAATAAATGAATTTCAGTGAAAACAGACCAAAATGGTAAGAACAACCGTGGATTGAAGCCCCACTCAGAGCAAGCGACAAAGACAGAGGGCGGTGGGCGAGGGGAGGAAAGAAAGTATTAGAAAAGAAGAGTCACCAAAAGAGATAAGCTTCCAGAACAGAACATTCTTAACCACACATTAGATAAGAGTGCATGGATGAGTCACCTGGCTTCACATCCTTCCACTGACCCCCAATTTAAAGTTTTTCCATAATCCAAGTCCAAGTTAGAGAAGATCTCCTGATTACACAGATTTCTACTCATAATCCAATTATTTTACTGAGTTGCATGGTTATTTATTTGTTTGTTTGTTTATCCAATTTATATGGCTACTCATCTCAATGTGACTTTGGGCGATTGACAATTAAAATAAGAACAATTAGAAACATAACAAAAAATGCAAAGCAGCTAAGAAAACTTAAACCCAATAATTAACACAACCAATCACTAATCCACTCACTAGCACAACCAATCATTAACACAACCATAACTTGCTGTAACTTATTAGAACCTTACTTGTATTAGTAACCATTCTGGCATATGATGAGAATTCAGAAAGTCATACTCTATCTTTCTGTTAGTGGATATCACAGGAAATTATTTCTGTACTTGCTCCTGAAATAATAAAGGCAAAATAAAACAAGCCCGGAGATAAAGAAAAGAGTGAAAAAGAAAACTCATTGTCTGGTATATAATGACACAGTTACCCAGAAAAAGCTTTAATTCCTTCATTGTTTTAGAATGGTTGTATATTATTCAGACTCCAATTGTTGTTGTTGGGCAGCTTTATAAAAACACTAATAAATAAAGATAAATTTATTTTTCTACAAGGAATTCTGCAGTTTTATGAATCTGACATACAACTTTTCCTTCTAAACAGAAGTCTACCAAGTTATATTAATAGATTGCAGCACAAAGACTATGGGACAAAATGAGAATTTATGATAAAGATACCCATCAAGAAAAGGAAAAGTGAACAGTATTTAATTCATTCTTCAAAAAGGCTTTCATGTTCGACTTACTGATGTGATGTATGCAAGAGACATTTGCCAGTAGGACTTAAATAAGCTGTATTCAGTGATTTAATGGAATGGGAAACTGTCTTATGCAGTATGCTTTCTTCATTATAGATGAGGTAAGCCATATCTGGAAAGCCATTCCTTAGAATCAATGGTAAATTAACAGTCTAACTGGGACGACAAAAGCATGCTGTCCAACAGAAGACCAGTCCTAAACCAGCTCCATAGATAGCGACACAGTCTGCTGCAGTGTGGGGTAAGTGCCAGGGAAGGGATCAGCCACAGACCTAACAGACATACAATCCAGAGCTTGGCATCTGGGTTCTTCAGCTGCCAATCTTGCCTCATGAGCAGCCACAATGATTGGCTGTTGTGCTGAAAACAGCAGAGAAAAAGCCTAAAGATGTCCATGTGCCACACTGCCAGCAATGGGAGTAGGCAATGCCAAGTTAACACTGCAGTTGTGGGTCGGTGCCAATATGCTTTGGAATCATTTTTACATTTCCAAAAGTCACAGAATTCCTACATAAAGCAAAGCAAGCTTAAACACTGAAAATTGTTTCCTTCCCATCCCTATTTATTTTTCCACTTACTTCTTCCTAAAAAAAACAACCTTTTTTAAAAAATTCACTATATCAAATAGATGCAGGTACATATGTGCCTATTTAACAAGAAGAAAACTCTACTGAGAACAATAAGATTTAACTTATGAGTAGACAACATAGAGCCACATTGCCTATCATCATAAGGCAGCAAGCACCGGATAGCCAGAGATAAGTTCTTGTAGTCAGTCAAGGGTAAGTCAAGAAACTAAACTATCAACAGATAAAAGTCTGCCTAGAACTTTAACGGATTGGGTTTCATAATTGCTTAATAATAGCCATTTTGCCTCCTGCACACATGATGCATTTCATCTGCACACATCATGTTTGCTTTTCAGAAACTAAGATTGTCTCTCACATTTTTTCATAGGCTACAAATTTAAACTTTCAGAAACCAAACATAGTGGACAGCCACAGAGCTTGTTTAATATGCAGATTATACACTGTTGCCAATTAACTTTTTTAGTTTAGGGTATGGAAAATGAGCCATTTGGCTTGGGGGTCCTTTTTGTCAGAATAACAGAATAACATTTTGGTATCTAAAGAAAATGAAATAGGCCCATCCCATTTTGCTGTATATCAATGTTAATTTCTTTTTTTAATTTGATTTATATGGCGCCTTTCTCCGGAGACTCAGGGTGGCTTACAATGCATTAAGCAATAGCCTTCATACTTTTGTATATTTATACAAATTCAGCTTATTGCCCCCACAATCTGGATCCTCATTTTACCTACCTTAGAAAGGATAGAAGGCTGAGTCAACCTTGAGCCTGGTGAGATTTGAATTTGCAATAATTGCAGGCAGCTGATGTTAATAACTGTTAATAACAGTGCTTTAGTCTGCTGCACCACCAGGGCTCCTATTAATCCTTTAATTAGAATATACCCTGTTAGTAAGGGTAATGGTATGTGGGAATAACCTTAGGAAGAGTAACAGGCCAGACTTCAGTAAGGTAAGAGGCAGCTTCACCTAGAGAAAGAATGTGACATAGCAAATGCCTCAGAAGGGACCCTTTCTTGGACTGTGAAAGCAAGAGGAAATTTCAGAATTGCAAGAATCTATTAATGTAGCCTAAAAGTAAAGATTTACTTTAAATCTTCCCCTGGGTCCCCTGGGTGTATTTCTTATCTAGACTACCATGCAAGACTGACACAGGTAATAGTTACCTTTGCTATAGTCTTCCAAGCAAGAAAACTGAGGGTTCCATCCACATCCCTTTTCTACTTATTTTTACTTTTAATCATAATATACATAATATAAAATAATGTTTTCAGTGCACTTTCCCAATTTCAGCACATCTCCGGTTTCTATACTTCTTGCGGAGACTTATTTTTGAATCAGCTTCTAGGTATTAGCTCCCTGTTTGAGTGCCTCCAGAAACTGGACATTTCTTAATGTAAATATCTGAAGACTTTAGCTGCAGGAATTTCCTAAAATGTGAGCCACTTTGATAAGTTCACAATTGCCCCTTGAGCAATTTCATGCTATTTTGCCTGCATTGCTTGCCTTTTACTTCAATTTGTTTGAGGATTAGAATCCCACAGAAGTTTTAACTTTATTTGTAATTTTCAAACACTGAAAAAATAAAGTGTTGGAAGGGTAAGACAAATTTAGATATATGTATGATCATGTCAGTTCCTTATTTCATCATCCTAAAGAATGCAACAGAAATAGTGAAGAATTTTGCCTATGATTAGGAAATCAATTGAGGTATGAATTACATTTCAATCATTTAGACTGAAGACTTATATTTTATTTATAAATAACAGAACAAAGTGGAAAAAACAATACATATACTTCAAAGTGCTTTTCAGCCTGTAATAGTTTTTTTTTAACAGAGGGACACTTTAATGAATGTATGCAATATATTTTATCACCTGGCCTGGTTCAAATGTAATGACAAATTATAGCCAGCAGGAGGTACCCTTTTTTATTTCTTACTTTTGCTTAAATATGCCCAGGGCTTTCAGCTATAATGTAGCAGCATCAGTCAGACATTGGGATGAGATAATGACCTAGAGTACGTTGAGCCTTACAGAATAGAAGAAATTGAAAAACCATGTAGTGATGTGGGAAGATGTTGCAATGGGACAAGGGACACGAAATTTGGCACCTTTCTGGACAATTTTGGACTAGTCATTCTCTCTCAGTTCAATATACTTTACAATATTGTTGAGAAAATATATTGAGAAGAGATCCCTACGTATACTGCCTTGAAGACTTAGAGAAAAGTCTGGATATACATTCAAAAAATGCATAAAGAAACAAAGATTTTTTTAAAAAAAACACCTTTTCCAACTCTCCCTAAGTTCTACACCTAAAATTCCTATCTCCGGTACATTAGCTTTACAAATATTTTAAATGAGATACATATTGCTGCACTGTCTCAATCTCGAGTGCCATACGGTCTCTAGAACCATTATAACAAGATTTGGGGATTATGGTATTCATCCAGCTCTGATTGCAGCTACATTACTCCTATTTGCATGTAAAAATACGTGCAAGACCAAAAACTTTCCAAGATAACAGGGACAAGAAAATGGAAACATGGTAGAAATTGTGATGTTTGACAGAGAAGTAGAGCAATAGGAAGGCCTGTCCTTTACTCTTCCACATGCAGTCTTCCCTAAGGAGTTACCATCACTGTATCTCCTTTACTGCATCTATAAAATGCTCTACTTGGGAGATTGCACACCTTCCAGTCACCTTCAGAGACAACCATTATATCCCCTCTGCCTCAGAAAGTGGCTGCAGTATCCCTTTAAAAAGAGAAGAAATTAAATGTCAAATATTGTCTTTTGACTTATATATCAAAATAAAACTGCAACATAAACAGCATCATGGGAAAATGCATACCTCCCCTTCCAGATACTGCTTCTTGGATACTTAAGCCCTTGGGAGTACTGAAATACTTTTGATATTCCTGTATCAAAAACATGATATTTTTATTCTGTTTCTAAAAATAATGCATTTAAAAAAACAGCAAACAGAAGGTTTGGTTTATAATACAAACAAAATTGTTACATTTTGAATGGGTTGTAAGTACCTGATTCTTTGCCTTTTTACTCATCCTTGCTTTAAAAAAAAAGAAGAAGAAACTGGAAAAAATCTGCAAATCCATTTGGTAACCAGCTGCACCTCTGTACAGAACAGATAACAACCTGTATAAGCCAGGCTTTGCAGTGAATCGGTGCTGATAGGCCTGAATCTCATAGCTTTTTTAAAATGCTAATGACAAGAAGCATTTCCAAAGCCAAAACGCTCTTGTAGATCTGTCTACTTCTATTATGACTGATATTTGCTTGTAAGTACATAGAACACTTGTTCACTGTGCCTTATCTTCCATGGTGCAGCATGCTGACCTACATACCATTCAGCACAATATGATGCACAAACATCTTCTATATAATTTTTCATTTTCGACTTAAAAACAGTAGAGGCAAAATAGGATTGCCGCATATCTAACAAAGAGATGGCATTATTTCCAAATAAAAATGTGCATTTTTCCAAAGAATTTATTTGTATAGCAGCATGAAGTTCATCCATAGCAATGCTTGAAAAAGAGTGTTGAATTGCGATTAGGGAGGTAAGACTCAGGAACAAGAACAAACTGCAGCTTTTCGACTTACACAGAATAATTAAGCTTAACTTATTACTTGTCACAATGAAAAGTTCATCCTTTTCTGAAGCTTCTTTTTGCAGAGTCACTAAATGCTGCTGATAGAAGAATGCTAAAATAAATATGATAACAGCAATAAAAAATGAAGGATAGAAATTAGTAAGGAAACTGAAATGATAGCTTATTACCTGTGTTATATAAAAGAATGCACAGGTAGAACTCTAGTGCTTTTTATCTTTACTGAAATATGTATTCTGCTATAGTGGCCCTCATCTTTATAACAAAGGAAATGAATATGTCAGGTCTTCCTGTTTATAAACAGAAACTGATGCTAACTTTTCCCAATCTGATGATTCAACTGGTACAGCCATAGGAATCAAGTTCTTTCCCCAGATGACTTCTTTTTCAGAGGGACTTAAGGAAAATTGCTAGCAAAATGAATGGCAGCATCAGGGAATGGAGTGAAATATAGGCTTGCTTATTTATTTGTTTGTTTACTTACTTATTGTTACTATTCTTTCAATTTTGATTCTGGGAGTACCCTGAATGGCTTACAAATAATAAAAAATAAAAAAATAAATTAAAAGAAAAATGAAGATAGTAAAGTAGAAAGCAAAATTCATGCAGTCAGAAGGCAACCAAAAGAATTCCCATTCTGGTTCAGCATCTGGGAGGAAGACCAAATGCAGGGATGAAATTTGTTACTACCGGTTCTGTGGGCATGGCTTGGGGGGGCGGGGGAATATGACTGGGTGGGCATGGCCAACTTTTTTTTTAAACTTTTCAAAGCATTTTTTCTAATGCTTTGAAAAGCCTCTGCGATCAGGCAACTCAGCAGGGATCATCAGAGAGGCTTTTTTAAAAATGCTTTGAAAAGCCTCTCTGCCAATCAGGCAATTCAGCTGGGATTGTCAGAGAGGCTTTTTAAAAAATCCCTCTTTGCTAATCAGGCAACTCAACTGGGATCGTCAGAGAGGCTTTTTTAAAAAAATGCCTCTCTGCCAATCAGGCAACTCAACTGGGATCGTCAGAGACTTTTCAAAGCATTTTTTTTACCATGTATTCGTCCAAGAGGTTGCAGGAAAAAAATGCTTTCAAAAGCCTCTGATGATCCCAGCTGTGCCACACGATCATCAGAGGCTTTTTTTTAACTTTTAAAAGCATTTTTCCGTTGGAAGAGGTTGTAGAAAAAATGCCTTTAAAAGTAAAAAAAAAAGTGCCTCAGCTGGGCATTGGGGGGGAGGGTGCGCGGATTTTTGCTACCGGTTCTCCGAACCACCTGCCGCCATCACTATCGGATCGGGCAATCCGGTCCGAACCAGGAGCATTTCACCCCTGACCAAACGTTAAACAATTTATGAACAATCAGAAGTAGGAACAATACAAATCTATGGATTTCATTCCATTGGACAATAGCCATTACTTTCTGACCTGAACTTAACTGATCTGAGCTACCAATGAAGCAACCAATTAGGCTTATGGAGCAATGTGGACACATGCATGTACAAACACACATACAAACATCACTGTCTTCTTCATTACATATAGCTATAGATTCTGAATCATTCTCAAGAGTGGCCCCATATAGAGCACACTACAGTAATCCAATCAAGAAGTAACCAATTCACGAGTGACAGTATCAAGATCTCCTCAGATCAGGTTCATCTTGGTGCACAAGATCAACTTGTGCAAAGACCTTCCTGTCCAAAGCAATCACCTGCTGTTTGAACAGGAAATGTTCAACAGAGGAACAAAACACCAGATTGCTCATGAGTCTTATATGGGAGATGCAACCCATTAAAAACTAAAAATGGAGGATCCCTAGAACCAGAAGGGTCACCAAAGCCATTTGATCTTCTTAATATTGAACCTCAATCTGTTCCTCCCATCTAGGCCTGCACACTCTTAAGGAACTAGATCAGAACTTCAGCAACATCGCTTGGTCAACCTGGGACAAATATG
Source organism: Coluber constrictor foxii (assembly GCA_038048745.1). Classification (NCBI taxonomy): domain Eukaryota; kingdom Metazoa; phylum Chordata; class Lepidosauria; order Squamata; family Colubridae; genus Coluber; species Coluber constrictor. The sequence goes on from CM075961.1 coordinate 128,417,908, forward strand.
TATAACTGGGTGCAAATCATCAGTGTTGTTATGTATATAGTTTTGGCGGGAGATTTAAACTACAATAGGTCACTTGTGATTGGTCAGCTCACTGGCTGGCCGGGTATTTAAAGAGAGCTGTTGCCTGTAACCTTTGCTAAAGTCTCACTATGCATTAAAGAGATGTTGTCACTACTTTGCTTCTACCTCCTCAATCGCCCAACTCAACATTGGCGACAAAGGTGGGATTGAGGCACTGAGAAGCAAGCTGAAGAAGAGCTACCTACAGCATATTCAGCCAGGCTGATGAGCCTTACACAGCAGAACTACCACGATATCTGCGTTCTTACTGCCAAAGCCTTTCGACCCGGCCAGAGAGAAGTGGGGGTCATACATGATCCGGTTCAAGTGCGCCTTGGAAGCCAGTGAAATGCAGGGCTCCCTGGGAACCGAAAGAGGGCCCTGTTATTGAGCCAATGCGGACCGGAAGTCTTTGACATGGCAGAGTTACTTTCGGAACTGACCCTGTCCAGACCATCTCATGGGAATTGCTACAAGCCACACTCAAGGCACACTATGCCCCCGTACCATCGAAGTTTGTGCAGCACTATGATCTCCGGCAATGAGTACAGTGTGAAGGAGAGCTAATAAGCGCATACATGGCCACCCTGCGTAAGGCTGCGATGCACTGGGAGTACCGGGACCTCGATGATGTATTCTTAGAGCAACTAATCTGTGGCATAGGCCAGAGTGCATGAGTCATCAACCAAGGCTGTGGAGACATTGCAATCGCTAGTGAACCTGAAAGGAGCCCCGAGGTCAACGCCAGTACACTGAGAAGCCACCCAGACCAGCAGTGAGGAAGAGTCGGAGGAGGATGTCTTCCAAACAGACATGGTAGCCGAAGGAGTGATGCGGAAGCTGTGCAAGCTGCAGTGCGGCACACCAGAGACAAACCTGTAAGTTCAGAGATGCCACCTGCAGGCATTGTGAGAAGAAGGGGCATTTGGCGAAAGTCTGAAGGGCAAGCCTACCAATCAACCACAAGCCCCGGGTCAACTTCAGCCAATTAGAGCCAGTGCGGCACAAGCGGACCAGTAAGGATGGTGACCAGAGAAAAAGGCACGAATTTCAAAGCCACGAGACCTGCAGCACCAGGATCAGCCAGGCCAGCGTGACCATCAAAAAAGAAGGTCCACACAACGGTCGAGATCAAAGGACAACCCTGCGAGATGGAGATCGACACCAGGTCATTCTTGTTCATCATGTCCTGGGCCACCCTGAGGACTGCCCTCCCCAGCGTCAAGAAGAGCCAGCTCCAGATGCAGTAAATTCAGCTTCGAGACTACCAGGGGAACCGCATCCCCATGGTAGGAGTGGGCATATTACAGATCACCTATGGCGAGTATCGGAAGAAGCTACCTTTCACTGTGGTCAGCGAGACACTCCCTACCCTCCTAGGGCTGGACTGGTTCAAGGCCCTAGGAATGGGATTCACCAGCGTCCACAGTGCCAGCGGCAGCACCCTGAAGGATGACCTCATGCAGGAGTTCCAGGATGTCTTCGATGACTGGCTGGGCAAGTACATGGAGCCCCTTATTTCCTTTAACCTAGACCCCAATGTAGCTCCGATCAGACTGAAGGCTAGACAAGTGCCATTCATGTTCAAGCCCAAAATTGACTTGGAATTGAATAAACTAATCAAGCAGCGGGTGTTAGTCCCAGTAGACCATGCCAAGTGGGAGATCCCAATAGTGACTCTGGTTGAGTCGGATGAGTCTATGCACATCTGCGTGGACTACAAATGCACATTAAATAAGGCTCTTCAGCAGAGCGCATACCCCGTCCCAATTGTGCATCATTTGCTCCATTCACTAGGTCCTGGCAAGATCTTCGCTAAACTTGATCTTGCGCAGGTGTACCAGCAACTACCAGTAGATGGCACTACTGTGGAAGCACAGACTATAGTCACCCACAGAGGTGCATTCAAATGCACTCGACTTCAATTCGGAGTCAGCATAGCCCCCGGACTTTTCCAAAGTACCATGGAGCATCTGTTACAGGGACTGCCAGGGATAGTGCCCTACTCTGATGATATACTCATTAGAGCAACAGATGAGAAACAGCTAGGGGACAGACTCAGGGGGGTTTTGGCCAAATTCAGGGAGGCTGGACTTCATGTAAAACAAAATAAGTGCATGATTGCAGTCCCTTCTGTGGAGTTTCTGGGGTACCAGGTGGACGGATCAGGAATACACCCCTCCAAAAGCAAAATAAGGGTGATCCATAACGCACCCATACCAAAAAACAAATTGGAGCTACAGGCTTTCTTGGGTCTCCTCAACTTTTACTCCATATTTCTGAGAGACAAGGCAACGATCACCAAACCACAACACCGGTTACTGGCCAAAAATGAACCTTGGGTCTGGGGGGAAGGCTGAAGCTGCTGCATTCAATGCAGTGAAAAAACTCTTATCCGCAGACAGTTTTCTGATTCAGTATAATGTGATGCTACCGCTTGTACTTGTCTGCAACGCATTCCCTTTTGATGTGGGAGCTGTTTTGAGCCCTAAACTGCCGAACAGCCTAGATGTGCCCATTGCCTACTACTCATGAACCCTGCTCAGTGCAGAACAGAATTACAGCCAGCTGGACAGAGAAGCCCTCGCAGCAATGTCAGGGATCAAGAAATTTCATGAATATCTATTCGGCTGACATTTCAAATTGGTCACAGACCATCATCCACTTTTGGGCCTTCTGGCTGGGGATCGGCCCACACCCGCTGCCTTGTCTCCACACATCACACGGTGGACCATCTTCCTAGCAGCTTACTCCTACCAACTTGTCCACCAATCAGGACTGAGTTTGGGACATGCTGACACCCCCAACTGCTGCCCACTACTGGACCTCTTAGAAGATCCAACTTCGGAGGCACCAATTCTCCTGATTGATGTTTTGGACTCAGGGCCTCTCACTTCAAGAGAAGTAGTGAGAGCCTCAGCTAAAGACCATGTGCTGTGAACTGTCATGGGTTGGGTGATGAGGGGTTGGCCAGCAAAGACTGAGGGTGGGGAATTCAAAGCATTCTTTACCAGAAAAAATAAACTATCTATCCAAGGGGGTTGTTTGTTATGGGATGACCACATCATTGTGCCTTATGCTTAAGGGAAAATGTTATATGAAGGGCACCCCAGAATTGTATGCATGAAGGGTCTAGCTAGAAGCTATGCATTGTGGCCCCAAATGGGTAATGACATCACCGAGTGGGTGGGAAAGTGGCTGTCAAAAATCCAGGCCAGATCCCCACACAGCACCAGTCAAGGAATGGGAGCATCCCCAGGGCCCTGGTCAAGAGTACACATAGATTTTGCAGGGCCATTTCACAGCCAAACCTTTATGGTGATCGTCGATGCCTTTTCAAAATGGCTCGAGATCATCCTCATGCAATCCACTACTGCCAAAGCAGTCATAAAAGCACTCCAGAAACTCTTTGCCAGCCACGGATTGCCTAATACCATAGTGTCAGATAAATGGCCCCCAATTCACTGCCACCCAGTTTGAGGGGTACTTGGCAGAATTAGGCATCCGGCATGCACCCTTGGCCCCATTTCATCTGGCCAGTAATAGATTGGCTGAGAGATTTGGGAAAACAGTCAAAGAGGCACTGGCACAGTGGGAAGCGGGAGATTGGCAGGCCTGAGTGGACAAATTCTTAGCAGTCCAACATGCCACCCCTTTTATGGCCATGGGGCGCAGTCCAGCCGAACTCCTCATGGGTAGGAAGCTCAGGTGTACCTTGGACCGATTGCACCCCAACTACTCCCCGGACGGGTTTAGGAGAACCAACCAGAAGTTATGGGGGGTTCAGATAGGGATACCGGTGTTTGCAAGGAACTATTCAGAGGGTCCCCTATGGGTGGCCAGGGTGATTTCTGACATCAAGGGCCCAAAATCATACACAGTTGATGTGGGAGATGGAAGGATCTGATGTAGGCACATCAATCAACTCAGGAAAAGGTTGTCCAGAAGTGTATTTAGAAATGCCAAGCCCTGACTACTCAAGTTTTCCTACAACAGCTAGCTCAAGCCCGAGAAGGTCAGAAGACTTAGCTGCAGATTCCAGGTTTCAGCACCGCCCCAGCGAGATGCCATTCCCAGCCAAGGACACTAATGCCCCCGACGAGATCCAGGAGGTTCCATTGGCGTAGCCAAGAAAAACAAAAGGTCCCTCCAACCAGCTCGACACCATACTTCAGACTGAACTGCGTAAGTCAACTAGGGCCTGGACATGCCCTGGTCACCTGTGCGATTTTGTATGCAAATGTATAGACTAAGTGCCTTCTGGAGGGGAAGGTGTTATGTATATAGTTTTGGCGGGAGATTTAAACTACAATAGGTTACTTGTGATTGGTCAGCTCACCTGCTAGCTGGGTATTTAAGGAGAGCTGTTGCCTGTAACCTTTGCTGAAGTCTCACTATGCATTAAAGAGCTGTTGTCACTACCTTGCTTCTGCCTCCTCAATCACCCAACTCAACAAGTGTCATAACGTAAGACTTAAAACTGATGGATGATTTCACACTACAATTTTATGTAAAAGTTGAGCTAGAGGAGTAAAACCTGTGACTCCCTATAAAGGAGGAACCTAGAGAGTTACCTCTGCCTGTCAATCAATACAGATGGAACCAGCTTTGAAGGACATAAACCAGGTCTAGACTTGAACAGGTCTAGATAATCCTCTTCCCCCAGGATCTTTTGCAGCTGAAGCCTGATCATCTCTCTACTACCTTTCTCAGAAAGAGAAAGTTGGAGAGCGGATGAAAATTATCCAGAATGGTTGGATCCAGCAATAGGTCTTAGGAAGGGGCACACTATATCACCTTTGAAAGTGAGGGAACAATTGCCTCCCACAGAGATTCAGATACCTGTGCATGGGTCCAACCACTAGCCTCCTCCAGGAGTCCTTAACCATCCAGGAGAGGCCTGTATGTATCAAATTCATGGCCAAGCTCATTGACTTGAGGATCCTGTTCACTTCCTTAGAAGTTACTGGAATAATCAGAGTAACTGAAGTTCCTTGGGAACTGGTGAGATACAGCAACTTTGCAGATGGTCCTGTAATCCAATCATCATCAACATGATAGGTCATTTTAAAGGGCCACCAAGCACATATTGCAGGGCTGTCAAACTCCCAGCCAACAAGCCAGATGCATCACATGCTGGCAATGCTCATGCCCGGTTTAGCGAAGGAGGGAAAATTTCCGATATGTCACGAGACACTGCCATGACAATGTGAGTTTGACACCCCTGACCAAACACAAATGAACAATGTTTAGCCAGCCTTACTGCCACAAGGATGATGATGTTATCCATTCAGTCGAGTCTTGATTCTTGGTGATGATCATTCCACATCAGAGGTGGGTTTCAGCAGTTTCTGACCAGTTCTGGAGAATCGGTAGCAGAAATTTTGAGTAGTTCGGAAAACCGGTAGTAAAAATTCTGAGTGGCCCCACCCACATCTATTCTCAGCCTCCCAAGTCCCAGCTGATTGAGAGGAAATGGGGATTTTGCAGTAACCTTCCCTTGGATTGGGGAGAGAATGGAGATTTTACAGTATCCTTCCCCTACCACGCTCACCAAGCCACACCCACAGAACTGGTAGTTAAAAAATTTGAAACCCACCACTGTTCCACATCTTCTGATCTTGTACTATTTCTTTTTCTATGCTCTGTCTGGTGTCAGCTTTGATAGTGTCCAGCCATAGTGATCTTTGACAGCCTGGTTTCCTTTTACCACTAACTCTTCCAAACCTAATTGTTTTCTCCAGTGAATTCCCCTGCATGACATGGCCAAGAAAGTGATATGCGATTTCATGATTTTGCCTTCAAGTGACATATCAGGTGTTATGTGCTCCAGTACTTGCCTGTTAGTCATTTTTGTAGCTCTTATATGGGTAATTACCTGTATTTGGTTGGATTCACTCTTTTTCCTCCATCCAAGATGTTTAGAGTGTGCTGATCTAACGAGTGCCTTCTCCCTCAAAATAGGATGATACTAGTAAGACAAAACCAACCAGAGAGTGATCTTACTATGGTAATAGATTGGCAATAATGTCCTCCAAAACCAGATCACATTACAGTTGACCTGAGACAAAAACAACTGATCTGTACAGCCCTTAGTGTGTATTGGGCCCATAATGATTTCTAACACGCCATGGTTTCCATGAAGTCCTAAGCTTAACACTACCAGAAGGCAAATTTAAATCCCCTATTGTCAGCCTACCAATAAAATCCAGCAATTAACGCAACAGAGAAGCAAGTACACCAGTTGTTCCCTAAAGCCCAAGTTTAGCCAGAAACACCCAGTTATCTATATAGCTCACAATTATATGTCAATTACAAGTATCACTCCATATCTGCTTCTCTGGAGTTTCCAGTAATGCTAGATTCAAAACTCTGATGAGCACATTTTTGAAAAACCTCTCTGAGACTTCCCAGAGCTTGGAAACATAAGAGATACAATAAACTATTATTGGTATATTATCTATTCCATAAACCATGATTGATAAACCACATAAACCATGGTGCAGATCCAAATTCTCCTTAAAAGGAAAGTGCCAAGATGGAAAAAAGAGAAGACATATGGAGGACTGCAGCATTTTTACATACTAACTTTAGTCAGGGAATAATTTGAGCAGAATTGTGCTTTTTCCTGAATAGCTGATTGGATGACTTTTGGTCATTTGTTCTTCTCAGCCCAACCTCATAACTTCCTTATGGAAAATCAACATGTTGACTGGGGAATTCTGGGACCTGGAGTTCACACATCTTAAGATTGCCAATTTGAAAAACATTGATTTATCAGGTTATCAAAAATAAGCATGGGATATATTTCTTGTTAGATAATAACCTGTTATTTTAGCAAAGGGATGCTGACTGCATCATTCTAGGAGGAGATATAAAATGGGACATGATCCCAGGCAGCTTTGAGGTCATTTTAAACATGACAGAGCCCCACCAAGTAAGGATTTATCATCTACACTTTAATAAATAAATTATAACCTATTCTCATTGTGGGTATGCTATCTGCTCTATCATCCTCAAAATACTGAACCTTTGAGTTGTGCTATCACCTCCCGCTCTGGGCTTTTAATTTATTTTTGTTTACTATTGTTAGTAACTAGCTGTGCAATCTTATATGTAATTTCTTAAAAAGTCTTAGTCTCAGCTAATTTTCTATTAATTTAGAAGTAGTAATCTAACATATCCAGAGAGTTTTAATATAAGATTGTAACCCAATCTTGGACATATATCTTGGGATTTTACAAGATTCATCCTGATGGCTGAGTTCATACATCTTTCTAAGAATTTTTAACCCAGGTTCATTAAATGATTCATAACTGGCTGAATTCAAGCCATAAGAAAGATGGGCACAACAGCTGCAAACAGAGTACATCATGAAATAGTGTGAAATATGAATCCTGATTATGTTGTTTCTTTCAAGTCTCTGTGTATAGGAAAGCTGTTTTTCTACTGGCCTTATTTAGGCTTTTAGCCACTTTCCTTCCCATTTCTCATTTGTACTTTTGTTCTCGCACCCCCCCACCCCCCACCTTTTGCTTCTTGTATGAAAAAAATCAACTTACTGAAACACCAGATCAGTTTGTTCAAACCCCACTTCTTCCTCTCTTGGATCCCTATGCTGTCATCTGTGAGTCACAGGCCTCCTTTTCATTCCAGTAGTTTGCTTCTTAGAATGAATTGTGTGTGGAGAACTGATAAGCACTTGCGAGCCGAAAAGTGTTCCATTACGATTAATAATTATTTCCCACTTGGTAATCACAGTCCTGGTGCTGGTGAAAAAGGCCTGGATGCCTTAAAAGTTCAAAATCGTGTGTTTGTTTGTTTCTTCTTAAGGTGTGCTTTGAAGGCTCACTCACTCTAATGATAGATCTCCCTTCAAGATTGCTATAAAGGCATCCTGCTCTTTCATTTCTATTAGCTGTTAAGTGAGAAAGGGAGATTTTCACCCACGCAAAATGCTATAGGTTGGGCTTTTTAATGGTTTGTGTATATATCATTTCCTGAAGAAGCATGCCGCTAGCATTATTCTCTGGACTTACAATGTATAACCATTTAGTATTGAAAAAAATAATAATGTGAATTGACTTAATAATATAAAAGCTTCTGAACTACAGACTATGTGTATTCCAACTAGATATTTATTTTATTTTATTCTTTTATTTTCTTTTATTTCTTTTATTTTATTTTACATAGGACAGATGTATAATTTCCCAGATAACATTGCACTCAGTGCTAGAAGTAAAAATGAAATGTTACATTTTTTGGATTGTACTGGGGGAAAAAAAGACTACATATTAAATGTTTTTAATCAGTGAAGGCACAATCCATTTCTGCCATGCATAACTAATTTAACTAATATAAAAGGGAAAACAGGATACTATTATAAAAGCATTTCAAGTAACAACTATAATGAAGCTGACAAATAGGGCCTTCTGAAGATACATCCAGTCAAATAAAATAATGTGAGCTCCCTGCATGGAATTTTATTTCAACATCACTGTTGCATCTGCAAAATGGGGATGTTTGTGTCCTACTTGACTAAAATAGATCATCTCCCTCAAGTGTGGTATAATTGCAGTCATTATAACAGCCTGAAGCAGAGGGAGAGCGGGAGTGGGGGGAAAGAGACCAGCCCATTGACTATGAAAGAATAGCTCCCTTCGGCTTCACTACACCTGATTTTTTTCCCCATCAAGCTGTTTGCAAGAATTGAAAGTTTGCCCTTACCATACTCACTCCACAACTTTTATTTCCTTTTTTATTTTTAAAATCAATAACAAAAAATATTCATTGACTGAAAAATGTAAAGTGCTTTGCAAAGTTAGAATCCCTAATGATTAATCTAACGATGTATACAAATGTCTGGATGAGGTATTAGTCTGTTGCATGACCATTGTCATGGCCTGGAATGTATGAGTTCCAAGATATCGTATGGAGCAGGGATGTCAAACTCAAGGCTAGATCCAGCCTGCAGGGTGCTTAAATCTATCCCGTGGATTTAAGAAAATATCACAGGACCAGCCCGCAGTGCCTTCTGCCAGCCAAAATGGCCCGTTTTCAACCTCCATGACCTTTCTCCACAGCCTTCTGCCAGCCAAAAATAGGCCACATGGAGGCCCCTTTGCCCTGTTTTTGCTGGTAATGTGCTGCAGGAGGAGTCTGTCGCATCTCCCCCCACTTCCCCCCCGAGAACTACAATGCTGATCTGGCCCTCAAAGAAATCCAGTTTGACACCCCTGTTATTGAGCATCTAATCCAACTATCTCCTTTGTGCTAGAATTCTGATCTGTTTGAAAACTACCCAGGAGAAAGGGGAAACCACTGATCTAAGTCAGGGATCCCAACCTGTAGGTTGAAACACTAGTGGGCCATGAGGGGACTGCAACCAGGCAGTATGCACATTTCACTTGCACGAGCAGCGTGCACACACTTGCCAGCCACTCATGCAGAACCATCCCTTTGTCCCCACCCCACCCCAGCTGTTGTTCCATAAAAGCAGAAACATTGGGGAAGTTTATTATTGGTCATTATCCTGCCCTGTTTCCATCAAAAACAAGTATACTTCCTCTTGTAACTGAAAGAAATGAAATTTTAATTTTGGGAATTGAAGATTAGAGCTGTTTATTAGTATAGAAATATTGTATATTATTGTTAATTTTAAAGTAAGAGGTTAATATATTTTATACTTGTATCTCTATTGAAAAAAATAGAAAGTTACTCTTTTCTACTTTCTTTTTCCTCTTTTTCAGCATTCCTAATTTTCCCCATTTTTTTTTGTTTCCTAATATTTTATTTTTTATTGTAAAGTTTAATGAAAAAAAGTTATTGAGCAGTTGACAGTGACCATCATGAAGTAGTTATTGGTGATGATAAGAAATCCTGATATCTGTTTTAATCTATTACTGAACACTCTTAAACTCTCCAAATAGTTTAGCTTAGGGTTTTTTCCCTGTAATATTAGTCAGTCTGTCTCTCTCTCCGTTTCTTTCTTTCTTTCTTTCTTTCTTTCTTTCTTTCTTTCTTTCTTTCTTTCTTTCTTTCTTTCTTTCTTTCCTTCCTTCCTTCCTTCCTTCCTTCCTTCCTTCCTTCCTTCCTTCCTTCCTTCCTTCCTTCCTTATCTTTCTCCTTCCTTCTTTCTTTCCAACCTTCTGCCAACTTTCCCACTGACTTTACTTGCTGGAAGCTACAAGTGAAGGCTGCAAATGGCAATCACATGACCCAGGATGTTGAAACCATAGTGATTGCAAGCCAGTTGCCAAGCACATGATCACATAACTGGAAGGATGCTGCAATGGCCATACAAGGAACAGTTATATTTCTCCTGCTCGGTGCCATCCTAATTTCAAATAGTCACCAAACAAATGGTCATTAAATATGGACTAGCCGTAGCCAGAAAATGGTTAGTGGTCCCTATTGGGGAAAGGAGAAACAGAAAGTATGTATCTGCTAAGAACTAGTTTCTGAATACAAGGATGCCAAGATGCTTCTAAATGAGTGGTTTTACTGTCTGAGTGCATTGAGATACATCTCAAATTGGATTGCTGTTTTCATAAAATAACACTGTAGGAAAATACAGCGATGTCAAAAAGAAATGAATATGTCTCACAAAATCCACTGACTTTTATATCTATGCTCTGCCTGCCAACTATGTGAATCTGACACGTCTTGTGTAAATCAGTGATTTGATTCAGGGAGACCTAAATTCATGACTCTGTCTCTTGAACAAGGATGGTCCTTTTTTACTGGTTTTTTTTTTGCCTTAAGGCAAAAAGGAGGTGTCAAACTCAATTTCATTGAGGGCCCCATCAGCATTATGATTGCCCTCAAAGGACCAGTTGCATGTAAGACTATAACAACTCATAGCAGCCACATTAGTGTGGCTGAGTAGGCATGCCTGGGTGGTCACAGCTGGGTCGCCGCAACTAGATGGGCACAGATGGGTGGGCATGGCTGAGTGGGCATGGCCTGCTCAATGCCAATGATTGGGCATGGCTGATTCATATGGCTGGATTGGGGCGGAACAAGTCATACTGGCTAACTTGACAATTTGGTGCCCCACAAGCTCCCTAAATTGCTGATAGTGAAGTGTGTGTGCACCAATGGTGGGTTGAACTGGTAGTAAAATTGACAGGAGGCTCCACCCACTGACCCCAACATCATCAGAATGCATCTGCACATGCACAGAAGCTTCTGCACATGTGCAGAAGAGCATGCATGCACGACCCAGTTGCAAACTGGTAGTAAAGGTAAGTAGAACCTACCCCTGGTATGTACATGCATGCGCGCACACACACCACATTCTAAGTTTGGGATCTTTTATCCACAGAGGAATGAGAGGACCTTCTCCCGAAATCCAGGCATGATTGGCAGTTTGCAAGCTCAGATAAAAGTCCCCAAGCTTGGAATGGTGTGTGTATGCACATGCATGTGTACATGTGTGTATGTGCACAGCATGCCAAAGGAGACGTTCTTCTCTCAATCCCAGATGTTTCCCTGTCCAGAGTCCCCTCCCAGTAAAGCAGGAGGCAGAGGATGACACTGCTGCATGTGGAAGCACGGAAGATAAAGCATTCCTCTGAGTCCAACTTCTGCCTTGACAGATCTCTGGAGACCAAGTGGAGGAGGCAGGGCAGCAGCATTCCCGGTCCTGCATGAGGGAGGCTGGCCCTTCTTGAAAGGGAATCCCCATTTCCAATCATGTGTGGTAAGGATGCTGTCTTGTTTAGGCAACATTCCTTCACACAGCTTTCCCACCACTACTCTTTCTCCCCAGAGATCTGTCAAGGCAGAAGTTGGACTCTGAGGAAACTGTTTCTTGAAAAAATTTTTCACTGTGATTCCACACGCAGCAGCTTTGTCCTCTACCTCCTGTGAGAGGCCAGGCAAGGTTGGGAGGGGTATACAGAGGTCCCCAATGGAAGAAAGTGAGACTTGGGCAAGCACCAAAGCCTCATCCACCAGAGGAGCCTTGCTATCCTTCTCAAGCCACATGAAAGATCGCTAGATTGTGCCACAGACTGCATAGAACCCTGAGCAACAACAGGCAAGAGCCCAGCCCGGCCCTCAAGCTCCCAGGACATGGGACCCCGCAGCCCAGCCCAGCCCCACTTCCAGAAAGGGGTGCCTGGCTGCACTTAGCTCCTCCTCAAGGCTGCTGTGCTTGCTGTCCTTGGCCAGGTTTCTTATGGTGGGTGCAGGAGGGCAAAGTGCATGGGTCAGAGGGGTGGGGCACTCTCTCTCCATACAAGGAGACCCAGATTTGTAAGCAAAGTATCAATAGTAACAATTTGTAAGCAAAGTATCAATAGTAACAATTTGTAATCAAAGTATCAAAGTAACAATAAGATAGGAGACCACCAGAACAGGACAGGAGGAGGGAGCAAGGGGATGGTGAAAGGGCAGCAGGGCTACTGGTAGCCAAGTTCTAAGGCAGGACTTCCCTCAGACCTTCTCTCCTTCTCATTTCCATCTCCTTCCTTCCTTCCTTCCTTCCTTCCTTCCTTCCTTCCTTCCTTCCTTCCTTCCTTCCTCCCTCCCTCCCTCCCTCCGTCCCTCCCTCCAAGCCCAGGAAGGGATAAGGGGTGGGGGAGAAAGTGGCAGTGCTGCTGGTGGCCATGGCTTTCCCATGCCAGGGGTGGGAGGGAAGGGAAGCGCTTGTGGGGCCAGTGGGTAAGCCCAGGCTGGCAAATGGGTTATAGAAGTGGCGGAGGCACTGGTGGCAGGTGTAGCACTGCTGCTGGGTCTCTAATATGCACTGATCTACAACAACTCCATGACATGAACAGACTGCATGTCAATGCATATTGCTTTACTTATTGTTGTTGATCAATATTCACTGATCTACAACAACTTCATGACATGGACAGGCTGACCATGTTTGGACCCATGTGGGACCACGTTTGGACCCATTTGGCCACCACAAAGCCACAGCCCGCGAGCACCTCCCATTCACTGGGGACGTCAGCCCCTGCATGCTCACCACCTCCTGTGCACATGCCCAGGGTAGCGCCAAGCTGGGCTGGGGTGGGCCAGGGCCAAGGAGGCAGGGGCCAGCCCCTTGCTCCAGGGTGGCCCCATTGTTGGACAGCTCTTGCCCATGGGTTTTAGGTTTGACATGTCTGCCTTTAAGTTACAGCTCTATAGATAATCCTTGTTTAGCAACTGCCTTATTTAGCAACCATTTGCAGTCACAAGAGTGACAAAAAGGTAACTTCATGAACCACCCTCACATTTAGGTTGCCTCACAAATCTGTGAAACAAAGGAAAGCTGAAGAAATATCATAAGTGCAGTTGCAGTGTCACTTGGCATCTGCTTCACTTAATGACTGAGTTATCAGTCCCAACTGTGGTCCATAAATGAGAATTATAAGGTTCACTATAACTCCATACATATAATAAATGGAAATCCAGTAGACAATAGTAAAAATAAAACATAGTTTGAATCTACAGATAATTTCAGAAATGAGGTCTCTTAACAGCTGAGTTGGAAATTTTTTTACTTGAAACAAATCAGTATTGAATAGGACAAGCAAAGAGAGATTTGACCTATACTAAACAAAATGTTTCCTTGTAGTAATTTTGCTGATATTTTGCCAAGGATGGGAGGAATATGTTGATCTCTTTTCAACTCTTTTTAGGTGCAATTTTAAAAGTAGACAATAGAATTTGCTAATTTTACCTTTTAAAAATGTATCATAACATATAGCTTAAACATATAAGTTTATTACCCGGTATAAAGGTATTCTTCAAACCTAATTTTTTTATGAGAAAGCGAAGGTATAAAGATTCCTGTTTTTGTTTTTCTTTGACAAATTATAAGCAATAAATAAAATAAGAATGTGAAAAACAGGCAAGAGATTTACCACCATAAATTTCAATGATATAAGTGTCTCATCTGACAATGGAGTACTCACTAGAATTCTTGTGTTGTGACCTTACTTCTAATAAATGTTACTAATCAGAGTAACTAAAATGTCTTCATTGGATTAAAAGTTTCTAGTCGAGACTCTCAGCAGGAAAGTCTGACAGGTCTTTTAGTATAATGTTATTTCTTTCCTAGTGTATTCCTGAAAGTGGAGGATCTGTTGTTTTTTTTATCAACCACGTCTTGATCCATTTGATTGTGATAACCATTCATGACTGACCTGAGTCTCAAAGAAAGTGATTTGTCCCAAAATCATCCAGCTGATTTTCATAGCTAAGGAAATACTAGAATTCACAATCTTCTGGTTTCTAATCTGGTGCCCTAGCCACTAAACCAAACTGTCTTCCATAATTTTAGTGTAATAAAGCCATTTATTTGTTTCACTAAACTTACAGCCTATTCCGTTTTAGTGGAGCCTGGGCAGGGTTTAATGAGGTCAAACCAAACAAAATTTTAAAAAGTAAAATAATATGATAAAAAGATCAACAAGCAATCATAAAATGAAACTGACAAAATTAAGGGCTATGATGAAAGAAGATTAATTGAATCTCCTTATAAAATGTGACCATCCCTGGGGCTGGGGCAGTGGTGAGTTGCTACCGGTTTGCACTGGGTTGGGCAAACTGGTATCAGCGGCGGGAGGGTCTGCTCACCTGCCCAGATGCTTCTGCGCATGCGCAGAGGTGCCACGTGTGCATGAGCACACACACAAGTGAACTGGTAGCGATAGGATTTGGAACCCGCCCCTGGGCTGGGGCTGCCTGGTGGGGGAGTATATTGCATGAAATGGAGATTGCTACTTAGCAGGCCTGTTGCTTAATCCATGCTGCATGAACCTCACAAGGAAGAAGAATCTGCAATAGCTCTACCTTGATTATTGGAAAACATAGACTATGATGGATTTCCCTATAATTCTTACCTCTAATATTACTTCAATACCACTGCAGAAGAATTCCATCACCATCTTGAAAAAATACTCATGCAAATATCTACTGTACTGTATTATACCATTTAATTCTCTTATTTCAATTTTTATTGGAAATCTGAAAGGTTGCAACAAACGCTAACCAGGATCTCAAATTATCAGGATCTGATCATTTTGAAAATCTTGGAGCAGGGATTTTAATTGATACTCTTCAGATGTATTGAATCATATATCATATATTTACTATTCCTTGGTTTGGATTGCATTAAATTTTAGATTTTTCATTTTGATTAATGATTATCCTAATTGGCAGAAATCTCCTCTGTGGATGATTCTACAACAAGGATAGACTAAATGAACTGACAGGTATTTTTAAAAGTCGATAAAGTGATTGGATGACAAAAAATCTTGGTTGATAATTTCATGCCCATCAATAATTGCTTTTCAGGAAATAATATAGAATGTGAGCTTTGTACAAAACCGGAGGCTTCAAAATATTTTTTTATTATTATTTTTAAACATTAGCCTGTAAAGTACACAGGAGGAAATTTATCCTTGTAGAAATCTGGATTCTGAGCCACATATATATGGCTTGTCACAATAAGCTGGAAGTTTACTTGATTTTTCAGTTTCTGATATTGCTGATTTGCGACACCTGCAGATTGTAAGATAATGGATATTTTTAAAAGTCTTGTTTTTAAAAATAATGCATTTTATGTGTGTAATATATGAGTACCTTTAAAACAGTAACCCAATCAACTAAATTTAGTCCTTTCATCATAAAAGAAAGAATACTGTATTAAGTAGATATATTAATAAGCAAGGATCACAGTAATGTGCATTATTGCTTCTTCACCTTGCTAACTGTAAGATACATGAATTTCAGAATTCTGATTATATATATATAACGTTTTATCATGTAAATGATATGAAAAGACCTAAGGATTAGAAAACCCCAAAGAAAACCTCTGAACCAAAGTATCCTTGTGGTTCTGTTAGTGTCACAAAACCAATAAGAGAATTATAGACTTTTTGTTTAATTTACCTGAAGACCTCACATCTCATGATTCCATTTACATATGCGCAAGCACAATTCTATTTTAATTAATTATGGCTATCATTTCTGGGTTGCAAAAATGTGGTCAGCCATTAGATGATAGCAATGAAAAACAGAAAACTCAAATGTTTTGCTGTCATCTAGTGGTCATTTGGAATTTTGCAACATAAATAGCTGAACCCATCTAAAATGCCATTCTACCATAATTCTGTTCATATTTTCTAATTTACATTTAATGAGAGTAAATTTTATTTATTCAATATGTCTTGTTTCTAAATAGGCATGTATAGGATTGCAATGTTAAACATCTGTTTATGGGCATTTCAAGCATTTCAAATCTAAACTTGTGTTCTGGAGAATGTTTATCATAGTACAGCATAAACTTTATATCAATTTGTTAAACAAGAAATCTCTTTCCATAAACATTCATAGAATGTATCCAACCAGCAAATCAACACCAATGGCAATGCATCTTTGTTTGCTGGAGGAAATTGTTGCTAAGAGCAAATGTTAAATTGGTATTGTGGCAACAACTGACCGAAGCTACATACTATTTTTTTGTGTATAGTCAAACTGACAAAAAAATGGGTGGGGTTAAACAAATAAAGGAAACAAGTGCAACAAAGTAAGCTCTTATAACAATTTTTGGCATACATTTATACATTTGTCAAGATAGGAAGGAATGCAACACAAACTTAGGTTTGATCCAAAATTCTTTGGAGGGAAAAATCGGAAGTATTTCAGAGTGAATGAATATGAGTGCTGTTCTAGTTCTATGTATTGATTATTTACCATTATTTTTTTTAACATATAAACTATTTGTTTACTATTATGCAAAGCTAATTCCTGAGTAAGAAAGGGCAGGACAATTTCAATAGAAGAGAATATACTGTATGTAGCTCAGTGTTGAAGAATGGCATTTTTGCTTCTCTCTGAGATTGGCTATTTGCTTGCAGGTATTTCATAACTAACCAGGTAACAACATTTCATTCAGTGCAAATGAATGTGGAGTTTGATCATTGTTTATATACAATAGCCTACCTTGCCAGATTTGATGATTTTCTACTTGAGTAGGGTATTGTTTTCTGCTTGTTTGTTCATCTAGGTGTCTGGATATGAGCTCCTGAAGAAGATGTGTCCTTATCTTTTTGTTTCCTTCCTAGCTTTTTTATTGTCTTAATAACAGGCTTCCAGGAATTTCTTAGCAAAATTAGTGGTTTTGCATTTAGCTTTGTCTAAGGATAGTCATAGTTTTCCAGTTTGGTTAAATTTGTCCAGGTGTGTGAGATTATGGAGTTTTCATTGTGTCTGTCTGCCCTACATTGTGGATGTTATAATCCTTACACTGATGGCTCTTATTTTTTCTTCTTCTTGGCCTATTGTGTCTTTTGGTATATTGTGTCTTTTGGTTTACTTGGAGGGCTATAGTTAGTTTGTGTACTATAGTGATGCCTTGGAAGCAACTTCACAACTTGCCACCGAAACACAAGAAAAGGCAGACAATCATACCACAGTCCAAAAGAAGAAAACAAAAGCATCAATAGACATATAAGAATAAACTATATCCACACACCAAAGAGATAAGAAAAAGCTAAGAAGCAAACAAAAAAGACCAGAACACATTCCTTCTAGCAGCCTACACCTAGATAAGTAGGGATTAATACCAGACAAACAATCAAAGAAAAAACAATACTTTAATCAAGAAACTACCAAGGAGAAAATTACACCCCCACTAAAACTGTCAAGGTAAGTTACTTATATGAACAGGAAATAAACCCACACACTCTCTAAAATTGATAGTGTTACTTAGTTAGGTAATGAAATATCTGCAAACAAACAACAGAGTTCAGAGAGCACCAGACTTTAGAGAATAAAAGTTACTTTGAGTAGAGAAATAAACAAATATTTATTTTCTTCCAAATGAAGCTGCTTCATAATAAGTAGAACTGTAAAACATAAAATTAGAAATTACTTATACAAATAATACATCTCTTGCTAGCAGTGGAAAATATAAATAATATGCATTTAAGTAATGAGTGTTCTAATTCAGGAATTCAGGCAGAAACATGCATATTTTCAGAACTGCTTTTGTCTTGAGGATTTTCTTTACATCAGAAGAAATCTTTAAACACCAGATTATTTCTTTTTATACATATCCACATACATGCATAAATACATGCATTCATACATACATACAAAGTCTCCCTTTATTTCTTTATCTGCAAAATATGAGAGAGAGAGAGAGAGAGAGAGAGAGAGAGAGAGAGAGAGAGAGAGAGAGAGAGAGAGTACATATTCTCTTATGATGTCATGTGTCTTTTAGAACTTCAGGAGGTTATCCCAGAAAGTATTTATACTTTCATTCTACACTATGAAAGCCATAGGTATTCCTTAACTATGTAATTTGATTTACTGGATCTGCTTTGACAAATACAGAATTTGCATGGAACAAGTCTATCTCATTTTGAAGAAAGGCAAAAATTGAAAATTACACTGTTTTCTGATTGTATATTGTAATGATCAGCTAGATTCAAATATCTGCATACCCTTTATCAAGTGGGCAAAAAGCATACAGATGTATAGTTTGCATTTATGTACTATGGGGACACACTTGAAACTCATTAAAAAATGTCACTCAAGACATCTGGTCAGCTGTCCTAATCCATATTGGGGGTTTTAGACTATTGCTATGCCCCCAATATGTTTTAAACATTGCCAATATGCTTTCTCAGCAGTAACAGCAGTATGTCCCTTTTGGTTTCACAGCCCACCCCCAGTGCTGGTTTTTATCACGTCACGTACCAGGCAAAATGAAAAGCCACATACTGTATCTCGTGTATCTGGCTAATGATACTGGTTGAACAAACCTTGTGTGATTAGGAATAGGGATGAATTGGCTTGGGGTCCAGTTCATCTTACGGACCGCAAAAGATTCAGCTGTCACTTGTGCCATGCAGCAGATGGACAGTTTGCATCCGATTGACAGTCCAGCGCCAAAGCCTTTAGAAGCTTTGGCAGCCCATTTGCCATCAGGCAGCAGACTTTGATGTCCTGCAGATGGTGGCCTCAGCCATCTTGCATTTGTATCGTTGTGTCTGGTGCTGTTGTGCCTTCATTCCAAACACAGGAATGCTGCCGGTTCTGTCTCACTGCCTTTGGAACAGCCACACAACAACTGCACTTTTTTAAAAAATGGAGATAATTCTGTTTAGAATCCCTAATTGATGGATTCAGAGGCTGGAAATAAATAAATAAATAAATAAATAAATAAATAAATAAATAAATAAATAAATAAATAAATAAATAAATAAATAAATAAATTCATACATACATACATACATACATACATACATACATACATACATACATACATACATGTAATATTGTATATTACAAACATTTTAAGCCATTTCTTACTTCTATCTACATTAAAAATCCCAGAACTGTCTGTCAGAAGCAACAAAACAAAGCATTATTTTCTTCAGCCTCCGTCTAGAACCTGATAAATTTGCCTTTTCCTGAACAAATAACTGTATAATCACTAATCCCATTTTTGTACGAATTAGGCTAATACAGCTTTCCTTGCATTTGTTTCATTCTACCTAGCTTACAGTGCAGAACAAAAGATTTTTTTTCAGTGGGGTTCGGGCTAATCTTGGTCCATGAATAGCCTAGAGTAATCTGTTAGTATTAGAAGCCATGACTGGAGATCTCCCAGAATTGCTGTTTTCACATTTGGTCAGGTTAGGTAGGAATTCTGACTGGCACAATTAGGAAACAGCCATGTCAGTGAATCACAGAAAAGACTGTGGTTTACTCTTCTAGGTAGGATCAGCCCAGAATTTTCCACCCCTTTTTTGCCATCTACTAAATTCATTTTTTAAAAAAAACTCTCAAATGGGGAAGGAAGGAAGGAAGGAAGGAAGGAAGGAAGGAAGGAAGGAAGGAAGGAAGGAAGGATATTCAGTGGTGTGTGATTTTCAGGCACTTTAAGGTAATGGAAAATATTTTGTGGGGGAAAATAGATATATAAATTGTCAATTAATGCACACTGCTTACAGCCAGCAAACAAGGGGGAAAAATAAACAGTTAATTAGGGGCTTTTTGAATCATTGTTATATATACGATGCATCATTTGCAGGTGCTACAATGGTGAAAGATAACCATTATAATTACCAGTATTCAAAGATTCATATTTTTCCCCATGTAATTGATTTAGGATTATCAGTTTTCTTGTGGTTATACAAAAGGCCTGTCAAGGTATTTCACACGTGTTTGGCTCATGCGTGTTCCAAAAACAAGTCAAATACTGTTAATTTTTTTTCTGAAGCATAGCTGGAGGTATTGTGCAGAAAACAGGCCAAGCTTTACCTGTTCTTTGCTTTAATTAAATTGTGTTACATATTTTTCTTATTTTTCCTCTCTTGTTCATTTCCTACCATTCTCTTCCTCTTCCTCCTTTTCTTCTCTGTCTGTCTGTCAGTCAGTCTCTCCCTTTTCTCTCTGTTTCTCTCTTTCTTTGTTAAAATACATCTGTGATTGTTGACTGCCCCAGATTATATCTAAGTGAGGAGTGGGAGTACTTGCACCTGGTACAGTATATGTCGTTTAACAATACATATCATTACATTATTTACAGCTCATTTTGTGTTATTCAATAGTAAACTGCACATTAACCCTTGGAGAGCCTGCATAGAAATATTCCTGCTCTCCATAAAGAGATGCCCCCCCCTCCCTGCTCCCTTTCCTTTACAGCCCAGAGAAAGATGAAAGGAACAACATCTATAGCTGAGTTCATAAACAGGGCAGCCTGTTCATTACAACCAGGAGAGTTACCTGGGCTGCTGAATTTCTCTCGCAGGAAATCTGTTTCATAATGATATTCTTTAGCATGCCCCACTTGTACTTCTGCTGATAACACAGGTTACAAAAGGGACTTGGCACCAGAGTCAATTAATGTCCTGGCTTTTTAACCTCTTTTATTGGAGTACATTCGGCACTGTGGGGACCTCACTATTATGTTGCTGGCAATACAAGGACCCTAGTGATGCAATTTCATACAATCTGAGCCTTGTCTTTAGTTCAGAGAAATAACACATCATGATCTGGCCTCATTAGGACTGACTCAGCAGCCTCACTTCCACAGGACAATGGTGCAATTTGAATTGAAAAACGCACAGAAACTGGTCTTTTCTTCCTTGTTTTCTGTGTCCACCACTTGACCAGAAATGACAGATTTTCCCTGAGTTTTCATCTCTGAAGCAGAATACAATTCTAGCTGAGCACAAGCTTACACAGAAAGGCATATAGAGAAGATGATGACTGCCTATATTCTCCCAGAATATAACAATTATTTCCCTCAGCAACCTGGATGGGGGATTTTTAGCTTTTTTAGGGAAATAAAAATCTACACAGTACAATGGTTGTACCATTAGACATTCCATAATTTATTGTTTTCCTTCATTCAAAGAAAAATGAATTTAAAGTACCATTTTAGCTCTTTGAATAAGGCTTGTGCAGTTAAAATAACAAAAAGATAGTGTGCAAAGATATCAGTGGTAAATTCCCATTCTAAGCATATCCTGAACTACAAGTGTTTCTTTTCAGTGTTGCTGGATACAGGCTGTTTGCAGGAGGAGGTAAAAGAAGTGATAGAGGAATCTGAGAGAATTATAAATCGAAAAGAGCAATATCTGAATGCCCAATAAAATTGCATGAATGACGCTGGATGATTGTATGGCTATAACCATTTGGAGTATTACAAAAAGTGGGAATGTGGAAATAAATCTTAAATTGAACTGGAAAATGTTTACTGCTGGAGCAGGAAGGAGAAAAGATTGGTAGGATAATATTTACAACATTTTCAAACATTTCTTTCAATGTTTGATGTAATGACTTGTCTCTAAAAGTAGCATTCTCTTCATTGATGTGTAGCAGCAACCTCTCTGACTCCAATTATTTCTCAAACACATGGCTCACCATTATACCATTTGTAAAAAATTTGCACAGACTGCACAATAGAGAGTGTATTAATGGCATAGCAAATACAGAAAGAGACAAGGAATCCATATGGCTATTCATAACCTTTAAATACTCACCAATATCTGTGTTGCTGAATTAATCAGTCTCATGATTATCAGCATTTTAGCTGCATTTTGTTAGTAATTAGCTTGATAAATTAGCATCTGCAATATAAAACTTGACATCTCATTGTTGTCTCCGCTTTATGCTAACTGCAGAAAAAAATTGCAGCCTACTTGATAATAAAATTATCATTTCTCATATAATATAAATAGATGAAAGGAACCAAACTTTGACACACTGGATATTAGACGAATAAGTATCTCCTTTATATTCACTGAGCTGAGCATCATAGCCTAATAGTTCATAACACAAACTTGAGTAAACGTTATTTTAAAAAATAGTATTAGAATGTTTTCACTGTGGGCTGCTGTGCTTTGTGAGCAAAATATAAGCTCAATTAATTCCTTTTCAGTGGAAGGAGATGGGAAAAAGCTTTAAACCAAAGGGACTGAATAAATGGCAGCTTTTAAAATTCATTTACACAAGCTGGGTTACTTTAAGAATAGGTGAAAAACTGAACATTTCTCACTTTTATTTCTCAGACCTATATTTATAAAAGGAGCTAAGGATTTCTAACGTTTTACAAACCAATTTCAGAAAGCATGGAAAATCATCTTTAATAGATGAGCATTTGAAGGCATTCTAGATTAAAAATTTCTAACTTCCACATTAATGGAAATCGGAGCTAGGTATCTTCCTCTGAAAATGCAAAAAATATAATAATTACCCTGTACAGATGTGCTGCTATAAATGCATAATTCCCTGGCATTCTCTTCGGCCATGGTTGCCACTATAGAAAACAGCAGTAATAGAAACACCCCTATTAATCTGAATTTGCGATATTCTCTACAATGTATATTACCTTTCTGCTGCCTACAACCTTCTGCCAGGATTTCTTTCTTTCTTCTTTTTTTTTAATCCCCTTTTTCTAGGAGATACTTCGGGAGGAATATACCATGAGAACAATACACAGCTGCTGCTGTATAGAGATATCTAATTGTCAATATTGTGGAATTTCTACAGCTTATTACTTGCATTCAGTCTAATTCTGGGCAAATTGCCAGTCACTTCAGGGATGTTCAAGTGAGCCATAATACACGTGATTCGACATCACAGCTTTAAGATACCCGACTGTTTTCCCTCTGGCCAAGGAATGTGTGTACCAATGCTACCAAGTGAAAGGGAAGAATCTGATGACAAATAAAATAAAATTTGAATTTTTTTTTTCAAGTGGGCTGCATTTCAAGCCCAGATGTTAGTAATGAAAGATTCAATTTAAGGATTTAAATTACAAATAAATAAAGTATGAAACAGATGTGATTTTTAAGTTCAAATTATCCAGGAAGAAAAATATCTCTGTGCATGACAAAGTAATGGGGATTGTCTTGAGAGACTGTTGAAAACAATCTGCTATACTAGATACACCCTTAGGACAGGATTGGTTTGGAATGGGAAGGACTGGTGGAGCTCGTCATTAAACAAAAATTCTGTTTAATAAAACTTTATAACCGTGATTAATCCTATGAGGCCCTAAAGGAGTTTGCAGCTTCTGATAAACACATTTTCCTTGTTTGCAATGGTAATAATATTTTGAATGGAATGGAATCTGAACAAAACATTTTTTTTTAAATTGAAAAAAAAGAAGACATCAGGAGAAAGAACTTGCCAGTACAACTTAATATAAAAATTACAGAGTCACAAAGGAAGAAGGGACCACCCACAAAGAGAATTTTAGGCGGTATATTTAATGATATATTTTCTTGTTCTTCTACAGTACAAACAATAGCTTTCTATGAAAAAAGTGAAATCCTTCAATCAAGAGGCAAAGCTGTTAGGATACTAGCACATCTGTGTGTCCAAATGAGATTGTACTTTATTTACTTAAAGCTTCAGATTGGGGCAGAATGTTGAAGTGCAGTATAATTGCATGAAAACCTTACCTGTATTTTTCTGGAGGTGTCTAGATTTATCTCTCCCTCCCTTCAAATAAAATATCTTGCATAGTAGCAATTCACAGCTATCAGTACTATGATAAAGGTTGATTCTAAAAGCAATATGGGATATAAAATTGGGAGCAGATAATTATTTCAAGTCTTTCCACAGACGTGCTATTTTTACTCTTCCCAACGCAATAAGATTTTAGTCAGCATTCAGTGGTTAAAATATTAGTTTAGGCCAGTGATGGCTAACCTTTCTGCCATTGCGTGCCAAAAGCAGGGGAGGTGTCATGCTCAAACATTCCCATACCCATAATTCAATGTTCTCCACGCATGCACGTGCGACACATACACCCCGCGCTCCCCCTCTTTTGGCACGCAATGGCAAAAAAGTTACCAATGGGCCTGGTAGGCCCGTTTTTCACCCTCCCCAGGCTTTGTTGGAACTTGAGGGGAATGAAAACGCCTTCCCTCACCCTCCCGGAGGCCAGAAATGGCTGTTTCCCAACTTCTGGTGGGCCCGGAAGGCCCGAAAATCAGCTGGCCAGCACAGTATGCATGCTGGAGCTGAGCTAGGGCAACACTCGTGTGCCCACAGATATGGCTCTGCGTGCCACCTGTGGCACATGTGCCATAGGTTAACCATCACGGGTCTAGGCTGATCCTATCTCATCCACAGAAATTGTCTTTGTGTCTGCTTTCACATGTCTGCTTTGACTTTCAACATGTTTGCCTTCCAAAAGCCTGAAGCCTAACATAAATAAGGATATTAGTTCAATGGTAGGCCCGTTTTATTTCTAGCATTGGGGAGTTGGAGAGAAGAGCTTATGTTTATATAGGGGAAGTGGCCAACTAACCTCTGGAATTATATTTGGAAACACCCCGGTAAGCAGTGTAGTTCTCAAATTACATGGGAAAACTTCAATATTGCCATCACCATTCAATTGCTAACTTCATGATCAGTTGCAGCAGCCAAGGAGCCTTCAAAGTAACCTCAAGTAGAATGAATTGCAGAAATCAAATAGGAGGTGAATGAGGCAACAATGATTATAAGCAGGATCTCTGAGGTGCAGATATGTAACACACCCTTGGCAGGAGTGAAATCTAGCCGGCTCAGGCAAACCGGTAGTGGCGGCTGCGGGAGGCTCTGCCCACCTACACAGACGGCATGACATTGCCTTTTTTGCGACATTTTAAGCCTCTGCGCATACACAGAAGGCTTTGCTCATGCGCAGACGGTGTGCACGAGCAGAGCACGTGCACACACAACATGCACACATTGGCGAACCGGTAGGGAAGGTAAGTAAATTTCACCCCTGCCCCTTGGCCAGACTTGCTAATCAATAGTACATCAGGAAATGTAACTCGACTAGAATCAAAGATGGACTGTGCCTATAATCATGAGGTTTCTCTCTGCAGAATTGTTCCATTTTACCAGCATTAAATCTGGCCCTGTTCTTTCTTATCCAGACCCTAACAGTCTCCAGGCACCAGGGTAGAACAACTCATGTTCAGACCAAGGTTAGGATAGATAACTTTGCTTCTAACTGTTTTTAAAAAAATTCTTATGACAGTTACTCCTATTTTCTTCCCAATTGCATAAGAATTTATTCAGATAGCAAATCATGTCCATATCAGTTGGAATTTTTCTTTGGTGGTATTTGTGTTAATTGTTGAAAATAGTGTAAAGTTGAGTTCCTATTGTTTTCTGTTACTACCTTTCTATTACTCTGAAATGCAATGTAATGAAGACACACATAAAGATTTCCCCCTTGGTGACATCCCTTGGCATTTACTAAGACTGGATACTTAGAAGGCTTCGCACTGCTAGAAAGATGATAGTAAAGTAAAAGAAGGGAAATACTCCATGGTCACCTCTTAAGTAAATGGAAAAACATTTTACTCTATCCATGAAAATGTCATTAAAATTCTCATCTCTCTTGAATTATTCAGAAAAAAGAAATAAATAAACCTAAATATGACTGACCCTTATGTCAAGGTACTCTGAATATTGTTAGTTTTCACATCTAACTATAAAGCAAATGTAGACTATAAGCAATGTAGTTTAAAAGATCTTGATGCAGCACCTTAAGGACAAATAAATCTATTACAGCGACAAGTGGAAATATATCCATTGATCCTTAAGCAATGCCTTAATCATTGGAAGTTGGTTGGCATATATATTTAAAATAAAATAAAATAAAATAAAATAAAATAAAATAAAATAAAATAAAATAAAATAAACACATGCTATAATTGATTTGTCTCTCTTTAATGTGATATAGGATTCAACACTGATTTCATTCTAAAATGCACAACAAACTTTTGCATGCATGAAGTAGATCTTCATCCAGCCATGATAATTATCAACTCAGATGTAATTTTGCATGTGCAAATCAATCAAGCCAATGAATTCTGGATACCACATGTTGTATAACTAGCATTTTGAATCCATATCTATGTTCTTTTCTCACTATTTTCTAGTAGACATTGGTTGACTTATTAAATCCAATAAAAAACACAGATTAGATTCCATAATTTTGAAGCTTTTCCATCTCTGTTTTATAGGGATTAGGGACTATCTTAATCCTTATTGACACACACTATTTTTGTTGAAAGCCTTATTTGGCAACATGGGTGATTTGCCAAACTTCCTAGCTATAGATGTGTTTAAGCAGAACATTTTGTTCTGTGAAAGAAAATCTTTATTCTGTAAATTTACAAACTTTGGGAACAGCTCACCAAACCACAGTTTCACATTCATGGTCAAAAATCATCGTAAACCACTGTCCAATCTTTACAATGTTGCATCGCTTGTAGATTTTATGACACTGCTATGTAACAAACAACTCTTAACAAAGGAGAATTTAATCATTTGTTAGTAATGTTAAATGTTTAGAGGAAACAGGCCATAAGATAAATAAAAAGTACGGGAAAGGGGTTTGTTATGTTTCTATCATTTGTTTGATTGTTAAAAGGAACAATGAACAATAATAATGAGCCATCAAGTTCAGTGATAGAGCATATGCTTGGTTTACATAAAGTCCCAGATTCTGTCTCTAAATAGGGCTGAAATAAATTCCAGCCTGAACCCCTGGAGAGAATCTGATAGTGCATGACAATAATATTGTGCTACGTACAGCAAAGCAGCTTCCTTTGTTCCCATAGCAAAAGTGGTGAAATAATTATTTCATCATATCTGTTGATGGCACCGAATTTCATAATTTCTTGTTTCAAAATACAAATATTGGTAGCTATTCTTACCTTCTACATGGAATAAATATCATAATATTTGATGCTTTCAGCCCAGTTTTAATATAATTCAATGAATTCCAGCTTTCCATCATGTGATAGCTATTCAGTGTTGGGGGTAGCAAGGCAGAAAGCAAACTGAGTATCTCTCTTTCTACACCAGTATGAGCCAGAAGCCCTGGAAAATGTTAGCTTCCCAAGACACCTTTAATTCATATAATCATTATGAATTATAATGTGAGCCAGGAGTTCTGGAAAATTGTCACAGCAGCATTCCGGGCATCAGGTGTGTGTAGAGAAAGAGGTCAAATTTCTCTTTGCTGCCCCCAGCATGAAATAGGAGGAAAGCAATATTTCCCAGTGAATTTGCTACTATTATAGCTGCCATGATGGAACAAGAGACAAATATATTTTTTTCTCAGGCACTTGAGAAAGGGAATACAATAAATTTGATTAAGAAAGGGTAGTCAATACAACAGTAAACACTTCCTTTAACTTTTGCAAGCCTTAGTATTAAGGGTGAAATTATGTCTGATTTTCTTTTCTTGTTTACAGAACGTCTCATAGTAATACTGTAATATAGTAATCACAAGCAATATATAAACACTTTTTTCATTCCAACATATCTCTGTATTACTATAGATAAAATATTGTATCTATGATTGCATAGACATATGCATCTGTTGTATC
This sequence comes from Coluber constrictor foxii, assembly GCA_038048745.1. NCBI lineage: Eukaryota > Metazoa > Chordata > Lepidosauria > Squamata > Colubridae > Coluber > Coluber constrictor. The sequence goes on from CM075961.1 coordinate 128,445,837, forward strand.
TGTGATATAATAACCATATGATACAAAGAGAGGAAACAAATTATACTTCAATAGATAAAAAAGCATAATATAGCTTTAACTTTTCAATAATGAAGGTATGCTTGATAAATCCATAGTTCTTTCTAAATGATACATCTCAAATTTTTTTGTCTATAATTCAAAATTATATTCATGTCCTTAAACTGTATGACCCATAGACAATTACATGGATGAGATTGATGGGAGGGAGTGTCGAAATGTGCTTTATATGGCAATGCAAATTCCATCCTCTATGTATTGTGTGAAGCATTGCAACACAAGTATAAAGGAGAAATGTGGGTTTATATTATATGTTTCTTCATTTGGGTGTTGTAGTGTTAGGGTACCTACATAACCCTAACAAATGTCAAGCCAAAACAAAATTTTAATAGATCCAGCCCATATTATATGCATAGGCTTCACATTCACTCAATTTACAAATTTTATTTGAAGTTTGGAATTGTTACATAATTGCCTTTATTGGAATGATAGCACACATCAAATATTATGGTGTACAGTGTAAATAACACGTGTGGTTTTCCATTCCCCTTTGAGGTAAGCAATGATAAGAAGGTACAGGAAAAAAGTGCAACATAATCAACAGAAGAATTAAAATCAGGATAAGAAGAAAAAGGGAATCAATTAAAATTAGTTCCATCAATATTATATTCTATGCCTCCACATATCTTTCCATTCATGCCAACCAGCCATCCTTCCTTCCACATCCATACCTCAATTCATACTTTGCTTTTTATTTTTTAAGTGACTCAAAGTAATTCAAATACAATATCAATCAGTATTTGGCACATATCAGTTAATATACTACCCGTGAGACCAAAAGCCAGGTTTAACCCCACAAGAGCTAGCATTTCTAATATTGCCTTGTAAGTCAGCATATTATTGCTTCTATCTCACAGATTCAGAGATATGTGCTGTTTACTGACACATGCACAACCCACATGGCAATAGCAAATATTAACAGTATAAAATCTATCAATTTAGTAATTAAGGCATCTATTATATTCTAATTGTTATGTATGTTTAAATTGTCAGACTGCATCTCTCCTGATTACCATCCCCTGCCACACCAGAGAAAATTAAAATAAGAGGAGGGGAGCTTGCAGCATTTATGCCAGCCATAAGTCCTTTGTGTGGATTAGATAAGCCCTTATTTTTGTCAGTCAGGCAACTTTTGAGTGAAAGGAAAAGCTGTAGAGAAAGAGATGTCAAGAACAAATACTGTTTCATTTCCTTCCTTCCTTCCTTCCTTCCTTCCTTCCTTCCTTCCTTCCTTCCTTCCTTCCTTCCTTCCTTCCTTCCTTCCTTCCTTCCTTCCTTCTTCCCTCCCTCCCTCCCTCCCTCCCTCTCTCCTTCCTTCCTTCCTTTAAAAATAACCTGGTTCTAAATGTGTATAAAACAAAGGAAATCCTTGTAGATTTTAGAAAGAGCTGGTATAGTAATATTCTGCTCAGTATAAGGATGCAGCTGTAGAGGTGGTCAACAGTATTAAATATCTAGGGGTGCAGATAACTAACAATCTGAACTGGTCTCTCAATACATCATCCTTGGTGAAGCATGCAACCAGCATCTGCATTTCCTGTGTTGGATGAGGAGAGTACATCTTTCTCCTTTCATCCTGGCCACTTGTTACAGAGGCATAATTGAGAGCATTTTAAAAACTCCATCACTTGTGGCAGCAGTGCCTTAGATAGAAAGTCCAGAGAGTGGTAAAGACAGTCGAGAAGATAGGAAGCTTGCTTCCTGTTACTCATGATACTGGTTATAAGTGCTACATGCTTAGAGCTCAAAGCATTGTTAGAGACCCCACATACCCACTTTACGGTCTGTTTTTGTTGCTCCCCTCTGGGAGGAAGTTTCAAAGTATTTCTAGCAGGACTTCCAGATTCTGTAACAGCTTTGTTCCCTATACCATCCATCTGGTAAACTCCCAAGATTAGTTTTTCTTGCCATGTACATGTATACATCCAAACCAAACTGTGTTGCTTCTCTATTCATATAACATATGTGGGTATATGCATAATTTTTAAAAAAAATATTTATTTAGTCATTTTATGTAGTGTATGTTGGAGGTCATCCTTTGAGAGCTGTATGCAATGAAATTTCATCTTAATGTATGCCGATTAGTGTACATTTAAAGTGACAATTTAAAAAATTATTCTATTCTTCTATTCTTTTCTTCCTTCCTTTCCTCCCTCCCTCTTTCCTTCCTTCCTTAAAATGGGGCAACCTTAGAGATTGATGGCAACTGATCATGGCCCATTTATTTATTCTAAATTTTATCTTTCCTTTCAGTGACCATACTGAAGATTTAGGAGATGCTCTCAATTCCCTCTTGTTTGCTTGGTGTTTTCAAAATAATACAAGACACCAGGATATTTGAGAGAATATTTTTTTACTTTCCAATATATTCAATAAAGCAGCCATATTATATTTTTTTAATTTTGAATTTAAGGATCAAACTCCATTAGCCAACAAATCTGGAAACTCTAAAAATAAGATCCTATTTTCTTATTCAAAGTTAATGCAAGTTGAAGTCAATGCTATAACAGAACTCTAGCTCTTTTTATTTCACCACTACTTAGAAAGGATAAAATAAGTAAACTCTTAGCCCTGCACATAGAAGTCTTATTATCAGATAAATGCATGTGTTTATGATTTTTATTAGCAAGATGTCAGATAAGTTTATTATGCATCAAGTGTTATAAATAACAGCAAAACATTCACGCGATCATGTTATGGACATCAAAATGGATGTTAATGTATTATATTTAATGAAATTAAAAATACATAGATGAAACATTTTCGGGACTTGTAATCTGCAATAATGGGATGCCCCATATAAACTAGAATTCAGATATTTCTTCAGAGATCTCTCCCAGCTTTTTATTGACTCAGCTCCTGGTTTATATAATCTGGTTCTAGATGAAGCTAGCTTCATATTTGATACAGCTGATAGATGTTTTAAATATTTATTCATTACTTTTCAATTGAAGCCATAATGTTAACATATTTAACAGTGTTATATCAATTTGATGTCAAAATTACTTGCCTAGTGAATTTTAATGGGGATTTAGAAAAGGAATCATTTTGGAGCAATCCAAACTTAAATCTCACTCTGGAAAAATCAGTAGAAGGGAGAAACAGTCAGAATGAAGAATCCTGAACAGGATCTGGTAGTTAGAAGAATAAAAGGAAATACTACAGAGAAAGATATCAAAAGCAAATACTATTAATTTCCAGGTAGACTACAGAAAAAAGAGGCACAAAAGGGATATAATGTCTGAAGTATAAGCAGACTCTAACCTGGCTAAAACTGAAAAATAGGGAAGCATTTCATAGAAGAATAGATGTACCTCTCCTATCATCAGCCATTTGATGGGATAATTCAGACTTTTTAAAGATACATTGTGGCAATAAGAATATGTAATTGCTTATAACGTTGTGAATTCTGTAAGGTCTCCTTGTTAACACAATTCCTATGAAACGAAAAAGCTATTGCCACAGATAGAATCAGTAAAACCATATCTTAGATAAGGTGGACAGATAGTACTACTCTGAAATCAGCATAAAAATTATGTTACTTTGCCCTCCCATTTGCTAAGGGCCTCCTTGAATCCTGAAGAACAGTCTGTTATGATCTAAGGCAATTTCATGTGTACTGATATGGTTAGCAAGCTTACAGAATTACAGGCTGCTAGGTCACTTCTGGGGCATAGTAAGTCATAGCAGTCATTGCCATTTGCATGACCCTTTAGCCATGTTGGTCAAGAATCCAGGGACCTATCTGAAGTCCCAGTACATCTGGAGGACTTTACATAAAAAAGATTGATTTGATATTGCCCCAAAACAACAGGCAACATCCAAAGTTGTTGGGGACATTTTCCTGCCAAAGCATTTCTGGTATGTAAGCTCTTGTCATCCATAATATTTTACAGGACTTTTATATGTACTAATTACAATGTTTCTGCACCTTTAAAAATCAGTTTGGATCCAAACTTGAGGAACTTTTGACAGGGAATCAATTGAAATTTCCTCCTTCTCCACAATTTATTCGTTTTTGTTTCTCAGTAACTTGACTTTCCAATATTTTTCCCATTAACATCTTGTTAATGCTGGGCAGGTGTTTCCCAGTGAAAAGCTTTCCATTAACACAATGTCAGTGGGACAAACACAGATGAGAGAAGGATTATTGGGAGCTATAGGGAACTGGCACCATATCTGAAGCTGAACTAAAAAACAGCATGTAGTAAAAATGTGCCTTTGGAAATGTCTACTGCAGAAGTTGGGAGCAAATATTAAACAGAATTAAACTTCTCTACAGCCACCACCTTATACAAATGTGGTTGTCAAAACAGTTCTCCCACTATTTATTCTGTTCATATCTGTATCATATCTGAATCAGCAATTTTTTAAATGCTCAGTATATCTTTAAATGCCAATGCATAACAAGTATAGCAGGTGTTTAATTGTTGTTTAAATATCCACATTTTTCACATTTTACAATCACAATTAAAATTAAGCAATAACACCAAAGGAGTTGCGGTACATAGCAATAATACTTACCCATATAGTGAAATTGATAAGGATCCAAAGATAACGATGCCCAGTGTGGTAACCCTGTGGTGACGGATTGTTATTCTGCTGTTAACAAGCAACCAAGAAATACTTATTTTTTCCTCTGAATTATCAGTTTGTTTCTAGCATGTGAGAACAATCACAGCCTTAAGGGAGGATACAATAGTTAGTATGGTATTAAAACACTTATAACTAATAAAAACACTAAATCATGCTAGATATGCAGCAGTGTGTCATTTCTATTTTAATAAAAAAGTACATTATTCTCTTCTCAAAATTGCAAAATTTTATTTTTTTATGCATTGGCAGCACAAACAAAAGATTAAAAAAACTAATAAATCTGTGCTTTCTGGCATTGTCACTTAGATAATTTTCTGCTCCTTGGGATAAAAACATGGGATAGAACTATCTTAAGATGGTTTGCTATTTAAAAAATAAAAATGAAAACCTTACATCTATTGTTTTCTATAGTTGATGGGGAAGTTGGGGGAATTGGAAAGAAACATTTGATTTTCATAATGTCTGTATAAGTGTTTATGGGGGGATCTGAAATATGACTAGAAAATAGTTTGTGTATCTGTTTAACATGGAAGTAATGGTAATATATAGTAAGAGAGCAATTTAAATTGTGCAAACAGCAGTTTACTTTGGAAATGAGTGGTCAGACTTTACTATTTATGAAGAGTCATAATGAAGCTAAAATTTACAATGTACTGACATATTAGAAACTGAACATGGAAGAAATTGTGTGTTTCCTTCCTTCCTTCCTTCCTTCCTTCCTTCCTTCCTTCCTTCCTTCCTTCCTTCCTTCCTTCCTTCCTTCCTTCCTTCTCTAAAATGTAGAGGATGATACTTCCTTCTTTACATTGTAGGAAATATTAAAGATATCCACAAACCAGTAATGGCACATTCCTCAAATACCAGTTAGCCTTCCCACACACTCAAATTCCCATTGCTCAGAATACAAATAGTTTAAAACTAGTATATCACTTATATAAAAGCAACAGAATGATATAAGATATGGAAACAGATAATGTTCTAGATTTCTTGGAAATGCTACCAATTTCAAGCACATTTAAGTTACTCATCTGTGAAACAGGCCCATTAGAAATGTTCAGCTATAATATTTTATTTTCTTGATTCGATATGCCTTGGTAAGTATTAAGCCTTTCATGCACATCACTGAACGTTGTTCCACAGATTGGAAAAGAGCTGGTTTGTGGATTTAAAGTTAGGGCCTTGAAAGACTTGCATTCCACATGTAGCCAATTTTGAACATCTTAGCCATTGCACAAGAGCAGAGAATTTTCAGAATACATCATGAATTAACAGGTGCATAAAACTGGTGCAACAGAATTATATATATATATAACTAATGACAATGACAATGATCTCTGATATAGTGAAGAAGATAGAAATGTAAGGATGAAAATGGCAAACTCAAATCAGTATCTTTTGCAGAGAACTGCAATGGGTAGTATAATAAGGTTAATATTTTTTTTCATAATAACATTATAGATGTAGCAGAACAGAAGTAGGATATTTATTTTTTTTTAACTTCTTTTACAAATTTGCAAGGTAGGTTGCCTTGTTAGTCAGTTCCAGCAAATATAACCAATCTTGTGACACCTTAAATATTTTTGTTTTCACATTAATTTCAGACAGAGGCAAGATAGTCATTTGTCATGGATGTTTTAATCGGGATTACTGCATTGGAAAAAAGGAGGTGGACTCAGTAGGCTAATAGCCCTTTTAACTCTAAACTGCATGATCACATTCTTTACAAGATGGATGAAGTAATGTCCTGTGGGAAAGATTTGATGAGAATGTATAGTTGTAGAGAGATGGAGAATACACATGGTTGCTTTTAGGTTCATGAGACAGAACTATTAGATAATGAACATAAATAAACTGTAGGGAGTCATGGGATAACTCAAGGAGCAGTACGTAAAATATTTTGAATTGAGATCATTTTAAACTTACAGAAACTCAAATGTTACAAATGTTCAGACCAAGAGAGTAATTTAGTTGGTTCTGTAAATTTCTGCAAAGAGGTTGTTAAACATTGAACAAGTCAAATATCTCATTTTTCCACAGTGCCTGTAGAAACCAACAGCCTGTGTCCAGGGAGAAATGGAAGGAAACCTGGGAACACAGTCTGACAGGGATTGAACTTTGCATGTGTATATGAAGCCAGATTCCTTCATGGATCTTGCTCCTGGCTTTCCTTTTTCTCTTCCATCAGCTGTCTAAAGGTTTTGACTTCTGTTGCAGGCATTGTGACATCAACACTTGATGAAGCATTTGACTTCTGATTCATTATTAATACAACTAAGTGAATTTGACATTAATTGTGGTTTATGAATGAAAATATTTTTCAGATTTTTAAATGTACTTAACTTATTTAGTATGGTAGGGCTCTGGACACAAAACTACAAGGGGTCAAGCATAGCCAGTTAGTTCAGGATTGCAAATGGTGCAGATGCAGTACACCTTTTAAATCATTTTTGTTACTTAACTTTTTTCATACTGGCAATAGGGTGGAATTAAGTAAGGCAATCATTCCCGTAAGCAAAAGAAGAAATTTAGCCCAAAGTAAGATGTCTGAAAATGGTTAACAATATAATGGTATCTGATTCCCAAATACTTTATGTAACTGAAAAACAGTTTTTTAATTATTTATTGTCATGCCCTGATTATTAACTACTTTGATATTGTTCATAAGATGCTGGGATTTATGATACAATTAATGTCAACACATGCATATATCTATACCAGGGGTGTCAAACTCAAGGCCTGGGGGCCAGATTCAGCGCACAGGGTGCTTAGATCTGGCCCACAGGACTGCCCTGGAAACGGCAAAGGATGGTGCCTTTGCCAGCAAAAACGGAGCTCCATTTTCACTGGCAGAGAGTTGCAGGAAGCCATCACAGTAAAAATGGAGCTCAAGAACCTATTTTCCCTGGTAGAGCGGTCTGGCCACTATAGGCGCCCCCAACAGGAGTGATGTTGAGCTGGCCATGCCCATCCTGGCCATGGCCTCCTCAGCCCCCCACCTCTGAGGTCAAAGACAACCCTGATGCAGCCCTCAATGAAATCTAGTTTGACACTCCTGATCTATATGATTAATTTTAAATAGTAATATGACAAAGTATTATCAAAATTAGTTTAAAGTTCCATTTTAGCTCTTGGTAAAAGTGTTCTTATATTAGTATGGTCCCAAATAAGCTATAGAATAAAAACCATGTTAGATCTAAACATTTTTGCACTGCATAATAATTTTATTTTCATGTATTGTAATACAATGACATCACCTCTATTGATCCACGAGAAATGCTGCTTAGGTTTCTACTGAAATTCATCTCGCCTTTATGAAATGATTTTTATAAGTGTTTTTAAGTGTTTAGTATTACATTCAAGTATTTCCTGTCTGAGAAGAATGTTTTGGGAAAGTAAAATAAAAATGGCAATTTTGTTTTTCCCTTCCAAATGATAGAAAGTTTATTTTTGAAAGGGTCTCCAAGGACAGAGGTAGTTCTGCAGCTGCAAACGGCTTGCCTCTGCTACATATTTGACTGGAAATGATAAAGGTTCACAGTTCACTATAAACCCATTGGCTCTGCTTGTGCTCTTCTTTCTTACTATCATATTGCTCTTTCGGAATATGCAGTGACAAAGGTGAGAAGATACCTCTGCCTCCTTATATGAAAACCCTTTTCTTTCTCTAGGTACTGTGGAAATCAGGTCTAGATCAAAAAGAGAATAAGTAGTTACTGATAGTGAGGAAGTTGGTTCTCCTAGAGACAATTTATTGATCTTCAGAAACATAGAATCTTAAGCAAATGATCTTCTTATTATGACCTAATTTATTATACTGAGCTACAGTTAACCAATTATATAGTCTTGTGATCATGGTTGGATACAAGATAGGCAACTAATTAAGTATTTTCAAACAAACAAACCATGATATATCTGATAAATTAAAAGAACTTCATAACATACCAATCACCATGATTTACACACTACAGGCTTACAACTGTGGAAGAGATTACCATTCATTCATTCCTGTCCTAAGAAGATGATGAACTATACAGCAAAAAAGCAGGAAGCAATCTTTCAAAAGAGGATACTTGAATGTTTAACCTAGATAAATATTTAACCCATAATCTTTCTACTGCATGTTCCTCAATGGCCAAATAACAAAAGCCATTGCAAATATATCAGAGCAAATTTCCCGTCATCAAAATTCTCATCAATATGGATCATAGTGAGAGGGAAGAGAGAGAAAGTAACTAGACATACTTAATATGTGAACCTACAGCAGGTGGCAGCACCTAGCTGACTTTGACTGATCCACGCAATTAAACAGAGTAAGATCTAATTAGTACTTAGATGGAGGACCTCTAGAAAATCTAAGGGCTATGTGCTAACGGGGGGGGGGGATTCAAAATGCACCATGAAATATGGGAATGACAGACCACTTCCATATTGTTGTAATGTAACTATATGGATATGTGCATGAAATCATCATTTGACTTGAATTAAACTTTGCTTGCAAAAGAACAAAAAAAGCATGTTCCTATATCATTATACAGCAATGTTATTGATTACTGAGCATGGAAACAAATGACTTACCATAGCCCTCCAGAAATACTGAGCTACAATTCTGTTAATCTTCCCATAGACCAGACAAAAAACACAAGCAGATAAGCTAATTCTGCTTTATTGTAACACTACATTAACAAAATCTTGCAAGTCTTAAAATACAAGTTTCTGATTGTATCTATTATAACCTGAAAAGTTTGGAGCATCCCTTCTTAGCCTTTTTCCCTGCCAATTATGCAGCTGTGGGCTGCCCCTCTTATTTGATCGTTGCCTAGGCAGTATCTTTCCTCCTTCTTTCTCAAGTCATCCCAAGAAGCTTCTTCAATTCTGACTGACTCATTTCTCCATAGTCCTTCCCACATTATTATGGCAGTGAAGAGGGGACGAAACTGGTAGTTGGTTTCATGGTGAATCAAGATTCAGATAAGGAGACTGACAACAAGCAGCTGGCTCCAGAGATGTTCGATAAACCACTGCCTGAGGAGCTACAGACAGTTAAAGTAGGGTCACCTAGCAATCAACAAGAACAGTTTCTATCAATGTTCAAAGATAAGGAATATAAATTGCCACCCTCTCCACTATTTAAGGATTCACTATGCAGAGAAGAAAGTAAAACAAAGGCATTCTTAAATCTTCCTTGTAAAAAGGAAGTTCTCTTCTTAATGAGTGACACTGATAGTGGTTTGATTTAAGAAAAGCAACAAGTACTTGGCTTTATTATTAGTTGATTAACCATCATGGCTACTATTTATTTTGTGGGTGTTTTTAATTAGTTTAATGTATTTTAAATTGTTTTAATTATTTTAGAATTTTAGAAGTTAATTGGTTGAGTTAGATGGCTATATACAAATGGATGGATGGATGGACAGATGAATGCAGGGGTGGGTTCTACTTACCTTTACTATCGGTTCGCAATGGGATAGTATGCACACATTCACTTTGCTCATGCACACGCCTGCTTCTGTGCATGCGCAGAAGCTTCTGCGCATGCACAGATCACCCATGATGACATCCAGGGCAGTGGACGGGATCTCCCGCCGGTTTTACAACTGGTTCATGTGAACCAGTCCAAACTGGGGGCAACCCACCACTGGATGGATGGATGGATGGATGGATGGATGGATGGATGGATGGATGGATGGACGAAGTCAAGTCTCTCTATTGACAATAATCACCAGCTAACCCAGACTCTGTGTGTTTTGAATCCTGACTTTGCATTTTGTGATTGTGGCTTTGGACCAATTGTTTTTGACCCCAGGCTGACCAAGCAAAACTGCCCTGTGTCTGGAAGTTGTGCAAGTACAAATGAGAAACATTTTAACAATTGCAACTCAATTAAAATGTATGGAAGTCATGAGGTCATCAATAATTCTATAAACAAAAACAGTAGTGTTAGCTGGTCACCTAATTCGGTAAGGATTAGGTTTACCCAATAGGAGAGGTACCATGATTACATAGTTTATATTCTTTCTTTGGATTATTATCTGGATAATAATGTGATTATTACCAAGTCCGAAGCCTCAAATGTCATTTATGTTTTCTATACACTGGCCTGAAAACTCTCAAAGAATGATTGTAATTTCTTTCATTTTTCATAAAACAGAACAAAATTTTCATATGCTATTGGCAACTCTACAGGAATAATAAGTACTCAATTTTAGATAGATTTTTAATTGGACTAAAAAATGTTACGGCCACTTTTAAGACAGTACCCATAATTTTATTACTTCTAAAACTGAGATCTATATGTAGATTTAATTCCCCTTTTCCTCTTTTTTCTCCCCATATTATTGCTCCTTGGTTATTACTATCAGTCCTTTTCCGCCTGCTTAGGTAAATACAGCAGTTTCAGTGTAAAAGATGTGTGTGTGTGTGTGTGTGTGTGTGTGTGTGTGTGTGTGTGTGTGTGTGTGTGTGTGTGTATTAGTAAAAGCTGTGTAATAAAAATTGTCTGTAAAGACTACAGGGGCTTTTTCACAAGAAATCTTTAAAAAGCATACAACTGTCATTCTACAGACTTTGCGTTTCCCCATAGTTCTCATCCTGCTTGGTTACATAAGAATTTTAAGGAACACTTTCAAATAAATTGCTATTAATGGCATAAAATAATTCCTTTTTTTGCAGGAGAGGTTGTGGCTTTAATAGATTTAAACCATATTAGCACCAGATCATACTTTCACTTGCATTAGCTAATCTTCAAAGAACACTCAGTTAACATACTGTATTTTTCTACTGTATCAGCAGATATTACAAAGACAGCATTATAGTAATAATGAACCTAATAACTAGCTCATGAACAAAGTATTATTATATTAGCATTTCTATGAAGGGCTGAAAAAATAGACACAGATGCAAATAGAACTGGAATTCTTTGCATTAGTATATTCTAATCACTTCAGATTAAACACATATAAAAGAAGATTTAGATATTTGAATATTCACATAGCTCGGTCTACACAATATTGTATCACTTTAGGATACTGAGGTATAAATTGATTGGATGTAAATCAAAATAATTTTCTCACTGCAGAATATCTAGAAAACAATAAATCACATTAGATTATAATGCTTCAATTATTTGGCAGGTTCAAGCCAACTGACAGTCATATACTTATTTCTTAGATATTTTATGAAATGTTAAGGAACTTCAGTTCATAAAATAATTTGTGTAATACATGATGGTTTTTATTCCCAAACATTTAATATATTTCTGTTTAATAAGCAATTTGTTTTCTATATTTTGCAAAAAGCTAACCACTTGTATCTCAAGTCCTGAAGATACTGTCCTTTCAGGGCGGGAGATGGGGTTTAAAAAGATTATTACGTAAGTCAGAACTTTTTGATTGAAGCCCTGTTCATTTTGAGTGTATTGCACATGCAATGTACCTAAAAAGGGATACTTAATTTCAATGATATCTCTGCCATCTTGACCTTTTTGAAGCCTTCTGTCTATGGATCCCCAAAGCTGAACTGAAATGGTTTTGATTTTCTTTCTTGTCTAATACTGGACTGAAGTCTCTTGAGCTTTTTCCATTACACCATGTTTTCAGTAAAATTCCCCTGAAGGACATTGCCCATTGCTGAAAGCCATTTCTCACACTACAATGGCACAATAAGCTTTTACTTTTCACCTAGCATAATACTCTAACTCTGGCTGTTCACAAATATGCAGACATCATAATATGAGTCAACCTATCATTTATTAAGTATTACTCTGATGTCTCAGAATCAGCTGTAGCACATTACTACTAGTGTTCTTATTAGCCATTTTTAGCGGCATGGAAGCTTTTTCTAAATTGAACAGTGACATAAATACCACAAGCAAACCAGATGAGGCCATTATGGAGAAATATGTCCTTGTATTAAATGATATAGCACTGAATCTTCTACATGTTGTTTGTATTACTTTTGTTAATGGCTTTTAATATTTTTCCAGTTGCATTATTGTCTAGATTTTCATATGTTTTTCTTATTTATTTGCTTTTTAATAAACTGCAGTGTCAATATATCAAATAAATGAACAAATACATAGAATAGCAATGAAGAGTTGAGTTCTTGGGGTTTTTCCCCCACTAACTTCTCTGTGGCTGTTTAAGATCTCAAGAAAGAGATTTAAGGTTAAGGTGTTTCAACTACTGAACAATCTATTATTAATGATAAACGTCCTTGACAGAAAAGCAATATGCAGATGTATTAAAGATAGATAGATGGTGGATAAATAGAGAGGGGGGTGGGAGACAGACAGACAGACAGACAGATAATAGTCAACTGCTTAAAAATAGTGGGTCACAGTGCAGAACTCATTTATTTTAGAGACCTTGGGTTCTTCGTTTCATAAATAATGATAAATGATCTACTTTAATTACAAAAGAAAAGAATAAGTAAACCAAATAACAGTAACCCAATCGTATAAAGGATGCAGTTATACAGTCATTCTGACAGTTGTATTCATTCTGTTATTATTATTCCTGTCCATTTATAAAATAACCATGATGCTTTGGAGAGCAAAAACAACAACAACACATCAATTTGAAACAATAGGAGATTTACAGTGAAATTGTGTGTGTGTGTGTGTGTGTGTGTGTTTCTTTAAGACAGGTTTTTCCTACGTAACCAAGATGTTTCTGCAAACCTTGGTTGAGTGACATCACATTCACTACTTTCTGGGGGGTTTTTTCCCTTCTTTTCATTCTGGCAGCCAGCAGATTTTATGCTTGCCCATTTGGAGACTTGGAGACTTATATAGGTATAACCCCAGAAAGTAGTGAATGTGATTTCACTCAACCAGGGGTTGCAGAAACATCTTATCTTTCTTTCTTTATGCCAGGGATTTTCCTATGTATTTCAAATATATAATTTCCCAATGGGCAGCAAAAGGTCTGCTGGCTGCCAGAAGGAGAAAAAAAAAGCCTAGAAACTAGTGGATTGTGATTTCACTGAACAGGGCTGCATAAAATCTTGGTTTACGCAGGTAGAACCTGGCTAAAAAGAAATATATGTGTGTGTGTTTGTGTGTGTGTGTGTATCTGTGTGTGTGTGTGTGTGTGTGTGTGTGTGTGTGTGTGTGTGTGTGTGTCTGTGTGTCTGTGTGTGTGTTTTCATAGATTTTCACGGATACAGGTATGCAAGTCTTGGCATATTTGGGTCTTTTCCCGTGTAAGATTGAGAGTATTTTGGTGACATTTCAACGAGGTCCCATTCGTCATTTTCAGGCTGGTGTCTTTGGCTTCATTCAGCTCACACAAGCATGAAGCCGAAGACACCAGCCTGAAGATGACAAGTGGGACCTCGTCGAAACATCGCAGAGGTACTCTCAATCTTACACAGGAAAACACCCGAATATACCAAGACGTCTGTGTGTGTGTGTGTGTGTGTTTGTCTGTATACACACACATACACACACACACATAATGGGGCAAAAAAGTATTTAGTCAGCCACCAATTCTGCAAGTTCTTAAAAAGATGAGAGAGGCCTGTAATAGACATAATAGGTAGACCTCAACCATGAGAGACAAAAGGAGCCTCTTAAAGAAGAAGTTACAGGTCTGTGAGAGCCAGAAATCTTGCCTGTTTATAGGTGACCAAATATTTATTTTCCACCATAATGTGCAAATAAATTCTTTTCAAATCAGACAATGTGATTGTCTGGATTTGTTTTCTCATTTTGTCTCTCATAGTTGAGGTCTACCTATGATGTCAATTACAGGCATCTCTCATCTTTTTAAGGGGGAGAACTTGCACAATTAGTGGCTGACTAAATACTTTTTTGCCCCAGTGTGTATGTGTGTGTGTGTGTGTGTGTGTGCATGTGTGTGTACACACACACACACACACACACACACACACACACACACACACACACACACACACACACACATATATATATATATATATATATATATATATATATATATATATATATATATATATATGTCTGTGTAAGTTTTCACGGGTATATATGTGTGTACAGGTGATATCTCGGGTTTCTTCCCGTGTAATTGCAAACATATTTTTGGAAATATTGGAGCGACGTTTCGATGAAATCTCATTCATCATCATCTGGCTAATGTTCTCGGTTTGGTGCCTATGGGCAAACTGTGTGATCTTAACTGACATCCTTCTTTAAAAGGAGGCAGAGGTGTATTCTGATTGGTTGACAGTGCTGCTTTATTCTGATTGGAATAAATTTATTCTGATTGGAATTCTAAAATTGGAAGTGTCTTGGTGATGTTTTGACAAAGTCTCATTCGTCATCTTCAGGCTGGTGTTCTCAGCTGCGTGCTTCCAGGAGCAATGTGAGATCGCAGCTGTCTCTTCCTTTTAACTGCTGGTGGGGGTGGGAGCTGATTGGGTGGGAGCTTGGCTGTGTTCTGATTGGATGGAGGTGTGTTCTGATTGGTTAGGGCTCTGCTGTGCTCTGATTGGATGGGGGGTTGGTTGTTCTCTGATTGGCTGTTGGTGTGTTCTGTTTGGGTGGGGGCTTGGTTGTGCTCGGCTTAGTCTGAGTTGCAGGGGGATTTGAGCTGGTGAGCTGCGTTGTTATTGTTTGGCTTCGTGTTTGTGGCCGTGAGAGATCTTCATGGTGGGTGTCAGTCTGCTTCATGTATGGATTGGAGGGGTTTAAAGTGGCTAATGATGCAGCTGCAATCTGGCTTCTGGTCCTAGGTCGTGCCTCATTATCAGTGTGGGTTTGAGTTTGCTTTTTGTGTGGATGTGTGGTGGTGACATCCTGTGTGGCTCTCGTGAGTGTGGATCTGGTGTCATTCATCATGGGACTCATTTGTCAATAAGGGCAGGTTTCCAAATGGCTGGTAGGCGGGAGGTATCGTCTTGTTTGTTTATGCTGTGTGGGCGTTTTTCTATCTCGATGGCTTCTCTGATTATTCTGTTATTAAAGTGTTCAGTTTTGGCGATAGTTCTGGTCTTTTTAAAGTCAATTTCATGTCCTGTGGCTTTAGGTGTTGGACCAGGGAAGAAGTTGGTTCCTCTTTTCTGACTGAGTTCTTGTGTTCTTCAATGCGTGCACTTATTCTTCTGTTGGTTTGTCCGATGTATGTGGTGGGGCAGGCAGTGCATGGGATTTCATACACTCCTTGATTTTCTAACTCAATTTTGTCTTTGGGGTTCCTTAGGATGGTGGATATTTTTCGGTTTGTGCAGAATGCTGTCTTGATGTTATGTTTGTGGATGATTTTATTTATTCTGTCTGTGGTGCCTTTTATGTATGGGAGGAGGGCTTTGCCATTTTCTTATTCTCTGTCTTGGAGTTTAGTGGGAGTTTCTTTTTGGATTAGGTTGGTAATCTTATTTCTTTGGAATCCATTGGATGTTAGTACGTTAGTGAGAGTGTGTAGTTCGGTTTTTAGGTATTGTTCATCAGCTAAGCGTTTTGTTCTGTAGATGAGTGTCTTGGCTACAGAGTTGATCTGGGCTGGGTGGTGGTGTGAGAGTGCATGCAGATAGCGGTTTGTGTGTGTTTTCTTCTGGTAGATAGTGTGTCCTAGGGAGCCATCGGGTTTCCTGTAGACTAAGACATCTAGGAAGGGAAGTTGGTTGTTCGCTTCTGTTTCCATGGTGAACTGTATTTTGGGTGTAGGCTGTTGAGGTGTGTGAGGAAGTTGTCCAGTTTTTCTTTCCCATGTGGCCAGATTATGAAGTGTTGTCTACGTATCTGAGCCAGAGTTTCGGTTTGTGATCAGATTTTTCTAGAGCTTGGGTTTCAAAGTGCTCCATATAGAGATTGGTAATGACAGGTGAGAGGGGTGATCCCATGGGTGCTCCTTCTATTTGTTTGTATTTTTGTCCGTTATAGATGAAGTATGTGTTGGATAGGCAGTGGTTGGTCAGATCTAGGATGTGCTTGGGGGGGGGTTATATTTGTTTTGGATAACTGTCAAGGCTTCTTTGATTGGTACTTGGGTGAAGAGGGATATAACATCAAAGCTCACGAATAGGTCACTGGGCTGTAAGTTTTGTTTCTTTATGATGTCTATGGACTGGAATGAGTTTTTTACGTGTGAGGTGATGGATTCTGCATAGGGCTGTAGTTGTTCGGTAAGAAATTTGGCTAGGTTTTGTAGAGGTGAGCCTATGGAACTGACTATGGGTCTAAGTGGGGTTCCTTCTTTGTCTATCTTGGGGAGACCATAAAGTGTAGGGCATCTGGATGATTTCTCTCTGGGAATGATTCTTTGCTGGATCTCTTCGCTGATGGGGGAGGCTTTTATTTTGGATCTGGTGATTTTTTCCAGGTAGGGGTCTGTGTTTAGGTGTTTGTATGTGGAGTAGGTTGGTTAATTTGGTTTGGTAGTCAGATGTGTTCATAACCACCGTGGTGTTGCCCTTGTCTGCTGGTGGGATTATTATGCTAGTGTCCTTTTTCAGGTTAAGTAATGCTGTCTGTTTCTCTTCGGGTAAGCTGCTTTTGCGTGGCTTGCTGGTGCAGAGGATGTTGATGATTTCGAGTCTGATTCTGTTTGCATCGTCGGGGTTGATTTTGGTCAGGCTAGTTTCAACTCCATATAATGGTTTCAGTGGGGATGTCTAGGGCTGCATGAGTGCTGCCAGCACTGGAGAGCTACAGTTCATTGAGGGAATCATACATGCCAACATGTACTGTGATATACTGAAGCAGAGCATGATCCCCTCCCTTCAGAGACTGGGCAGTATTCCAACATGATAATGACCCCAAACACACCTACAAAAAGACCACTGCCTTGCTAAAGAAGCTGAGGGTAAAGGTAATAGACTATCCAAGCATTCTCCGGATCTAAAGCCTATTGAGCATCTGTGGGGCATCCTGAGAGTGAAAGTGGAGGTGCACAAGGTCCCTAACATCCACCAGCTCCGTGACATCACTATGAAGGAGTGGAAGAGAACTCCAGTGGCAACCTGTGAAGCTCTGGTGAACTCTATGCCAAAGAGAGTTAAGGCAGTGCTGGAAAATAATGGTGGCCACACAAAATATTGACAGTTTGGACCCCATGTAGACATTAACACATAGGGGTATACTTGCGTTTGTTGCCAGCAGTTTAGACATTAATGGCAGTGTGTTGTGTTATTTTGAGGGGGCAGCACATTTATACTGTAAGAGAGAGAGAGAGAGAGAGAGAGAGAGAGAGAGAGAGAGAGAGAGAGAGAGAGAGAGAGGGAGGGAGGGAGGGAGGGAGGGAGGGAGGGAGGGAGAGAGAGAGAGAGAATTCTTTATTGGCCAAGTGTGATTAGACATACAAGGAATTTGTCTTTGGTGCATATGCTCTCAGTGTACATAAAAAGAAAAGATACATTCATTAAGAATCATAAGGGACAACACTTAATGATAGTCATAAGATACAAATAAGCAATCAAATCATTCTCTGAAACAGTCAATATAAATCCTAAGGATACAAGCAACAAAATTACAGTCATACAGCCATAAGTAGGAGGACATGGGTGATAGTAACGATGAGAAGATTAATAGTAATAGTAATGCAGACTTAGTGAATAGTTTGACAGTGTTGAGGGATTTATTTGTTTAGCAGAGTGATGGTGTTCGGGAAAAAACTGTTCTTGTGCCTAATTGTTCTGGCGTGCAGCAGTCTATACAAGCTGTATACTCACTACTTTACATTGTAGCCAAGTGTAATTTCTTCAGTGTTGTCACATGAAAAGATATACTTAAATATTTGCAAAATGTAAGGGGGTATACTCACTTCTGTGATATACTGTAATAGGATTTGCTTCTTGGTATGTGGGCAAGGATTCAGACTAAAAGATAAGTTCTATTATTCAACAACATGAAACAGCCACATCAGGCACATGTTTTAGGCTATCGTGTAATAAGTACACTGGTAGTAATTTCATTTATCACTGTTGTAATTTTACTGTCATATGGAGAAGAAGGTGCTTGAGGGATTTTGTATCAATGATAAGAAAACAACCTGGCTTAATTATAATTTTAGATTATATCTACTTGAGTCTTATTGATTTAAGTAGGGAATCAAAATGTTGTTTTGCTGATTTACTTTAGGTTTCAAAATATCTTATGTATTTCTGATTTTTTTAGTTAGTTTCATATGCATCAATCTATATTTACTTAGCTTCATGTTCAAAATCTGAAATTTCATTCTCCTGAGAACTATCTTCTATTATGCAGAAGTTTCAATATGCGAGGAGTGATAGCAGTTCTACATATATGCTAGTGGCCATCTTTGTTTAATAATTCTTAGAAAAAGAAAGTAAGTTTATATATATATAAAGTTTATATATATATATAAGTTTGCCCATAGGCACCAAACCGAGAACATCAGCCAGATGATGATGAATGAGATTTCATCGAAACGTCGCTGCAATACTTCCAAAGATATGTTTGCAATTACACGGGAAGAAACCCGAGATATCACCTGTACACACACGTACACACACACACACACACATATATATATATATATATATATATACCCTTACTGGGATTTGAACCTGGGCCGTCTGCCTGTAAGGCAGTTGATTTAACCCTCAGGCCACAGGCTCTTATCCGATTACCAGCTCATTTCCAGGTAGGTTTATTTGTATGTTTGTTAAGTCATCCTGGATTTTCCACGAATGGAGGAGGAGATATCACAAATCTCCAATTTTTGCCTTTCAGCCCAATCTCATGGGCCATCCAGACAGTATAATATAGCCGACAAGCTATTTTCTATGTTTTTAATATTTTTGCTGATAATTGTATAATTAAAGGGAGGCTGTTTAACAATATAATTATTGGTGAATAATAAATGCAGTTGAAAAGGTCGCAGTATTAGTCATTAGCTATCAGAAAGTTTTGATTTGTTTTATAATCAACATCTACTTTTTTATTATGCAAAGACTAAGTTAGATGGTCAAATATCATATTTTGATGACATAAGTTACAAAATTTTCTGAGAAATTGAGTCCTTCAAAATGGATGGTCCACCAAATGCAAGTAAGATACAATCATGTTTATGTCTTCCTATTGTTTCATTGTCTTGGAAAAATTCAACTCAATTTTTCTATTATTCTATATTCTTTCTAGCATATAGGACTTAGGACCACAATTGATCCATAATTTCTGTTGCTAAGTCAGACATTTATTAAGTGAGTTTTGCTCCAATTTACAACCTTTCTTGCCACACTTGTTAAGTGAATCACTGCAGTTAAGTTTCTAGCATGGTTGTTAAGTGAACCTTACTTCCCCATTGACTTTGCTTGTTAGAAAAAGGTAATTATCTGACCTTGGGACACTGCAAAAATCATAAATATGAGCCAGGTACCAAGCATCTAAATTTTAATGGGGGTGCTGCAGTGGTTTTAAGTATGAAAAATGGCCATAAGTCAGTTTTTTCAGTGCCTTTGTAACTTCAAACAGCCACCAAAGGAACTGTTAAGTCTAGGACTATCTGTATGTAGTTAGGCATTGAGCAGACCAATTTGTTCTATTCTTTCTTCCATTTTCCTTCTTTACTTCCCATTTTGATTTCTTACCCAAATATATTGATATGGATAAAGCATCCATTAATTTCAATGTATGTGTATTGAGCACAAATTGGTTGTCCTTATTGTCCTTATGTAAATGAAATCATGTTAGCATTTTAGGCTGTAGCCAACATTCCCTGATTTTGCAAAACCAGGGCTAAATTTGGTTAGTATTGCATTTGGATGAAAGTCATTCTCCAAGGAAAGTCATCCCCAAGGAATTTGGATGAAAGTCTTCCCCAAGGAAAGATGAAAGTCTTCCCCAAGTCTTCCCAAAGGCTAGTTAGGGGATAACTCCTAGAAAAAAAGAATGGCAAGGCACTTTTGCCTTGTTGGGGTGGAAAAACCCCAAACCCACCTCTATGAATACATCAATACATGATTGTTACAAGTAGCCGAAGAAAGTTCTACCATTTTTTTAAGGAGCACAGGTCTATATGCTACTTGGCTAAATTTAAATTTGCCCCCTTGTTGTATAATGATTAGCTTTAGCACAATATGAACCAAGGCACATAGGTTCCTGAAACAATTAGAATTGCCCTTGTTTAAAATACATTTTAACATATTAAATGAATTCAGTCACAGAATGGCCTTACTAGATTTCAAGAAGACCATATCAGAAAAAGGTAGAAATGAAAATACCAATTAGGTGAAAGGTTTTGCAATCTTTTTCTATGAAGAATATTTAGTTCTATATTTTTTGGAATTTTGTGATTTGCACACAGAGTCAGAAAACTGTAAATCACATGCTTTTAGGCCTTGATTTAATGTCCTTCCCTCACCAAGGGAGGTATTAATCATTTACTGGCACATAAAATAGAAGCTAATTTTGAGAGGGGAGGGAGTCTACCTTTTAGGAAAATGAACTCAAAATGCATCTATCTGATACTTATTTTTCTAAAATTGTTACTTTCTTTTGTGATCTATAGCTCATTTGGAGCATAGCACTGTGTTTTGAGTAACTCTCATTTTGCAAATCTCCCTGTAATTTTCCAAAAAGCATTAGTTCTAAGCCATTAGTTCAAAAAGGTAAAAAACAAAAAACAAAAATTAAAAACTGTAATTTGGGAGAAGATAATGTATAGTGTTGACTTTGTATTGTTCTTTTTACCCCTGTGTGCATGGATGTGCTTCAAGAAAGAAAACAAAGGAGGTATTAAAAAAGCTATGAAACACCTTATATCTGAATAATACATAAATTAACTAAGCAAAATGGAAAAAGGAAAATAGAATTACCTTTTAAGATATCAAATCCAACCTGATACCCTTAATACTTTACTTAGTAACATCATATTTTTGTGCTATCCCATCTCATTCCTTTTTACTTTGTTTTGAAATAAAATAATTTTGACAAAAATGTCTATATGTTGAAAATGGCAATATGTAATATACTGGGCAGGGTAGTACCAGGAGACAGCAAAGTAAAAGAAAAAGAACTGGAGAAAAATCACAATATACAAAGACTTGCAAATAGAAATAGAACAACCGTGACAAAAAAGCAAAAAGCAAAGGTATAACCAATAGCAATAGGTGCCTTGGGTGCAATCCCAAAACAACCAGAACACTATTTGAACACCATCAACATTGACAAAACCATCTTTGGTCAATTGCAAAAGGCAGCAATGATACCCTTAATATCATGAAAAAACAATATCTGCTAATCCCAGATCCTTGAGAAGGACACAATAGGTAAATAAAAATGCCAAATCCAATCTAAGCATCTGGCTGACTGTACAACCAACCACAATAATATCATACAAGGAGCCGAACTTGTTAGCTCAAAATAACAAATGTAGATTCTGGCCATAAATGTACTGAAGAAGCTTTTCGGATGAGAAATAGAATGTCTTCAAAGAAAAAACAAAGGAAATCTAGTTGCCTTTTATAAAAAGCACTTTTGGGGTAACCATGACCTGGATAATTGAGAATGTCCATGGACATCCCTAGATGGTTTACCTGTCACCTAGTGCACATAAGGAGCCACAAATTACAGCACTTATTCTTTCTTATTTCTAAAAGAAAGCAACTGTTTTCATAGATCAAACTATATTTCATGAAATAGTTTTTTATGTTATTGTTTTCATTAGATTTCAAGTAAATATGTTCATTTCTAGAAGCATGCGTCCATATCAAGTAAAAACCTTCCATTACTGATGTATCAAAGGCAGAAATATCACAACTGCCAGATTTATGGCAGGGTCCCTTTTGAGGGGGGGAAATGGTTCATATAGTGATTGTAATCTCTATGAAAATTCAAGGATGTTCTTGAACGCTCTAGTTCAAGGGTGTCAAACTGGCAGCATGGGAACCAGATGTGTCACACACAGACCACATCCACCCCAGCTCTGTGAAGGAAAAAACATTGCAATACGTCATATGATGGCAACATGACACAGTGAGTTTGACATCCATGCTCTAGTTTGAAACCATGTAAGCATCTATATCCATAAAGTACTAAGCTTCATGATGGAATATTAAATATACATGAAAGGTATTAAGTCCTGCATAGATCACTGAAACTATAAACCAAGAATAAATATGCTTCAATCTTTGTTGACATTTTAGTTTCTTATGCAATTTTTTTAAAAAATGTATGGCCTTTGTTGTTTTCTCTCCTCCACCCTATTCTCTTATGCTTTGTGTCATTTATTTCAGAGAATGGCGGGGGAGTAAGATTTGGGAGAAATTGAGGTAACTAAGACCTGTACCTATTAATAATTAAACAGAAAACCAAACTTTATGTATTTCTTGTTTAAACTACAGGTAGTCCTCAACTTGCAACAGTTCATTTAATGACGGTTCAAAATTAATTACAGCAGTACTGAAAATAATGACTTATGACATTTTTCACACTTACGACTGTTGCAACATCCCGGTGGTCATGTGATTTACTTTTGGATGCTTGACAACTGACTCATATTTATGACGGATACAGTGTCCAGAGTCATGTGATGCTCTTTTGCGACCTTATGACAAGTAAAGTCAATAGGAAAACCAGATTCACTTAACAACCATATTACTAATTTAACAACTGCAGAGATTTACTTAACAAATGTGGCAAGAAAAGTTGTAAAATATGGCAAAACTCACTTAACAAATTTCTCACTTAGCAACCTACATTTTGGGCTCAGTTGTGGTTATTAAGGACTACCTGTGTTTAGCTATCAACTTGAATATGAAATCTAGTAAAATCATCAGTATTCAAGAGCATCCTTGAATTTTCATAGAGATTAAAATCAGAAACTAGATTTTTAAAAGTGATAAAGTTTCTTATCAGAATTATCAGTTGGCAATTTTAAAAATGATCTAGCCAAGCCGCTTTTCTTGCCTCTAACAGCTTTACAAAAATTAGTTGAATGCAAGCTGTTTATCTCATTACTAAGACCCTTGGCTCTCTCTTAAATTATATAACCCACACTCCAATCTGATCTTCTAATTCAAGAAGAAGGGGAAAGAGGGGGAAATCAACAGGTATGAGAATGTTTATTACAGAAATCAATAGTACTTTTTTACAGACACTTCATGAAGCAAATACAATTCATAGTGGGCCTTCCTAGCAGCCTGATCTTCTAATATATTCCTAATATAGTAAGAGCCCATCCTCATGGAAGAAAGCAGGAAGTGTGAATCAAACTTATAAATGTCCCAGTCCAAATATCTCTTTAAATTCACTTTGATTGTTTAATCATGTTGAAAAAACTAATATAGAGTGGGTTGTGTTTCATATGATACACAACCTAACTCACAAACTCATAAATAGGCCATTCAGAAGTTTATACACATTCAAAAATTCATTCTCTCCTACACTAGAATAATTTTAAAAGACCATTCAAGATATTTGCAAGTTGCCTTCACAGGCAGTTCCATCTGTAGAGATGGGAGTGGCCTA
The DNA here is from genome assembly GCA_038048745.1 of Coluber constrictor foxii. Classification (NCBI taxonomy): domain Eukaryota; kingdom Metazoa; phylum Chordata; class Lepidosauria; order Squamata; family Colubridae; genus Coluber; species Coluber constrictor. The sequence goes on from CM075961.1 coordinate 128,469,916, forward strand.
AACATATAGCTAAATTTAACTCCTAAGCCAATGTTTCTCCTGCCCTGATTTTAAAAAGAAGCATTTGATATTCAGAGTTTGTCAATCTTCAAAAAGCACAAATTATGAGTACCAATACTACCTTTATTGTAAAATTATAGTACCAGAATCTGGTACTAACTGAAAGTCTGAAAGTGTTTTTCCCCTCTTTTTTACTTTATTTTTATCCCAAAACTAACGAAGATCTCTTCTGAGATATATGAGGGAAGATTCTGGAAAAGATAATCAAGCAACAAATCAGCAAAACTCTAGAAGCAAACAAAGTAATATCCAAAAGCCAACATGGGTTTCTCAAAAACAGATCATGTCAGGCTAACCTTATTGCATTCTTTGACAAAGTGACAAAATTAGTGGATCAGAGGAATGCTGTTAATATAATTTATTTGGACTTCAATAAGGCATTTGACGAAGTAGACTACTATTTGATAAAATAGAAAAATGTGGGTTAGACAACATCACCATCAGATGGATTCATAACTGGCTGATCAACCGTACTCAACATTTAGTCCTCAATGGAACTGCATCTACATGAAGGGAGATATGCAGTGAGGTACTCCAGGGCTCTGTTTTAGTCCCAATGCTCTTCAACATATTCATCAATGATTTGGACTCATCAAATGTGCAGGCGACACTAAGCTAGCAGGAATAGCCAGCACTCTGGAATATAGGCTTTAGACAGAAGGATCTTGACAGACTTGAACATTGGGCGCTATCTAACAAAATGAATTTCAGTGGTGAAAAAAGTAAGGTTCTACATTTAGGCAAGAAAAACAAAATGCACAGGTACAGTATATGTGGTACCTTGCTCAATAGTGGTGACTATGAGAGGGATCTTGGAGTCCTAGTGGACAATCACTTAAATATGAGCCAGCAGTGTGCTGCAGCTGCCAAAAAAGTCAACACAGTTCTAGGCTGCATAAACAGAGGGATAGAATCAAGATCACGTGAAGTGTTAATACCACTTTATAATGCCTTGGTAAGGCCACAGTTGGAATATTGCATCCAATTTTGGTCACCATGATGTAAAAAAGATGTTGAGACTCTAGAAAGAGTGTAGAGAAGAGCAACAAAGATGACTAAGGAACTCAAGGATAAAACATATAAAGAATGGTTGCTAGAACTGGATATGTCTAGACTTATGAAAAGAAGGACTAGGGATGACATGATAGCAGTGTTCCGATATCTCAGAGGTTGCCACAAAGAAGAGGGAGTCAAACTATTATCCAAACCACCTGAGGGTAGAACAAGAAGCAATGGGTGGAAACTAATCAAGGAGAGAAGCAACTTAGCAGCGCTCCAACACTGTAAATTTTTAAGAAGAGACTACATAACCGTTTGTCTGAAGTGGTGTAGGGTGTCCTGCCTAAGCAGGGGGTTGGACTAGAAGGAGGTCCAAGGTCTCTTCCAACTCTGTTATTGTATTCTGTCCAAGATGTTTCCCATGTCCTTTTTCCTTCTGTGCGTTGAGATACATTTTGCAGGATGGTTTTCTAGGCTGCAACTCTTCCTCCCAAGATCATTCCAAGATCATTTCAGAGTTGGATCAACTTATTATTCTCTTCACTGCTAAAACCAGCCATTTTGCTATGCTACTCTAAAGCTTCTTCGGAGCATCCAAGGTTAATAATTACTTTCCCTTCTTACTGCAACATTAAAAAATAATAGACTAGTTTCAACTGGCAGGATCTATTGTCCTTTTTATCAGAACCTTGAGAATAGTCAAAAGCAAAATAGATTTATTTTTATTTTCTGTTTATGGAAAAGTGATATATTCTCTGTAAAGTTCTTTATCATAGCCAGGGCATTTTAGATAGAATTAATTGTCTAACCACAGATTATACTGTGTTTTAGTTTTACAGCTAAAAGCTCCATCATGACTTTTTCACAACTTTTTAATGGAACAAAACAGAAGTTAAATAAAGCACCCTAGGTGATGTAATATGGGCTTACTACTGTGTGTGCCAAATCCATCTGTGCTGTTTCACAGACATCCATAAAACTATTTACTTCATAAATCATTTAAGCTCTTCAAGCTCTTAATATAAGCATAAAATATTCTGAGAACATTGAGGCCAATAATAAAATATGCCTTAATAGTGGTGTAAGCAGTCTAAAACACAGAAAAGGCTGAGCTTTAGCTAGACTTTTCTGAAGAGTTTTAAAACAAAAACATAAAAAGATTATTCCAGCAGAAAAATGTGTTTTGCCATATTGCTAAATTTAGGAAATGGGTTGTCAGGAATGAAACCTGCTAAGAATTAAAGTCTTATTGATAACTTGGATATTGTGGGTAGTCAGCTCCTGGTTTTGATTAACTATCAGGAGACTTTTTCTCAGATGCTTGTTTTCTGGGGGAACACCTAGTCTGACATGGCTTACTTTTTCTGTACAGTTAGCGCAAACATAATTGTACTTTCTTAAATCAGTTGCAATTGTTCTGTTCAAATATAAACCTTCTTATATGATTAGGTTCAGGGATTTGACTGAGTGGGTCAGCTAGAGAAAGCTTTAATATATGAATTCTATAATACTTTAAATGTATTTTATTAATTCAGCACAATTCTACGGTACATAATTCTTCTCTTTATACTAATAACAAACTCATGAAATACATAAGCAAAGGACAGAAGGAGGATCCAAGTTTACTCAGTAAACTGAAGATCAGCAAACCCCACACTCACACTGGTTATATTACCTTCTTCGATAATGAACAGCAAGAAGTCCAAAGGAATCCCTTTGTTTAAGCATCAATAATTTATTTTCATGTCTAATCAGTTTTTAAATACACTGATGACAAGGAGTATCTATGAACAGTTTTTTCTTCAGCAAAGATTTTATAAAGAGATAGATAGATTATAAGAGGGGGGTATATATCTATGTCACTATTCTCTGTTGCAATAAACAGTGCTATGTGAATGCAGAAAAGGCATCAGAAATAATAAGTCAAGAGGATTAGAGAGACAGATAACAGAAATGTAAATGAAATACAACTAAACCAAGTTTACATCAATAGCATTCACTATACCTCTCCTTAACTTTTCTACCTTTTTTCTATCATCCTTACTTCCAATCCATCTATACACTGATTCATAAACTGCCTTTTGTTCTTAAAGCTTCTCACTTCTCACCTCTGAATGATATCATCCAATGCAAATATTCAAATTATATTACATATAATTGCATCTAATTTATTATAGAAAAAAAATCCCAGATAAATCATGATACAAGCATTATACCTCAAAACAGTCTAAAATCCAATGGCAGGAAATTATAAACCAGTGAGTATGATGTTAAAATCCTAAAGGAGATACTAAAGATGTGCACACAAAAGATGAGCTAATATGAAAGATGAAGCTTCCACAATAAAGTGAGGAAACTGAATGCAACATGGAATCTTTTCTCTATCAACTACTGCCAACACCCTTCTATTTGGAGGTTATTCCAGTAAAATGGCTTACCCCAAAGGAATTACTGAGCATTCATAGCAAAGCTGTTTGCTATAGTATTAAAGCTGAATAAATAACTGGGAATGCTGTGTGGCATCAGCAACTGCCTGCCAAAATCAGGAAGGAGTTGATATATAGGGCAAAAACTGGCAGCAACTTTGGGTTAGAAATGTGCTCTGATAAGGTGATCCCAATGTACTGGAAAATAGTTCATTTGTTGTAGTGCGGTTTTTTTAAAGTAGAAGAAACAGAGTAATAAGTGTTTACTTATTGTAATAAGTTAATTTTATGTGCTTTCAAAAAGCCATTCATATAAATATGGTAAAAGTACTGTAATTTAGGAAGATGTTAGCATTTTATTCTATTCTGTATGAAATAATAAGGAACTTGCTGCAATTTACATTTTCTCAGAAGTAAATGCATTGATGTTATCAAGCTATGCAAGAGTACACAGGCTCACAGTCAGTTTAATATTGCTGTCTACTTTATGGACAGGGAACACGTAGTCTTCCATAGGTTGCGCAAACCCCATCAGTTCTAGCCCGATGTCTCTGATATGTGTGAGATGCTGGAAGATGCACTCAGCAACATCAGAAGAGCCATAGATTGTTTTCCATTTTTTTTAATGGAGATTCTTTTCTGCCTATTTTAAAAAGAAGTATTAGAAATGAAACCTATGTTTGCCAGGTTTTCCACAATTTTCCAAAGCTGATTCTTGTTCTTTGTAATCTCCGTTTCTGGCATTTGTCATGACAAAAACAGGCCTTCCATAGATAATTCTGATTTAGCTTTGACTTAATGTAGATTAATGCAGCCTTTCACCAACTAGTGTTCTACAGATGTGTTAAATTTCAATCCCACAATCCTTAGGCATTAGGTACGCTCACTAAGAGATGGTGAAATTGACAGCTAACACATCTGAAGGTTACTATGCTTAGAAATATTAGATTATTAGCATTATTTACCAAAGGGCAGGCCATATAATTTGAAAAATTGTTAGCTTTTAAATTCAAAATTAAGTTGACCTCACTCCAGTGGTGGGTTCCTCTTGGTTTGGCCTGGTTCTCCCGAGCCGGTAGCGGTGACGATATGAGTTTGCCGAACTGGTTCTGCCTTCCGCCCCTGGCCCCCCGTGTTATTCTTACCTTTTATTTGGCTTCACCCCCAATCTATTGCTGCCTCCTGAGTCCCAGCTGATGGCTAGAGGGAAAAAAACTGTTTAAACTCTTGCCGCAGGGCTTCAAAGGGCCACCCTACAGCTGATCAGTGTTAAAAGAAAACAAATGAGTCTGCAAAAATACATGATTAGATCAGCGCCTGCAAAAATAAATGGGTAGACTAGTGTCTGCAAAAAATAAATGGGTAGATTGATACAGCTCTGCAAGCGGTTAAAAGCCTGGTAGACCAGTACTAAATACTGCTAAATCCTAAATAATTGTCACATGACCATCAAGCCACGCCCACAAAATAAGCCACGCCCACAGAACTGGTAGTAAAAAAATTTAGAACCCACCCGCTCCTTTTTTAAACTTCAGCCTATTACAGTTAAAAGTGCTATCATTCTTTCAGGATAACATTAAAACCTAATACAGAAAAAGAGGTTTGGATGCAACTATGGTATTTGGAAAAAAGTTAAATTCACAAAAATATAAACATAGTATGATTTATTTTTAATACAGTTTGGTGAAGTTCATCATAATATTTAACATTACATTCTCTTCACTGTCATATGAACTATAATTGTACAGGGGATGATGCAGAATAAAAAAATCCCTGAGGATTAATCATGGTTTTTTTTTAAAAAAATACCAGCTTTCATGATATCTTTGTTCTTTGTATCTTGGCTTTTGTTAGTGCATTTTTAATTAGGATCTGGTATCTGCAATAAACAGTAAACATAAAGAGCTTTGCAAAAATGTATTAGACTGTTTGTTTTCACACTCTAATGCATATTTGCACAATTTTACCATGAAAAAAGGAAAACATGCTAAGCTCTTGGGCTCTATCCCAAATGTCCTGGAATAGAATTTGGAAATGACTAAGAATGCAGCCATACCACATCATATTTCAGCACTTATCCCAAGGAAGAGGAACAATACCAGAAGCATATGATACATCAAGGAAAATATCTATTTCTCATTTCCTTCTTAGTTTCAATAAAAGAAATGTTTATTAAATTCACAAAGGATGGAAAATTTTGTTGACTTATTTTCAGATGAGGAAAATGATTTCTTCCTTAGCTCAGAACATTATTATTTTGCTCTACTTTTTTAACTAGAACAGATCCAGAAGCTTTTGACCCACTAATGATTATTAAATTAAATAGTTTTATCACTTGTTTTAAATCAGGTAGGATATTCCAATATTGGAATATGAAAAGAATATATGATAGGAAAATATCCTGTAGGATATCTACATAAATTTTTAATCTTACTTTTTAAGTAAGATCTAGGGGATTTTTTTTTATAATAAAAAAATTGCTTGTGTTCATGTGTGTTTGTGTCTATGTAAACGACTAATTGAAAATACTCTTTGCCAAACTGGAAGCAATTTCTGTCAAAAACCACCAGAAAATTGTAAAGCTTTAAAATGTGGCTCTTGTGAACACTTGTAACTGAGATGATGCCTTGATACTCTTTGAACTTAATACAAAAATCATAAAAAATAGAAGGCCATTCCAAGGTGTTAAAAGTAAAATTTTCCTATAGAGCTATGTTTTAATGTATTTCCAAATATAACACAAAGTTAAGTAATTTATTTTGTCATTTTATGTATTTATGGGCAGAAAGACTGTATGTAATAGATAAAAGATAAGAGTCTCAGATGTCAAACTAAAAGATGAAAATCATTACATTTTATTAGCAGACAATATATAAAAATGCCAAAGCAAACTGTAAAGAGAGGTATAGTGTTATGCTCAGAGGTCCTGCATCTAAGTTGCATTTGTTTTTCCCAATTTCCCAAAAGGGGAATAATAGTCCTGAATTTAATTAAAAATCTATTTTTAAGATCAAAGTAATGAAAAAGTTAAAAGACTTCCTCACAAAGAAGAGTAATGTAAGAGTCTTGGGGAATCCGAAGTGATGAACTCACTGGTATTTTATTTCCTTTGGACTACTCAGGGGTGGATCATTTGGGCAGACTGCAAAATACTAAAATGAAGATTTTAGAAATCTATTAATTTTGCATGAACTAATGCAAGTGTCAGCTGTAATTATTCCAATGTACTTTAGGGGGCATTGTTTGAGAGCTTTTTTTTCCCAGAGCCTATTTTAGTTTTTATGTTTTTTCTTTGGGTGGTTTACTGTAGCTTTTACCTAGCTTAATAATTACCTGTAAATTCCCAGTATACCTTTCTGTGTCTTATTCTTACCTACTATATAAAAACCATGGAAGAGTCTCAGAAATTAATCTGAATGAAGTAAAGTTTATAGTTCCATATCATGCTTGGGACCAATCAAGCAGGACAGAGGTGAGCCAACATAAAAGGCATACTTATTCAGAAAGGGAAACACATTTTCTACATCTTGATAACTTTGCCTATCCTTGCACACAGAGCTATGTTAACTGTTAATAGCAAATAAAATAAAATAAAATAAAAATCTGTTCACCACTATCTAGCTGCCTATATGTTGGCATGAAAAAATCTGCAAGGCTCCCAAGGAACTCCCAAGGAACTGTAGACCATGCAAACACAGCTATTAGTCTGTGAATTGCTATAAAGCTGCTGCTTCTAAGGTTATCTAAATTTCAATAAATCATTATTGGGTCAAATATGGATTCGTTTGCAATATATTATCCTAGGTCTTATTTTACATGCTTCACTTATTTAGAAATGCATAGGTACTTAGGTGAACATGATAGTGCTCTGTTCGTTCAAGGACCCCCAACTTTTTTCAGGCTTATGCACAACCCTGAAAAAGAATCAAGCTGCTTTAATGGATTATGGAGAGGTTACGTAGGGCCAAAGCATTTCTTCATAATCATTTTCAAAGCATGCATAAACATATTTGTTAAGCTCTGCTGCTAAAGCTGTCCAAACATTTCTCCATTCTAAAGTGAAACCAACCTTTTGCTTCTAATTTGTTCTAGAATTGTATTTACTTCATATCATGCTGGATTAGACACCTTATCTCTGGCTTCCTCTTTGTGATATTCTCTAAATTATAAAAGCTTGCACGATAATTATGTGTGAGGAGAGCCTACCTCTCCTACCACACAATTATGTGTGAGGAGAGCCTACATTTTTCACTTAAAGTTGCAATGATGACCATGCTATCATGAACTGGATAACCGAGGGGTATGGAGAATGCTGTAATTATTCTAAATGCAAATTCAATCTGCAATGGTTGGGTTCCTATATTGAACTAAATCATAATGTGATGTACTCGGGCTTAATTTAGTGTGCTTTGTGAAACTAGTTTTTTGGTGAACCAACCCATCACTTTGTATTAGATATTAAGCCAGTCTATTTAAGGGTCAAATACATTCTTGCCTAGCTTGATGTTCCCAGATGCTAAGTGAATAACACTTATAGTACTAGGGACTGTGCATTCAAACAGCCTGTACTTGTCCATTTTTGGATATGACCAATACCAATAATTTTTCATACCTTTCTAGGATGCCATTTGCCACTTATATATGTATTATGAGATTATTTGATTTAGCATAATGTGTGGACCTATACTATTGTGAGAATGATGTGGCAATTACAGTATTAGATTGGGGAGAGTCTGATTAAAGTCCCCATTTTACATGGATATGACTAGAATGAACTGGCTGGCTTCTCTTCCTCTCCTTTAGCCCAATCCACCTTCAAAGTGTGGTTCTGTGAGGATAAATCATCCTCCACGTACACTGGGCTGGGCTGATAAATGAAAATACAAGATATTATAGTACAAATTCACAATCTTCTACTTCAAGCTATGGCTTTCATTAATTTGAACCTTGCAATATCTCCCTTATCTTCTGTTCTATGGTCCCAGAGGAACAAAATATTAGGAAGTTGATTGTTTCTTCTGGCAGAGGGGAGCAGACTTCTTTAAGCTACTCCCTTTCTAGTTGATGAACAAGGTCTGTTGAATCTTCTTACTATGATGATCTTCCTGGGATATCAAGGTGCATTCTTCAAATGCTCTTTGACTTGATTAGTGGCAAAGGACAAAGTGTGCTTCTTTTCTCTTAATACTGGAAAGTCATAAATTTGTCTATATAGTGAGTAAAATGTATTAGTGGCTAGGCTAAGGTATGACCAGTTCACACCACTTCGGGAGAACCGGTTGTTAAATTACTTGAATCCCACCACTGGGTATGTCCCTAAAAGATCAGAGAATTTTTGTGGGTGTTGGAGTACTGGTAAACAGTCCCAAAGTTAATTCTTGCATTAATATGGGATGCTGGAAGTTACTGAACTTAAGTTCAGTACACATTATTCTTTCTTTCTTACTTAAAAAAAAATGTTATCAGCCAGAATTAGGACTTGCACATTGCTATGGACATTTCTTTTACTATTTTTAATCTAATTTAAAATTCGCTTGTAGTCAGCTAATTGACTGACTAATTTTGAAGTCAGCAAGACTTAGGACATGCACACATTTATAGATATCCCTTTCACTATTTTTAATCTAGTTTAAAATTAGTTTGTCCTTTTCTACACCAAATTCCCTGATTCCCAGATGATCATTATTAGGGCAGAAAGAACAAGTTTCATGTTATTCCTCCAGCCATGATTTTAGTGAGCTTAGAATTACAGAACTGTAAATGTTTTGAAAATCATTTTATCCACAGAACTGTCTAGGAGGTTTTTGTATATCAATAATGCAAATTAATGAAAAAAACATGATGGGGATGACTATGAAAGGAACAAATATTATCTGGGTGATAGAAATTGACCTGTTTTTATTATTTAACATACATTGGCAGCACATATCCAAAACAATTCCAATTCCTGTTGAATCTCTTGACATTTCCATTCTGTATTGTATTTGACATTTCATTCTATAGTTTGTACTGCAATTTTATATAGCTAGTATGTTTAAATTTATGTAGTTCACTACATGCCTGGTTCCCATGCATGCCTTCTGCACATGCATCTGGCCTTCCACGCATGTGCTTTGCTCACACACGAGCCTTCTGTGCATGCGCCTGGCCTCAAAAATGTGCCTAACTAGGATGGCATAGAGCCGGGGTGGGTTGGCAAGCCCACCCATGATTTCTGCTACAGGTTCAGGTCAACCGGTCCAAACCGGCTGTTAGGATATGGTGTGAGCCTAATAGGTTGTCCAGGCAATATATGTGTTCTGTGACTTTAACATGGATATGTATTATATGACTTTAAGTTTTACTGCTGAATTATTGTAATGCTGGGTCATGCTGTAATTAGATAATCACTAGTTGTAAATGTATTTAAGAAGGGAACTAACATGTAGTCAGTTGATGATATGCTACCATTGTGTGAGGAGTTGCTACCATTGTGCTATCATCGTGGATGGATCTGCTACTATCATGGTTTGTTACCAAAGTGAACTTGTTATTTCTAACCAACTACTGTTTGTATAGTAAGAAGATTTCTGTATCACTGGACTGATTTAACTGGCAAAGACTTGGATTGACCTCTGGTTCAGCCTTCACTGGTATTCCCAGTTTAATGTAATTGGGAGATTGTTTTCCCTTAGCCTGTTAGTTTTAGTTAGGGCTGGGTTCTACTGCCTTCAGCAGAGCTTAGTAGCAGGTATATCGGTATTATCTATTTATTTATTTATTTTGTCTGATTTATATGCCGCCCTTCTCCCATAGGACTCGGGCAGCTCACAACAATAAAACAACCTGACAATAATTACAATTTAAATAATAATTAAAACCAATTTAAAATCCCCAAAATCCCAGTTAAAATCCATAGCATATCAGGGAAGTTGGTGAAAGAGCCATGTTTTTAGGTCAGTGCAGAAGGTGCGGAGGTCAGGCTGTCTGGAGTCGGGTGGGCAACACATTCCAGAGGGTCAGTGTGGCCACAGAGAATGCCCTCATCCTAGGGGCTGTCAGCCAACACTGTCTGGCCAAGGGGACCCAGAGGAGGGCAGCCCTATGTGAGTGCACTGGGCAGAGGGAAGCCGGTAGGAGGTGATCCTGCAAATACCCGGGGCCCGTGCCATGAAGGGCTTTATAGGTGAGTATCAGGACCTTGAAGTGGATCCGGAGGACCACCAGTAGCCAGTGCAGCTTGCACAATAGTGGTGTTATATGAGAGTAGCGGGAGGCACCCGTAACTACTCGCACGGCTGCATTCTGGACCAGTTGGAGCCTCCGGGTGCACCCCAAGGGCAGCCCCATGTAGAGGGCATTGCAGTAATTCAGTTGAGAGATGATGAGAGCCTGAGTGACTGTACGGAGGGCGTCCCTGTCTAGAAAAGGGCGTAACTGGCGCACCAGGTGGACCTGTGCAAATGCCCTCCTTGTCACGGCCGTTAGATGGTCCCCTAAAGACAGCCATGAGTCAAGGAGGACGCCAAGGTTACAAACCCTTTCTGAGGGAGCAAGACACCCCCCTCCCATCAATAATGATGGGGAAGCTAGATCATGGAACGCCGGTATCCACAGCCACTCAGTCTTGGAGGGGTTGAGCCTGAGCCTGTTCCTACCCATCCAGACCCGCACTGCCTCCAGGTACTTAGACATCACAGAAAGGGCATCCCTAGGTTGGTCCGGGATGGAGATGTAAAGTTAGGTATCATCAGCGTACTGATGATACCGCACCCCAAAACCACGAATGATCTCACCCAGCAGCTCCATATAGATGTTAAAAAGCAGGGGGGAGAGAACCGACCCCTGCAGCACCCCACAAGTGAGGGGCCTTGGGAAGGATCTCTGACCCCCCGCCCAAACAAACTGCATACAGCCCGAGAGGTAGGAGGAGAACCACTGTAAAACAGTGGCCCACACCCCCAACATCCCAAGATGACACAGTAAGATACCATGGTCGATGGTATCAAAAGCCGCTGAGAAGTCAAGTAGAACCAGGATGGAGGAATAACCCCATCCTGGAGCTGCCAGAGATCATTCACCAGGGCGACCAATGCCATTTCCGTGCTGTGTCCACACCTGAAGCCTGATTGGTATGGGTCTAGATAATCAGTCTCCTCCAGGAATTGCGGAAGCTGGTATGCCACCACAGACTCAACAACCTTCGCTATAAAGCGAAAGTTGGAGATAGGATGGAAGTTGTTCAGGGAGCTGGATCCAGGGCAGGCTTCTTGAGGAGGGGACAGATCACCGCCTCCTTAAGCAAATGTATAGTGTAACTATAGTGTATATCATCACATCACAAAATAGATCAGTTTCACTCTACTGGCAGCACTGCTTAATACTTATGTGTACAAATATACAATTTATATATAACACAAACAATAAGAAATAAATCTACACGCAGCCTTTTTTAAGGAAAACTTTTGAATATTTATCAATATCAATAACAATAAATATCATTCTTTGAAAAGACTGGAGTTTAGAACAGTCTCCTTCCGAGTTTTATCCTGTTTGACAAATCTTTATGCAATGTATTAAGTATGCTGAAGTAGGAAGTAACATTCTGTTCATTGATTGGTTAAAGTAACTTTCTGTTGTGATTGGTTAAGCCGCATGACAGCTGGCTTTATAAGAGCTGTCAGGCAGAGTTCTAAGCAGTTTCAGTTATAGCTGTGGCAGTTAGCCCAGCCATTGTTAATAAACGGTTAATTACATGATCTTCGCATTGTCCATCGTCTTTGATCCAGCCAATACATTTCAGTTTAAATTATATGTTTTTCCAATACTAAGGAATTCAGTTTGCAATACTATTTTTACTTGCATTTCTACTTGTTAAATATGCACATTCTCCCATCCCATAGTGATGTAATATCTGTGAATGAAGAAACTAAATAGTGTTTATCAACAAAATCCTATAGTCGGACTTCCGGTGGCGCCTTCCTCGTCGTCGTCGGGCTCCTCCATGCCCGCCGGCTTCTTGGCACGTACAGAGCCGCCTCACAGCTGGCAGGCGGCTCGAACAACCTGCTCCTCAGCGGGAGGAGCAGGCAAAGCCTCTGGGGGTGAGGCTGGGCCCCCTGAGTCGCCCCAGAAATGCTTCGTTTGTCCTGGGGAGGGCTCAGAAGGATAGCCCCCTCCATATCCTCCAGAGAATGCTCCGCGTCGAGACAGTCCTCCGCTAATTAGTTAATTAGCGGAGCCAGACGCTGGAAGCAACACCACAGCTGAAGCGTTTATGGAGCAAGTTGAAAAAGAAAGAAGAAAAGTAGAAGCAAGTATGGATTTTTTTTACTGATTATTTATTGATTTTCTGGAAGAGGAATGAGGGGAAGGGGGAAGGAGAGGAAGAGAAGTGAAAGTTCCTAAGAAAGTCTTTTAAGATGGCGACTGGTCTTAATTGAAGATATGCCAGAGCAATTGAAAATGGAGGTTTTGAAATGAATACTCTGCTATGGGAAAGGCACTTAAAGTAAGAAGAATTTTTTTTGGATATTTTTTTTAAAAAAAATTAAAGTAAAGTAAAGTAAAATAAAGTAAAGCAAAGTAAAGCAATTTAAAGTAAAGTAAAGATGACTAAAGGAAGGGGGGGCTCCCCCATGAGCCAGCTGAAGAATAAAGCTGAGATGATGCAACTGTCTGGATTGGCAGAAGGGGACTTAAAAGAACTTATAACAATTTCCCTACCGAGCGTAGTTGACAAAATTAAAAATTCAAGAAGAATCTTGTGGACTTGATTGCTGGAAAGCATGACCAATTAAGTCAAACTATTGTTAAAGTAATTTCAGATCTTTCAAATGTGGTGATTGAAATGGAGGAGAAAGTAACTGAAATTAGCAGTAAATTTGACTCCCAGATTCAAGAAATACAAGAAAAGCTTGTGGAAGCTGAGATTCGAAATCAGACTACACAGAATGATATTATCATGCTTCAAATCAAAACTATGGCATCAGCAATCAGAGTAAGAGGTATTAAAGAAAACCAGAGAGATTTAAAAGCAATTTCTGCAAAGGTTTTTGCTGAATTACTAGAGCTAGAAGATGAGATAATTCTTGGTTGTATAGAGAAAGTTTATAGAGTCAACTCACGAATAGCCAAACAAAGGAATTTACCCAGAGATGTTGTTGTTTATTTTACTGATAAAAGGCTGAGAGATGACATCTTACAAAGGTCCTACTCTGCCAGAATGCAAGTAGAAGGTGCACAAATTAATATCTTTAAAGAGTTACCATCAAAGGTTCTAAAGGATAGGAAAGAATTTGCTTTTTTAACTAAGGAACTGAAGAAAAGTAATATTCCATTTAGATGGGACTTACCAGCTGGCATAATTTTTAGATATCATGGTGTGAGATATTGTTTGAATACTATTGGAAAAGCGGAACATTTTTATAAAAATATTTTTAAGGGAGCTTCGGAATATCTTAAGAATAAGAAACAAGAAAGAGAGCTTGCAAAAGGTAAACAGAAGGATGAGACTCAAAGAACGAATCAAAGCATGTTAAAAGTACAAGGAGTACAATCTGGTTTTTTGGAGGATTTTACTATGGATCTTTCAGATGGAAAAATAGAGTATACCAGTGAATCTAGACTAGGAGCACCGGACCTTGAACCACTGGAGCAAGATTTAAAAAATATTATAACTCAAGATGAACAGCAGCAGAGGTCCAACGCTCCGCAAGAAAAGGATGGTGATATCGAACAGCAGGAACCAGAATTTAACGAGGAAATTCAAGTGGTAACTAATGAGTGTCGTGAAGTCCTCCACCAGTTACAGTTGTTATCAGAAAGCATGGAAAATTTTGGAAAATGGTTATAAAATTCTTAAAGTTTATACTGAGCTGGATTTATGGATTATTAAGTCTTCATCCTGACTTGGAGATTCTTTTATTATTTTGAACTGGATTCAACATCTTGAGCAAGTTTAACAGATTGCTGCAATAGTAGCAGCGTTCTGTGATTATCCTATCATAGTTTTTTTTGGAATTTATCATCCAAGAGGAAAGAATGGAAATGAAAACATCTCACAACCAGAAGGAGTCAATGACAAAGGGTGGCAGGATTTGAAACAGCTTTACAAGAACATCTGGGAATGCAGTTTCTAGATTTTCTTCTTTTTTTGATTTTTTTGTTTTCAAGGTTTGGTGGAGCTGCATTGGGTTTCTTCTTGTTGTAATAGAATACGTTAGTTTGAATGACTCTACCTAGAGGAGTGAATATCTTCGTGGTTGGATGCTATCTATATAGTAGCAGCGTCTTGTGATTACCCTATTATAGGTTTTTTTTGGAATTTATCATCCAAGAGGAAAGAATGGAAATGAAAACGTCTTACAACCAGAAGGAGTGAACGACAAAGGGTGGCAGGATTTGAAACAGCTTTACAAGAACATCTGGGAATGCAGTTTCTAGGACTTTCTTCTTTTTTTTGATTTTTTTGTTCTCAAGGTTTGGTGGAGCTGCATTGGGTTTCTTCTTGTTGAAATAGAATACGTTAGTTTGAATGACTCTACCTAGAGGAGCGAATATCTTCCTGGTTGGATGCTATCTATATAAAGTCACACGGGGGGTTTATGTGGAATGCTTTATTTTATTGATGGGGGCAGATAGAAGATGAAGCTTATTGGAATTGGATATATGTGAAGAAAGAAGAATTAACTTCAATCAGGATGAAGAGAAGATTGTAATTCGAGCTATGGAAAATTATAACAATATATGCATAATTATATTATACTGTATATTTTATGTTCTTTTCTGCGAGGGGTTTTTTTGTGTTCTTGAATTAAGGGGAGTGGTTCGGATTAAACTATTTGACATTATCTAATATGAATAAGTAAGTTATATAATTTTTGGGGGATCGAGTATGGCATATGATTAGTAATGTTAGTAATGTTTCTTTTTCTTTTTTTTGTTTTTAAATTGGGTTAAATATTATAATGGCTATTTTTTCTGGTGTTTTTCTTATTACAATATTGTTAATTTCAGATAAATATCTATGTTTATGGGCTTTTTTTAATTTTTATTTTCTTATTTTCTTAATTCTTTTCTTTCTTTCTTTTCTCTTCCTCTCAATTTAGAATTGAATATATAATAGTATTTGCTTTTCTTGTCGTTATAAATTCTTGCTGTTTTCTTTTTTTAAGAAATGTGTAGCAGAAGTCAGGGGTGGGATGGGGAGGGAGGCGGTGGGGTTGGGGGGAGGTTGGGGGGGATGGGAGGTTGGGGGTGGGGGAGGGGGAGGGGTGAAAAAGGGGGAAAAATTTTTGTATTGTAAAACTTTTTCAATAAAAAAAAAACAAAAAAACAAAATCCTATAGTCATTTCAAGAAGACCTGCAATACATGAATGAGACATCACAAAACACAACCGATTACAAGAATCACTTTGGACCATTTGTCATACATGCTAGAATTGCAAGGCAGACACTGTAGCAAAGTGGGTCTGACTTGAATAGGAGACCGGTGTTCAAAAGATGCTCAATAACATCAATTTACTTTAGCAATGGCAGCATAAAATAAAATAAGTGTGGTAGTCTATAAGTATACACAGAGAATGTTGGGGAAATGAACAAATGATGAAAGCAGTGTCATGCATGATAGAAGTTCCATCCCTTTCCATTCCATGTATTGCAATATTGTATGGACATATAAAAGGAACTGATTTTGTCATTTTGATAAAAAGCACCAGGTCCTGCTTATGGTAGGCAAAGATCATCTTACTCCAAGTTGAACTCTCATTCATCGAAAGAGAATTTTGGTAAGAAGAAGAGAACTTTTTGTAATGCTCTGGCTAATGTCTTTAGCACACTAGCTCAGCTTGCTTTTAGGCACCTGGCAGGTAAAACTTTTTTAATTACTTCAGCATTTTAAAACATGTTAAATGCTTTTCTAATTCCTTATATATTGTTTCTCTAAATTCTCATTTTATGTCATTTAAGTGACATTTAAGTTCATTTTTGAGAGCTGTTTGGTATAAATCAGCTTGGTATATTCTGAACTTGTTGATTAAAGAAAATATATGTTTAACTTTTAAATAAACAAGATAAATATTTAACAACCCTAACTGAAAAATAAATATTTAATATCCTTAGAAACGGGGTTTTGTATCATGGGAAATGGTATAGAAATAAAATACAATCAATAAATGAAAGTAACCAAAGGTGGTATTTGTCTCATTCTTTCTCTTTTTCTAATACCTTATTCTCCTGTACCATTAAAAGATGGATCCCAGTTTACATAACACATATATATGTCTATCTTGACTATAACTGATATCACTTAGTTGAACGATGCAGCAATATCTTCACACTAAAATAAAACTTCTTTTATCACTTGGGATTGTTTTTTGACAAGTTCTTGGAGGACAGCACCTCCTAACTCAGTGATAATTCAGCAGATATCCTAGTTGCCTTTTCTGCTTACTTCAGAAAACAGATACTCTTAACTATTTTAGAGAAGGTGCATGGGATTTTTTACTTGGGATAGAAAACTTGTGAAATAATATGACAACAGTTTGGAAGTTGTTGTGTCTGCCAATCCATGCATCGTACTTGGTTTCGTCTTAATGTCCATTGAGAATATATTGAAAACTTAACTGCTGATACAAGAATCCTCCTACCTAGATGGAGATATATATTTTGAAAAATAGAAAATACTTGTAGCTCAGGTTTTAGGTTTTGGCAGTGGTTTGCTCTCCAAGCTTATTTCAATTTAGTTTCTGAGCCTTTCGTTATCAGACTAGGTAATATTATCATCAGGATTGTCTTGTCTTATTCGCCTTAGCTTATAAATGTAATGTGTCCCAATGTGGTCAGTTGGTTGTTTGATTGTTTGTTTGTTTGGAGCGATATTTAAATTCTGAGCAGCTGATTGGTTCTTTTGTTGATGGGTTGTTCGAATGGTCTGGTTTCTTATATATTTATATGCTGGCTCTTGGTCAATATGTTTATTAATTGCTCCTTTGGTAGAATAGCAGGGTTCAACAAATTCATGTTCACAGCCAATGATTTTTGTTCCATCCCAATCAAACTGGTGTTGTTCATTATCAATTTGGTTTGAGATCAGGGATTTTTGGTCATGCCGTTTTACTGCTAGTTGATGTTCATGAACCCTTGTTCTCAATTGCCTTCCTGTTTGTCCCACATACAATCATTGTAAATGTTTTTGTATACTATGTTGCTGTTGTCTTCCTTCCGTATTTTGTCTTTGATTTAAGACAGCTCTTTTCTGAGTGTAAATGTGAGTTTGTGAGCTATTATTATTCCTAGGGTTGCAGTATTTTGGCAACATTTTGAATGTTCCTTTGATGTATGGCAGGACTTGTTTTTGTACTGTGGTTATATTTTGTTGGGGTTTGGATGACAAGGATCGTATTATGTTTTTTTGGGGGGGGGGATAGCCATTGTAGAGGAAAACTTTGAAAAGGTGTTTCTCTTCTGCTTTTTTTAATGTCTCAGTGTTGCAGTGCGTTTTGGCTCTTTTGAAAAGGGTCTGGATGCAGCTCCTCTTCTGTGTAGTGGGGTGACTGCTTGTGAAATTAAGAATTTGGTATTTGTGCATTGATTTTCGGTATACTCAGGTTATTAATCTGCCATCATCTTGTCTCTTTATGTTGATATCTAGGAAGGGGAGTTGTTCTTTTTCTTCCTCAGGTATAAAATTGATCCCAGTGAATACGTTGTTGAGTAGATGGTGTATCCAGTAGTGGTTTCCACTTACCTTCTCTACAGGTTTGGAACTGGGAGCGTGCGTGCACAGAATCTTCTGTGCATGCACAGAGCATCTGTGATGACGTCCGGGCAGGTGGGCGAAGCCTCCTATGGCTGCCACTACTGGGTCACCTGAAACAGGGCAAACCGGTAGAAAGCCACCACTGGGTGTATCTCTTCTAGTCTGATGCATTTGATGATGGCAAAGGTTTCATTCACGTAACATACCCAAAATTTTGGGTGGATGTTTGGCAGAACTGTGCATTCAAGTTCTGCATTATATTATTATTACAGATATATATTATGACAATATCACCAAGGCATTCACCATCTTGGCAAATAGAATTTGGAAGCATAATAAAGTTCATACATTTCACTCACTGACTGAGACAAGTTCTTGAAATAAAACTAGAGTCAATAGGATTGATGCTACTGACTAGGAAAACTATCATTTTAATGGCTGGATAGAAAGATATAGCCATTATCCTTTCAAACACTACGACAAATTAATACCCAGAGCAGCAAATAATAGGACCAGTATCTGCAAATAGCAGCAAACTACTGTACATCTGCACATGACCATCATGACTGATACTGCTATTATTATTATCTCTTTTATTCATTAAACATGAAACGCAGTCAACTGAACATTTTAAAATGTGTCACAAATACCACTGTCTGGTGCTAATGGTTGCTACGGGTTGCTACCAGTGTCCTAGTTATCAACCAAGTAAAATATTTGATGTTCCGAGTAG
This sequence comes from Coluber constrictor foxii, assembly GCA_038048745.1. Lineage (NCBI taxonomy): Eukaryota > Metazoa > Chordata > Lepidosauria > Squamata > Colubridae > Coluber > Coluber constrictor. The sequence continues at coordinate 128,488,875 of CM075961.1, forward strand.
CACAGTTTTTTGTAGTTCCGCTGTTGTTATTGTAGGAAGCTGCCATTTCTTGATGTGTTGTAAAATTCTTGGACATGGTACCAAATGCCCCGATGACAATGGGTATCACTGTTACAAGTTTCATCCATAGCTGTGTTGTTTCAATGGCCAGGTTGTAATTTTTCCAGTTATTTTTCTTCGACTCTGGCATCTCCTGGTACAGGAATATTATTATTATTATTATTATTATTATTATTATTATTATTATTATTATTATTATTATTATTTAATGTGTAGTGAGATTCACAGCCTTTGAGTCTGATTAATAGCTCAGCAGCTTGAGTCCTAACCAAGGATCTAGGAACTATTAAGGTATCGTCAGAGGATGTAAGCTGTTCCGAGTAAGGTGGTTTTTTGTAGAGTCAAAATATTCAAGTCCGGTAAATTTAGAATTACTAAATAGCAGGGTAGCCCTTTCGGTATTGCTCCAAAGGCTCCAATTACAATCGGGACAACACAGGATTTCTTTTTCTACAGTCACTCAACCTCAATTTGCAAGTCCTGGTACTTTGTAATTTTTTCTTGCTGCTTATCTTCAATCTGTGCATCACCAGGTATTGCAATGTCAATGAACCATACTTTTTTCTTTTTAACTATTATTATGTCAGGTGTGTTGTGGACCAAGTGCCTGACAGTCTGAATCCTAAAGTCCCACAAGATCTTGAGTTTCTCATTCTCTAAAACTTTCTCAACCAGATGTTCCCAGTGGTTTTTGCTATACTCAAATCCAAACTTCTGGCACAATTTCCAGTGAATGATCTTAGCAATGTGGTCATGGTATTGTAGGTAGTCAGTTTGAGAAATTTTGCTGCACCCACTGATCAGGTGGTCGACTGTCTCATCTTTCTTATTACAGAGGCGATATTTGCTCTTGGTGTAACATGTTGAATTTTTACCTTCATGCAGTTTGTGGCTAGGGCTTGTTCTTGAGCTGCCAAAATAAAGCTTTCTGTTTCTTTTTTCAGTACTCCTGATCTTAACCAGTAACAAATTAGTTTCTGATCAGCTTTGCCTTCAATACTTTTCAAGTATTGGCCATGCAGAGCTCTGCTTTTCCAATTTTCAGCTGGCTGCTCAATTATTTCTTTCTTATATTCTGCTTTTGTTTTAGTTGTCTTTAAAAGGCCTCCTTTATTTACTTCCTTAATCATTGGTTCTTCACTTTTCTGGATGTAATCATTCAAGCTGCATTTTTCTTCTTCCACAGTCTGCTTTACTTGTAGGAGTCCTCGATCACCCTCTGCTCTTGGTAAATATAATCGGTCAACATCACTTTTAGGGTGCAAATCATGATTCATTGCAATAAGCTTCCTTGTTTTTCTGTCCAAATTGTCTAACTCCATCTGGGTCCAGTCAATTATTCCTGCAGGGTATCGAATCACAGGTATAGCCCAAGTATTTATGGCTTTTATGATGTTTCCTCCACTCAATTTGGACATAGTCAGAGGCCTTTAAAATCCCCAAGTACTTGTAGCCTTCTTCTGATTTTACTGCCTTTATCATTTCTTCATTCTCTAGTTCTATTCCATCCTCTTCTATATCTTGCCTGCTTTGGTTACTATTGTTGCACATTTGTCAATTCCAAACTGCATACCAATGTTTTGGCTGAATTCTTTTGTGTTTTCAATTAATAAATTCAGTTCAGCTTTTGTTTTACCAAACAGCTTCAAATCATTCATGTACATTGTTGTTGTTGTTGTTGTTGTTATATACAACAACACAGCAACAACAACACAGTTATATACAATGACACAGCAAACAAGATAACCATGCTGGATTTCATATCACAAGTCACTAGTCGAACACTTCCCAAGCGTTTAGGACTGTGTGATGTATCGACGGATTATCAAGTTGTTTCTCGTCAATTCTGCTGTCACCAGGTATGGCAATGTTGACAATCCACACTTTTTTCTTCTCCACAATTTTGATATCTGGGGTATTGTGCTCTAAAACTTTGTCAGTCTGTACTCAGAAGTCCCACAGCAGTTTTGCATGTTCATTTTTGACCACTTTTTCAGGCTTATGATCCCACTAGTTCTTTGCTACAGGCAGATGGTAGTTGTGACACAAGTTCCAGTAGACCATCTGAGTGACTATGTTATGACGTTGTTTGTACTCCGTCTGAGCTACATTTGTCTTGCAACCGCTCAGTATGTGGTCAATGGTTTCATCCTTTGCAGAGGATGATTCACATCTTTCAGAGTCTGCATTTGGGGTCATCAGCAGATCTTTCTATTCTGGCTTTGATTACATTTGTTCTGATGGCTTGTTCTTGGGCTGCAAGAATCAGGTCTTCTGTCTCTTTCTTCAATGTTCCGTTCGTCAGCCATAACCAGTTTTTTTCCTTATCTACTTTTCCTTGGATCTTTTCAAGGAACTGTCCATGCAGTGCTTTATTACACCAGCTGTCAGCCCAAGTTTGCACGATTGTTTTCCTATATTTACTTTTTCTTTGCTGCACTTTGAGCAACTTCCTCTTGTTGACCTCCATCAAAGCTGGTTCAACACTGTCTTTCACATAATCTGCCAGAGCATGCTTCTCTTCTTCGACTGTCTGCTTCACTTGCAAAAGTCCTCTGCCTCCTGCTTTTCTGGGCAAATATAGCTTGTCAACATCACTACGAGGGTGCAATGCATAGTGTATGGTCATCAGTTTTCTTGTTTTCCTATCCAGGCTATCCAGCTCTACTTGTGTCCAGTTCACGATCCCAGCAGTATATCTGATGATGGGTATGGCCCAAGAATTTATAGTCTTGATGGTGTTACCACCATTCAGTTGCTTTTTAAAAGTTTCCTGACCCTTTGTGTGTATTCTTTGCTGACCACATTTTTCACTTGTCCATGTTTGATGTTGTCCAGCTGCAGTATGCCCAGTTATTTGTAGGCTTTGGGTTGCTGGCACTTGATGGTTTGACCATTGGGCATTTCAATTCCATCACTGTCTATGATCTTCCCTTTCTTCAATGCCACTGTGGCGCATTTGTTCAGGCCGAACTCCATGCTGATGTCAGTGCTGAAAATTCAAACTGTATTGGTCAGTGAGTGGATCTCAATTTCTGATTTTCCATATAGCTTCAGGTCATCCATGTACAGCAGGTGAGAGATTTTCTGTGAGTTTTTAGCAGTTTGATAACCCAGGTTAGTTTTCTGTAAAATTGTTGACAGGGGGGTCATGGCGATGATGAACAACAGAGGTGACAAAGAATCACCCTGGAAAATCCCTCTTTTGATGTTGACCAGTCCGTAGCCTTCACTTCCAATAAACAGTTCTGTTTTCCAGGACTTCATCACATTTGCAATGAAAGTACTAATGCACTTGCATATTCCGATGTCGTCCAAGCACTTCATGATCCAACTGTGTGGTAGTGAATCAAATGTTTTCTTGTAATCAATCCAAGTTGTATGCAGTTTTTCGGCTTTTGCGGTTCTCTAGATTCAGTTTGTCAATCAGGAGCTGATCCTTTGTGCCTCTGCTTCCTCGTTTGTTTCCTTTCTGCTCTACTTGCAAGATGTAATTTGCTTCTAGGTAGTCCTGGATCCTGTCAGTTATAATGCCGGTCAGAGCTTGAATATGGTTGGCAGACATGTTATTGACCTGTAGTTTGCAGGTGTGGCCCTTTTGCTGGATCCTTCTGTATCAAATAGGTTTTTCCAACCTATTGGAAATGGGTTTTTCCAACCATTCACTGATGTTTCCTATCTGCAGCATCTCACTGAATTGTTCGGCCATTTTTCCATGCAGACTGGTCAGGTATTTGAGCCAAAAGCCATGCAGTTGATCATTGCCAGGCGATGTCCAGTTCTTGACTTTTTTCACTCTGTTGCTTATCATTTCAGTAGTTATTTTCAGTCCTTTTTGTTCTTGGAGAATTTCATCTCAAAATCTCTGATCCAACCAGCATTTTTGTTTCAGTCTCCCACAGGTCTTTCCAAAACTGAGTAGTTGCCGTTTTCTCAGGTTTTTCAATTTTCATATCCCCCGTCTGATTCAGACTCTGATAGAACCATCTTTGGTTTGATTGGAACAATTGATTTTATTTGTACTGGATGACTCCAGCTTCGTATCTTTCCATTTTTCTTGCTGTTGCTGTTATCTGCTGCTTCACAATTTCCAATGCTTCAACAATTTTTCTTGTGCCGAGTCCGTATTTTTTTATCAGATGTTTCCTGATCTTGCTGTTCTTCAGCTTTTTTTCCCGCAAATTCTTCAAGTTGCTTGCATCTGCTCGCAGACCCTTGATTTTCAGCTCCAATCTGATTTTCCACTGAGGTTTTCCAGTCAATTTTCTAGGGGGCTACGGCTGTTGAATCCCCAGTTCTTCTGTTACTATGATTGCTGTACTGTAGGCAAGCTGATTTGTTTGTTCAATTGATGTTATCTGTTGTTGTTGTTGTGATTATGATGGTGATGGTGATGGTGATGATGATGATTATATTTTATCCTGCCTTTTTATATTTAACTTAGTGATATTTTTTAGCAATGAACATGCCTAATACTGCTGTCTCCTATTTACACCACAACTCCATGAGGGATGTTGGGCTGCAGGAAGTGAGTGACCCAAAGTCATCCCAACTGGCTTTCATGCCTAAAGTAGGCCTAGAACTCACAATCTCCTGGTTTCTAGTCAGTAGCGTAGTTACTATACCAAACTGGCTATTCATTACAGCTTTTTTCCTTTCTTGATATTTCATTCAAAAGTATTTATAAAAAGGTAGCAAATAGGATAAATCTCTATGTCTATCTACATCTATACACACATCTACAGATCCTCATGTTGTTTAGTTGATTAATTGAAAATAGATTATTTTTTATAATTAATTTCTGCCAACTTAAAAGCAGATGTAATAGAAGTATTACTCAAAACTATTTTAATCTATAATGATTTCATATAAGTAGATTTTTCTATGCTCTAAATGCTTTGTTAATAATGCTAATTATTCTTGCCATTGACATTTCCATAAAATATAGCTTCAAAAAGTGACCATAAAAACTTGAACTATATTATAGGAAGTATAGAAGGTGGTTATTATTATACATATAGATATTATATACATACGTAATACAAAGTCACCCATATCACACAAAAATGACAATAAATATATAAACAATAAATATATAAAAAACAGTTCCATGCCCACCCCCCCTTATTTTCTTAACATTAACCCTGGAAGTTCCACAGGCAGGGGTGAAATGCTCCCGGTTCGGACTGGATCACCCGATCCGGTAGTGATGGTGGCAGATGGTTCAGAGAACCAGTAGCAAAAATCCCTGTGCCCCCCACCCCCCATGCCCAACTGAGCCATGCGATCATCAGAGGCTTTTTTTTTTAACAGCATTTTTTCTACAACCTCTTTGGCCGATGATCTCAGCTGAGTTGCCTGATTGTCAGAGGCTTTTAAAAGCATTTTTTTTTCTGCAACCTCTTCGGCCGAAGAGGTTGTAGGGAAAAAAATGCTTTTAGAAGCCTCTGATATCCCAGCTGAGTTGCCTGATCATCAGAGCCTTCACCACTGAATGAGGGCTGTTGAATTTTAATGTAGTTGACTTCTTTGACCCCTCTTTTAAACAAGTGGTCTTCTCTCTCTAGAATGTGGACTTTTGAAGACTTTGCTGTCTTCCAAGGAGTGGCACGTGTCTTTTAAATGCAGTTGAACTGGTGAATCTTGTCCTGATGGGTCTGTTCTCCTATGCTGTGCCACACATTTGTGAAGTGGTTATTTTGTTTCTCCCATGTACATATCTGCATGTCTCACTGCATTGTACTGCATATATCACATTGTTCAGTTTGTGTCTGGGTGTTTTATCCTAGGGGTGGACAAACTCCTGCCTCAGTTATTCTTGGGTTTAAAAAGTGCATATATGTTGTGTTGGGTGAAGAACCTCTTGAACTTTTCAGATATTCCTGCAATGTATGGAATGACAACATTCTTTTCTTTGTCTGTTATGGAGGAGTTTCTGGGCAGGGGTGAAATGCTACCAGTTCGCTCCGGGTTGGACAGACCAATAGTTTAAAAAGCTACCAGTTCCTCCAAACCGGTATTTCCAATGATCAGCTGTGCAGCGGAGTTTAGCTTTGCTGGAAAGCAGGAAATCCTGCTTTCTAGCAAAGCTAAATTGCACACCACAGCTGATCCCCCCTCACTGTTCTACTTACCTTCCCAAGCCTCCTTTTGGTGCATACTGTGTATGCGAGCACGCACAGCATGCGCTAAAAGGAGGATTGGGAAGGTAAGTAGAACAGCGGGGGGGATCAGCTGTGTAGCACAGTTTAGCTTTGCTGGAAAGCAGGAAATCCTGCTTTCTAGCAAAGCTAAATAGCGCGCCACAGCTGATCCCCCTCCTTGCTTCTACTTACCTTCCCAAGCCTCCTTTTAGTGTGCACTGCATATGTGCACGCAGCACGAGTTTGGTGTGCACTGCACAGGTGTGGCCAGAAAACCAGTAGCAAACTGGTTCAGATTTCACTACTGCTCCTGGGTCTTTTTTTTTTTTGGATTTAATGATCTACACATCAAAGCAGTTCTCAGAACTTGTGATTACCTCATATGGGCCTTCATAAAATAAATAAAAAATACATTTATTTATATTACCCCATATTGAATGAATATTGCTTCTTCTTGGGCTTCTTGTTGGGCTCCTCCCACAACCTCTGGCCATTTCAGCGAGGGTTGACAAAATTGATGTCCAGTACTTTCGAAAGAAGGCAATTATCTAACCTTGATTTAGATAATTATTTCAAACCTGATTTTATAATTTGAAGCAGAGAGCCCATAAATGCCATTAAAATTCAGTTTTCAGAAATTTGACTAGCATGGTGAGAAAAACTGAGATCAGAGATTCAGCAAAATCAGGATGGCCTTAGCTTCCCCATATTACTACCGGTATATTCTTTTTGCTATTGCTAAATTCAGATAAATATATTCAGGAATTGAATAGAATTTCCTAACTGATCTACCAGTCACAGTTCCTGACTTCCAATTTCTGTCATTTCCTTTATCACATTGGCATACATTTGTACATATATCAATACTGATGAGAAGAAGGGCAGGAAAGTGTTGTTAGACATTTAGTGCAACAAGCCTAAATTTATTCACATATTAAAAAATGTAAAGGCCAACTCAATCATATTAAACCCTAAAATACTATATAAAGCCTCCAGATGGTATGCTTGTTTAATATATGCAAACTTGTGTTCCTAATACTGTCACTCTTATCTTCCCTCATCCCCAAACCCTAAATTTACCTATTATGGCTTTTCCTGAAAGAGGACCTTCAGCAACTTGTTAAACCTGTTGGCATCATTGAAATTTTGTGTGGGTTTAAAAGCCCATCAAAACAGATCTTATTATAACTAGAGATTAAAAACCTGTTAATTTAGTTGTGCCCAGTGTAGTGGAGCAACAGCTATAAACATGCATTCTTAAAATGCAGTGAATGGCTTCTTTTATTTGAGTCTTAGATGGATAAAATAGTTTTACATGAGAAGTTGGCTATACTTTCTTGATGCATTTACTTACTAGATTTTACAGAAATAGTCAAAAGTAGATAACCACATCATTTCATGTTGAATGGAAACTCATGCTCCAGCACATAGTTGCAATTATTTTGGAGCTCTGGAGGTAGACTGTTAAGAGGACCACTGTAGCTACATAGAAGCACTTCTTCTTCCCAGATCTCTTGAAAAGGAGGTCAGTGTTGAAATATGTGCACTGGACAGAAAGAGTCTATTTGAAACATACAGTTTTAACTACATAGTTGCCAAGCCATATAGAACTTTATAGGTCAAAATTGGGATTTTAATTTTCCTGTTGGCAACCAGAACATCATAGCACCAGTATTATATATGACCCATGGTGGTTAGAGTGCAGTACTGCAGGCTACTTCTGCTGACTCCTGGCTGCTTTCAATTTGGCAGTTCAAATCTCACTAGGCTCAAGGTTGACTCAGCCTCCCATCCTTCCGAGGTGGGTAAAATGAGGACCCAAATTGTTGGGGGAAATACGCTGACTCTGTAAACCGCTTAGAGAGGGCTGTAAAGCACTGTAAAGCGGTAGATAAGACTTAGTGCTATTGCTATTATATAAATGTAACATCTATTGGCTGCCAACAAAGGGGCCGATTAATTTTGCAGCAATTGCGGATTCTAAATATTTATTTAAATTTTAAAACTAGTCCATCTAGAAGGAAACATCATAAAGCAAAATATGTTTTCTGCCCACTTTGTAAAGATATCTTATTCCTGCCCAATAAAAGAAGTCTTGGCTTCAGACCAAACATAAGCCACCCAGAGTTGTTGGATATGAGATGGCCGGCAAATAAATGTCATAATTAAATAAATAAATAATAAACATAAAACCAAGTTTCTGTCTTCTTTTATGTGTCATCCCTTCAGGCATTAAGCAGTACATTGTTCATTTCCTCTTGTCCAAGCTCAACACTCTCTTTTCTTCATAGGATTTCCCTTTCCTTGACCATTTTGGTTACTTTTCCGTGGACCAATTGAAATTGCTTATTTTCTTCTTAAAGAATGACATCCAAAGCTGAGTATTTCAGGTAAGATATTAAACTAGTATAAAATAAAATGAAACTATTATTTCTACTGACTTGGAAACTACAGCTCTCTTAATACACATTAATCTTCTTTGCAGCTTCATCACACTGCTGATTCACATTCAACTTCTGACTGAACATCTTTCTAAGATCATATCCATATATACAGCTGCTCCTGTGCTATATCTGTTCGTGGAGCAATTTCCTTTATGTCTAAATGCATTGATTTCTGATGTATTTCATTTTACTTGATTCAGCCCAGTTTTCTATTCTAGAAACAATTAATTTTGTTGTTTCCTATATAGTTTCTTTTAATTTTCCTTCTGTTTTAAGAGAGATCCACTTCAGATTCGTGCTACATTCAAATGTATGGTAGTTCCTTTCCTATTACTAATAAAAGTGTTAAAAAATACATCTTTTTAAAGTTTACTTTAAAAAATAAACTTTTTAGTTTACTTTAAAAAATAAACTTTTTAGTTTACTTTAAAAAGTCATGCAGCAACCCATTGAAAAGTTTCTTCCAACTTAATGAAGAGCTATCAATGAGCATTCTTGGAGTATAGTTTCCAAACCTACTGTGAACTTCTGTCACAATATAATGATGTATCACTAATTGTATTATTACTAAGCAAATCTACTCATGTTACATTATGATAGACTTGAAAAATATACTTGGTATTTACATTTTTGAAGTTTTACAAATACAGACAGGCATCACCAGGAATAATTTTCTTGTATGGGTAGTCCTTGACTTACAATTACAATGAAGCTTGGAATTGCAGTCAAAAGTGGTTGCAAACCTCTCCAAACATGTGATCAGGCACACTGCAGTCTATTGCAAATGCGAGTTGATTGTCATGCACTGAAATGTAATCACATCACCACAGTACATGTTGGGGAAAGCCGTCATAACTTTGAGGCTGGGGTGACATCTAAAATTTGTTACTACCAATTCTATGGGCGTGGCTTGGTGGTGGGGGTAATGTGACTGGGTGGGCGTGGCCAACTTTTTTTTTTTACTTTTAAAAGCATTTTTTCTACAACCTCTTCGGCCGAGGAGGTTGCAGAAAAAAATGCTTTTAGAAGCCTCTGATCATCAGGCAGCTCAGCTGGGATTGCCAGAGGCTTTTAAAGGCATTTTTTTTTCCTACAATGTCTTCGTCCAAAGAGGTTGCAGAAAAAAGTGCTTTGAGAAGCCTCCGACGATCAAGCAACTCAGCTGGGATCGCCAGAGGCTTTTAAAGGCATTTTTTTTCCTACAATGTCTTCGTCCAAAGAGGTTGCAGAAAAAAGTGCTTTGAGAAGCCTCCGACGATCAAGCAACTCAGCTGGGATTGCCAGAGGCTTTTAAAGGCATTTTTTTTTCCTACAATGTCTTCGTCCAAAGAGGTTGCAGAAAAAAGTGCTTTGAGAAGCCTCCGACGATCAAGCAACTCAGCTGGGATCGCCAGAGGCTTTTAAAGGCATTTTTTTTCTACAACCTCTTTGGCCAAAGAGGTTGCAGAAAAAAATGCTTTTAGAAGCCTCTGATGATCAGGAAAGTCAGCTGGGATCGTCAGATCTACGATCCCAGCTGAGCCGTGCAATCATCAGAGGCTTTTTTTTTTTACTTTTAAAAGCATTTTTCCGGCCGAAGAGGTTATAGAAAAAATGCTTTTAAAAGTAAAAAAAAACAGCCTCTCATGGCTCAGCTGGGCATGGGGGGGGGGTGCGGCACAGAGATTTTTGCTACCAGTTCTCCGAACCACCTGCCGTCATCGCTACCAGATCAGGCAATCTGGTCCGAACCGGGAGCATTTCACCCCTGCTTTGAGGATAGGTTGTGTATTCACTGAATACTGCCTCAACTAATCTTGTCACTAGGTGACAGCTTGTAGTATCTTTTTCTTCTGGAATATATATCTCACAAAATGTTAAACAATAGGGAATTTATAACTAATTTTCTCCCTTCCTTTTTTTCAGAAAATGAAGGCAGACTCTATAGTTTAGTGTCTGTTTTGCAATCGTGAGTCTGTTGTTGGTAAAACATTTAATCTGTTTTATGTTAGGTGGCAGCAGGGGCAAGGAATGGGAAATAAATCTCCCATGGGTTCCCACCCCAAGGTTTCTTGGTTCTTCTGTGATGCAGAAGCCTGTGACTGGAAAGCAAGATATTTGTGTGGCTATGGTCTGTAGTAATTGATCAGAATCTCCGTCTGAAGTTGATAATATTAAGTTTATGCTGTGGTGTGATTTGTTGGATTCCAGAAGATATTATTATAATAGTATTACTACTGCTATACAGTATTTCTTCCTGAACTAGCAGGACTGAATTCTGTAATACAATACCTTAGTTCTTGACATTGGACACTGTAATATCCATGCTGAGGGTGCCTTTCAAGAGGGGATCTGGAATTATATAAGATGGGGACTCTTCAAATTGATATCTTGTCCCATGTATGAAGTAAGACACACATTAAATTTAGAACTGAAAAGAATTAAATGTAGAAAAATCCCCTGTGGTTATGTTTTCAGTTAGATCACTCTCTGGTCAGTTTAAGATTAAGTATTATAAACTTCTGTGGGGATTGAAGAATTGTGAAAACAGTCCAACTTAGTTGCATGAAGTTAATTTAACCTATAAATAAGTTTTAAACATGTCACATTCTAAAGTTGAGCAGTAGCACAATTTGTACTTAACATTGCAATGACCCTGTAAATCTTTGTAACAGGAGAGTCATCACTAAGAACACATAGGTTTCAACTTGTGCTGAAATCAACCATTTAAGGCACATATTTCTTTAAAAGACAATGGGTGATGAACAGTGTGATAAATCCAGGCTGTCTTTGGAATCATGTAAAGTCTGTTCAGAGATATATTTGTTAGTTAAACTGCTGATAAAGTCAGTACAGTGCAGTACGATCTGAGAATCATTAGCCTGTCTGAAAAGTCAGATTTCGGGCTACATAAGGTCAGTCTTGTTCTATTTTTATGGATAATTTCTAATTAGTATTACTCACTGATTGCATCCTTGGGGAAATGTAGCAACCAGTTGCAAATTGAAACATTCACTCCCTAGTAATGAAAGCAAGAAGGGGTAAAAATCATTCTGTGTGTGTGTGTGTGTGTGTGTGTGTGTGTGCACGCGCACGCGCTGTCTGTCACTTTTAACTGGGCAAAATGATGCATTTCTGGGCCAAACTTCATCAAGAAGTTTGTACGTAAGATAACCCACAGAATGCCAGGACCCATTACTCCCAAGGGAATGAAATTTGGGCAAGTTGTGGCTACTTCAGAAAATTAGAGAATTATCTGTTTCCATCTCTCATTCTGTTGTTTTTCTAGAGTTGACATACTAGTTCTAACCTATTCAGTATACCAGTTCCAATCTATTCTGAGCAATGAGAATTTGAATGTGTGGGTAGGGTATCTGATATTTGGAGAATATGCCATAACTGGTTTGTGGATATATGCAATTTTCTGTAAATGTAAAAGAGAAGGGGGTATCATCCCTTACATTTTAGAGAAGGAAGGAAGGATTTCTAATGCTCCTTGACAGTGACCCATAAGGAAACTCAATGGGAAACTGGCAGGAAATCAGAAATTACTCCTGCTCCCATTGTTTTTTTGTTTTTTTTTTGCTCTCACCCATGATAACTCTGTTTCTTTTTAGTAAGGAAATATCCTTGAAACGTAAGCTAATGGAAACATTTTAATCACTGAAACTATGTTTTAATGCACAAAAATAATTACTAGATCTGTATATGTAACCATTCAGGGAAGGACACTATAAATCTGTAGCCTTTTAAACATTTGCTGAACTAAAACAGCCAGCATCCTGATGATCCATTGTTAAGTCCTACTGTTGAAAGCAGCTGAGAATGAAGACAAGAAGTTTCTCAGCCTTTTAACATCTGATAAGCACTATCTGTACTGTAATAACAATGATAGGTTCTTTGGTATGTTATTTTCAGAAGTTAGCACCATTTGAGCATAACTTCACACTTATAATTCTGCTTTTACAGTTCTGAGCTTTGACAAACCTTTTGAGTAATAACAGAATCAAATCTAATATGATGCTTATTTCACAGCTGTGCCTGCTATTATACAGAAGCTTTGACTGCTCAACAGAGCAGATCCAGGGATTGTATCGTTTCCCAATTAACAGGCTCACCTTGACAGATGTTCAGCAGGGATGTGATTCAAAAATGTTAGCAACCGGTTGTCTATCTGGTTGCTGGGTGGGCATGGCCATGGTGGGCGTGGCCTACCCAGCCTCCTGCACCAGTATTTTTGTCTTTCCCCAAACTCTGGGAGGGTGAAAACAACTCCAGGCCCTCTGGAGGCTGGAAGTGGGTCCCTTTCCAGACTTCCGGAATTCTCAGGAGGCCCGTTTTTTGCCCACCCCAGGCTCCAGAGGCTTTCCTCAAGCCTCCAGGAGGGGAAAACGGTCATTTCCAGACTTCTGGGAGGCCCATTTTTTGCCCTCCTAGAGCCTCTGCGTGGGTCCTGCACTTACCTAGCATCCAAAATCGGCTGCGTGGAGACTTCTGGGAGGGGATGGGCCATCCAGTCCTTGCAACTACCAGTTCGGCAAACCAGATGTAAATTTAGTATCCAGTTCTGGTCCTAATCGGCTGAATCCCATGCCTGGTGTTCAGCAAAGGAATGAACATTTCTTGAGTCATGACAGTTCCTGTAATGAAGAGTGCCATTTCCTGGTGCAATCCTTACAGAATAGAGGGGATAACTTTTCTCATCTTTTCTTCAAGCTTTTCTCCCAAACTTTTTTCCACAGAATGTCAATGGGGATTAAGATAAAATGATGACGTACTGAGTTTTGAAGAAACCACACTTTAATTGGGCTTCTTTAGGTGTTGGTCTCGGTCATAGAAAAGGAGATAGAACAGTTACTCTTTTTCTCATTAAACTGTTTAGATAACACAGCTAACCAAGACAAATTATTTTAGTCCCCAAAGCCCAAGGGTTTTTTGGATCTTTCTGGATTTTTAATTTAGTTATTTATATAAAATGTTTCTATATCACTTCCTGTTGCGAAAAAAAAGCCTTGCAGTGCTTTACTATAAAAGCAATTTGTTAGAACATTCAATATATATAAATATATATATATGAAATCATATTACTTATTATAACTTACATCTGCATCCCATCACAATCAATTTGACTTTTGGTAACATACAACAAAAATCAAAACATAAAAACATTCACAGTAAGGATTTTTTTAAAAAAAGCTTTGTGACAATAAAATAAGAAGAAAAAAGAAAGAAAGAAACAAAATAAAGTAGAACAAAAAATTGTGCCAACAAATTAAAATACCTTCTGGAAAAATTCCAGCTTCAATATCTTTCTGATTGCATTGAAGCATTATGCCAGCCTGATCTCCATGGGGAGACTGTTCCAAAGGACTAGTACTGCCACAAAGTAGTAGAACTTTCTTGCTTCAGCTTCCTTTACGAGGGCAATCAAAATAGTTTTTCTCTACATCAAGTTTCACAACTGGAGTTCTAGGAGAGGATATCCATGGATTCCCTGGGAGATCATTATTTCATTATCAACAAAAAATCAAACACCTACTAACAGTCCAACAGTCTTATAAGGAATGTACAATACAAATAACAAACCAAGAGAGTGGATAAATTTCCTATACTGGATTTACAAAAGAGGCTTGGTAAACTTTGAAGAATGTCATGTAAAGGCACAAATAAAAAAATGAAAAGAAATCAAGTTCCCCAACATTATCTGAATGGACTAAAGTGTTAGAAGTAAAAGGAACGAATATAAAACTGGTTTGTTTGATCAATATTTATACACAGGCAAACACACACATACAAATACACACACACACACACACACACTTATCTCTGATGAACCTCAACCTCAAATCTAACTCTGAATGATAATACTTTATGGATTTGTTTATAGATAAGAGATGGGATATGGAAAGAAAGGTCATTAATTGTATTTTAAAGTTCATAAGAAGTGTCTTCCATCTTCATTGCAAATATAAAAATATAAAAACTTCTTTATATATTTCTTTTTTACTTTACTATATCCTTATTCTTACTTTTCTATCCCTTTTTTCTTTTCTTCATCTTATTTTTATTCTTTTTTCAATTTGTATTAGTTTTTACTGTTGTAATTATATTATTTAATAAAATTACTACCGATTTTTTAAAAAAGATTATCTTAGCGTCTGAAACTGAATATTGAAATAATATTTTGTTTTTTTTCTATAGGTAGTCCTCGACTTATGACAATTGAACCCAAAATTCCTGTGCTAAAGAAGATACTTGTTTCATGACTTTTTCCCCGTTTTATAACCTTTCTTGCCACAGTTGTTAAGTGAATCATTGCTGTTGTTAAAATGGTAACATGATGAAGTGAATCAGTATTTCCCATTAACTTTACTTGTCAGGATACAAAAGGTTATCACATGATAGTTACATGATGTAACTATCATTAATATGAACCAGTTGCCAGGAATCCACCCCCCCCCCCCAGATGCCAGGCACCTGAATTTTGATCACATGACTATGAGAACAGTCATAAGTGTGAAAAATAGTCATGTCAATTTTTTCAGTGCCCTTGTAACTTTGAACGGTCACTAAATGAGTGATTGTAAATCAGGGACTTTCCGTAGTGTATGTATATGTATCCATGCATTTGTAACCCCATTCTGCTTCAAACATAAAAAACGTTTTAGGTATCCCTACACCATTCTGACAATTTATTAAATATTTCTTTTTCTTATATCAGAGAAGGAACATTCTTGTAACAATATTAGACTGCTGGTGCTAAAAAAAGCTCTAAATATACTATTGATCTATAAACTGCAAAAAAGCCATGCAGTTTATTTTCAAATTTGTCTGCATACTCATAGGAGATTGTCCTGTAGAATTTTTTTTTTTACTAAAAATCCTTTTATTTGTAACCTTTAGAATCACACAGAATATTAACTCCTAATGGCTTGCATATCAAAAGGTACTTATCCAGAGAGAGCACTAATCTCAGACATAATTATTTTTACATATATGTAAAGTCCAATACCATTGTTTTTACGGTTATTATACCTATTTTATGTTTGAAACTAGATTTATTCAGAATTATTCTAAGATGGTATTATTTATGACATAAAAAACAAAACACACATCTTTCAGTTTCCTGCTGCAGAACATTACCTATTTATATTACAAGTAGAATAGCAAGTTTAAAAATTGTGTCTCTGTCTCACTTCTTCATTAACAAGTTCTAATTTAAGAAGAAAGTGATTGGATGATGTAAAATATATATAGCCTTAATTAAAACAGCCCTTTGTACAGTGATTCCACAAAAAAACTAGAATACTTGTTTTTCAGTTGCTTTCCTGACCTCAAAGTTCTTGCACCAGAACAGCTCAGCTGTTCTGCCCTGCCCTGCCCTTCTGTTATCTGTTTTGTTACTATTATTTTATATTATGTTTTATCTTATCTAGTCCTTTTTCCTCCTTTTTAAAAAAGTCAATTGTTTATATCATATATGACTGATGTATGTTTGGATTATGTTTGACCAATCCAGTGCTTTTAACTTCCTGATCTTGATTGTAATTAATTAAGCAGATCTTTATTAAGATCCTATAATTGTGTGATCTTCTCATTTTTGGAACACAAAGACTTTTCAAAAATTAATTGCAAGGAGTAGATCCATTCCTTAAAATCAGGATGCAAGTTTCTTTTCAATTATGTAAAATTACCTCTCTTCTGTGACTTCTAAATATATGGAATAAGAAGAGGAGCAGGAGGATAGCAAATGACAGCAAGGTATTTTATGTCAACTGTGGATTATTATGAGAAAGACAGATTTGGCTACAGAAGAATCCTATACCTGTATCACTAAACAGATTAACGAAGTAATAAAACCATACCAGAAACAATCTAGTAATACAAGGCACAAGGCAAAAGAAAGGCGTTTGACACAATGCAAAGTTTTAGATGCAATTCTAACTTTATCTGAGGAGAGTCCTTACTTTTATGATAATAGAAAAGTAAAAATTGAAAAATTTTATATAGGGATGGGAAAAGCAAAAATGGAAGGAACAAGAATAGGGAAAGTGAAGAAAAACAACTAGGATAAACAGCGAGAAAGAGCAGAAAGAATAAGTAAGAGTATGAAAACCTGGAAAACTTGAATCCTGAATCTCCACAAAGTGTGGAGCACTTTGTTCAAGCTCATTTCAGTCCCTTCCACACAAATATTTTAATATTTTCAAAGTTTTAGTCAGAATACACTTATACATGCAGTAAGTTGAATCTTCAATAGACAAGTTTGCAGAAATTCTAATTTATTGGGAAGGTACATGAAAAATGAGTGACGCCCTCAGAGATTGACCGATACATATGAAAGGGCATAGCAGTGCAACATTAAGGAAGCATATAGATCTATTCAGGCATTCTGAGTCCACAAATTCACAATGACCTCTACTTCTCTCAATTGACACTGCAGCACTTAAGTAATACCTATGAATGTTTGCAGAAGGAAAACTTCAGAATATGACTTACATCCAGTGGTGGAATTCAACCGGTTCGCACTTCAGCCGAACCAGTTTTTAAATTTCTGGCTTGCCCTGTTCCGTCTCACTTATTGGCCTCACATGCCTTGGCTGGTGCATTAGAGTCACCTCATGGCACAGCTGCAGCTGCTCTTTGGCTCCCTTGACTTGACCATGTGGCCACATGGCTCAACCTGCTTGCCTGCCTTTGCCGCAGCCTACAATGCAGCGGCCTCCCATTTGTCTTGGCCTCCTCCCGAATGCCCGCCTCAAATACTCCCAACCACTTGAGCAGTAGAACAGATAAGCACCGTTGGGTACCCCCTTATGGAGCTAAACTCCCCCCAGTGCCTCTGCTTGCTGCTTGGAGGGCCACCCCCGTGGCCACAGCACTTGGACTCACCTGTGTTGCATGGGCTGCTCAGCCCGAGTGCGTTGGCCAAGAGACCAGCAGGCCGCAGCTGCTGTTGGATACCATCGACCCCTGCCGCTGTGCTGGTCCCCCCCCCCGGGCTCATGATCTTAATTAGGGCTTATTTTTGGAGTAGGGCTTATATTAGAAGCATTCTAAATGCTAGGGATTATTTTCTGGTTGGGTCTTATTTTCAGAGAAACAGGTAGCTTAAAAACCTGTGGTTTCTATTAATGACTGTTACAGGGAGTGCTGAGATTGTAAGTCTGTGTTGATGTGACATCTTATTTTACAAGCACATCACTTAGTGATGGAAATTGAAGATCCAACTTCTTCGTATGTCAAGGACTACCTGTTTACACACATACATGCCAATGCTTTGGCTCAAGGATGGCCAACATGTGGAATTTCAATTGTTACTGAACCTTAAACCCTATCATTGTAACCAACAAGATAAGGTGATATGCAAATTATAGTCCAATACTGGCTACACATTCTCTCTTTTGTTTGTTTTTTAAAGATTAAAAGCTACTTTGAGTTAAATAATATAAGTTATTTATTACAATGGTACAAGAATATTTCAACTGTATATTATATAATTATCCAAATATTAGATGAACAATTACATAAGTATGCTTAAATGCTGTTACACACTATGCAAATGCAAAAATGGCTTATGCTTTCTTTCGGGAAGCAGACAGAGCAGACTGAAATTAAAATTTCCCGATACTGAGAAAATCTTGTGCATATTCAGCTGTTGGTTACAACTTTAAATTGTTGTTACCAGAAATAAGGCTAAAAACTTTACTCTGCTTGTATTAGAATAAGCTGTTTGAATGTGCTACTATAAAACACACTTACCAGCAGACTTGATTCTAAAATGAGTTCATTTTTGACAGGAAAGTACAAATAATAAAAAGGGGATAAATTGATTAGTGAGGAGGAAAGCATTTATTCTAATACAACTGTTTGCAAATTGAAGATCAGTAGTAAAATCTAAAGAGAACAGAACACCATTAGTTTTTGAAGAAAATGCTTTATATCATGCAGAATTTACAAACTGTTTTCAAATTGTTCTAAAATAATACTGTACTGTATTGTTCCCCAAAGTCCATCATTTTCAAATAAAGAGCATTGCTGAGACATTGCAAGTGGCAAAAATATTACTATTTGTTTACATATTATGTTCAGGAGGTTATATTTAATCAATTTTAGCAGAGATGCATATTAGTGCTCCTTCCTCCTATTCTCAGCCAACAACAAAGCCTCTGGAGAGTAGAATTATAGTGTATTGTAGTGGGATCTTTTCGTATCGTTACGATCGTACAAATGGTTGTAGTACGTAGTTTTTAGTGTAATGGAATTAGCAAACTGAAAGCCTGAACTGAAGCGTGAGAATTTCTTTCCAAACTTTCACTAACAATAGCGGCGTGCCCATACGGCATGTGCAAGGGTGGGTAGCATTCTTTAACATTAGTTGCACATGTAATGGTAATGTTCAACACCCTTTACTTGATCTGTGCTGCTCAAGATTCAAAAGTGCAACGGGTTTATTAAGGAGAGAAATGGAGTCAGCGAGCACGATTATTTGACCACTCTAGTGGAATCGGGGTGGAGAGAGTGGGGGTCGCTGTATTGAACCTCATTCAGTGGCACAAGGATGAGTGTGAAAAACTGTCTCACTTCTGTTTCTACAAGCCGTGTAAGGCATTTCGGGCGGGTGTTGGGCTGGAAAACAACAGGAATCGGCAAGACAGCCGCAAGATACGTATTTGTACTGTAGTGGCTCTTCAAACTGCCTTCTTCATTTTCGAATAGTGGTCGGCGACAGTAGCTAAGGACGCTTTCTTTAGGGTTGCTTGTCGCCAGGGGATGGAGCACGAACGCGAAATAGGTCCTCGCAACAGCGCATAGATACGTACATAGAGAATCCGGCGCGCAAAACAGCGTAGTTAGTGCCCCGGTTTCTGCCTTCAAGGTGGCTTTTCTATTCCCCCGTCTCGGCAGACACAGATCCGCCGGACCAAAGGCTGGCAAGCCGTCAGCAGAGCGACAAAGTCCTAGGCGAGCGCGCCGCCGTCGCAGCGCGTGTGTGGGCGGCCTCCGCCTTTCCCTGCAGCTGGGCGCCTGCGTGCAAGAGAAAAGGGGGCGGTGGTTGAACTCAGCAAGCAGCGTCGGCTACGAGGCGGGGGGTGGTGGCGGCCGGGAGGCGGCGGCGGCGGCGGCCGGAAGGCAGCCCTCTTTTCGCTCTCTCAAGCCCGCTTTGCTTTGGCGGGTCGGTGGATCTCTGAGCGAGGGAGGGACGCAGGCGGGGAGGAGGGAGGTGAATGCCCCCTCTTCAGTGCCTTTGCACCAACAGCAGCAGGTAAAGTCGGCTCAGCCCCAGGCGGCTCCCCTCGGTGACCCGCCCGATCCCCGCAGTATCAAATGACTTGCCTTCGTCTGCAACCGCCCTTTGGTTACCCCGGGCTTCGTGTGGCAGCCTCCTCCTCCCTCGCCTCCATTCCCGGCTGTCACTGAGGGACAGCCGTAGAAGGCGAGGAAGAAGGAAGTGATTTTTGAGGCCTGCAAGTCTCCTACAAGGCGCCGCTCCCTCTCCAGTCGCCTGCGCTCCAGCTTCTAGAAGCAGGTCTGTTTGCTGCTTCGGTTCGTGAGAACCAGGAAGGTTGGAGGGAATCTTTTTTTTTTTTTTGCTCTCTAGAGGCTTCCGAGAGGCAGAGAAAAAGATTCCTTAATGGGGCCGGGGGCGGGCGCGTTTTACCGCCCCTATTTCTAGGGGGAAGGAGAAGTTGCTTTTTCTCACCTCTTTCCCCCCCCAAACCTTCACTCTTTTCAGTCTAGTTTGTCCTGCTTCGCTCTCTTCCGAAGTGATCCGAAAAGCGTTTTCAATTTCAGATTCTGTTCTTCACACCATGTGAACTCGGAAGTAACCCCCAAGGAGTTCATCGGCATTTGCTTTCAAGTGAATGGGTATAAAATTGCACCTTTCAGTCACATCTACCAGACTTTTTGATTACATCAGCTTACTCATCATATGTTATCCCTTAAAAAAAAAGCAAACAAAGCAAAGCATGTGCTTTAGAATATGAAGAATCCGAATAGCTTTTTTAAAAAGTCTTTAAAAATGAAATGTAGTTTCTGTTGACTCAGTCATGGCATCTTCTAGGGAGGTTTTAAGATTCAGTGCGTTGTGAAGGATTATTTGTCCCAAACTTGTCATATTCTGAGTGTGCCCACATAATAGGGGAATAAAACCCAATCATAAATTTGTCAAACAGTGGCTTTGATCACTTAAATTTCCAAGCTAGAACCAGCTTAGTTCTTTCATTATATGTCAAAGAAGGTAATTGATTTATTGATGAATATCGAAAAAATGAATAGTCCTGGGTATTGAATTAAAACGTCTGCATTGAACTTTGGCAAGCATAAAGTTAGCACGGGCTAGTGTATTTTAGCTGAAAGGAAGATGCAAAATTTTAAATCATTCCTCCAAAAGAAAAATTAATTAGAACAAACTTGCCTGCCACCTTATTTAAATCCTTATTTAGATCAGTTCCCATTTTAAGAGGAAAATAAGACGAAAGGATAGCACTTCTTTTCAAATACAATACTCTTACATTTATACATTGTAAAATTGGAAACATTTTATGCAATTCGGTGATAATTTCCAACATTAGGTAAAGAAAGATGGAAGTTTCTGTATCCATATCAAATCTTCTGTAGCGGGAACATCCAAAACCAGATGGTCTATACAATGAAAAAAGATTTAGAAATGCCATTGAGATGATCCAACCCTTTGGACATGTCTAAACTAACTTTAATTATAATTTTTACAAAGTATTTCATTTCTTTTGATGATGTGTGTGTACAATACCACATTTTTAATTAGAAAAAAAGCAAGACGTATATGATTAGAAATGCTGCATGAATAATATAAATATGCACATATGAGTGTGTGTACCTTCTGTAAAATAAGAGGAAATGATAAATGCTAGGGTTTTATTTATTATTATATATGTACGCTATATTTCAAATTTTATTTTGTGAACTAAAACTTCTCTGCAGTGTTTATACATGGTTCAATAACATAGTTCTCAATAAGATATAGTATTTTATGATTTGCCCTTTTTCCATTTTTTTGCACACCACTAGCTTGATTAAGACAACAGGCTAGAGAAAGCCATCTTGGACCAGCCCGAGGCAGTGGCAAATCACTTATCTAAAACCTTGCCAAGGAAACAGCCAGGCGGTTGGTAATTGACCATAGATCTTTTTACCATTTATATGTTCTGTTTTACTGGTCTAGATGAAATGTTAATATGTCTTGCTAGTCCATGTATGATATGCCATACACTAAATCAATCAATCAATCAATCAATGATGGGCAAAAACATTTAGTGGACAAAAAGGAATAGAAGCCCATATTTTATTTTTTGTTTATTATTTATATTCTGCCTAGAATACATAATATTTCTGCTTCCTGTTTTCCCCCATAACACATCCCTGGGTGGATGTGTTGGATAGGTGGATAGGGCTCAGAGAGTGACTAGCCCAAAATGAACTCACTGGCTTTTGTCAAATTTTTCTTCATGAAATAAATTGCTTTTGTTAGTTGAAAAACCTATTTAAAAAAAAAAGCCTTTGTGAAAAAAATTATTTATTTTGATGGATTGTTTCTGTAGAATACTGCCTCTAATATATATTTATCCAACTAAGTATTGAGCACTGTTTTGCTATTAGATTTTTCAGTTAATAGTTATGTATTTATTTAGCAATTTTTTCATTAACCGAACAATTGTACCAGCAATTTTCTTACAAATGTATTCCATTTAATTAGATACTAAGAATTAAACTTAGAATTGCAGGCATAAGAAAAGTACATAATGTTTTAGAGAAGTTTTAATTCCTATTTATAACAATCTAAGTTTAGTCAAATTTTCTTTAAAAGATTTTGCCTGCAATATAAATCTACTAAATCTATTAAAAATGAAAGTGTTTGTGATGGTTTGAAATTTCGTATCATTGAAATCCAAAATTTTTCCACAGATGCTATCCATATTGTTCTTCCTGTCATTTTTGAGGTATTCTTAAGAACCAATAAAGTTAAATTCTGGCCTTGCTATCACAATTACATTCTGCACAAGTAGTCCTAGTAGTCCTAGACTTAACCACCAGTTGCTTAGCAACCATGTGAAGTTATGATCCCCCTCCCCCCAGGTACTTATGACCCAGTTCTGAAGTTCTGACAGCTGCTGCTCCATGCCGTTATGTGATCTCATTTTGGGCCTTTGACAACTGGCCCACATTTATTTCACATATATTTGCTGCCTCCTACTGTCATGATAAGATTTACAATGTTTTTTTCTGAAAGTATTTAATTTCAGTTTTGGGCTAAAATGCCCTGTAATGAACAATGGGTTGACTTAGTAACCATGACATTTGCTAATGGCCACAGATTTATTTAATGACCATGGTGATTTACTTAATGACCATTGAAAAAAAGTTCATAAAATCAGGTCAGACAACCTATGACTCAGTTTATATCCATTACAAGTTACAATTGTAATGGGCAGGCTCCATTATGGTTGTAAGTTGTAATTATTCAAATTTCGCAAGTTTTAGTTTTCTTCATTTATGCATTTTTTAGATTTTTAAAATTCTACTTTGTAAGTAACTCAGTACAACAAGCACCATGAAATACTCTTTCCTCCTCTTTTTTCCACAAAAAACAAAAAAACCCTTGTGGGTTGAGTTAAGCTGAAAGTAACTGACCGAAAGTCACCCAGACAGCTTTCATGCCTATGGTGCAACTAGAACTCAGTCTCCTGTTTTCTAGGCCAGGACTTTAACCTCTACACCAAACAGGCTATATCCAGTGGTGAGATGCTGCCAATTTAACAACTGGTTCGGTGATTATGCATGTGCACAGTTTTACCAATACTAACCCTCTGTGCTACCACTTGGGAATAACAGCTGAGGCGCAGCAATCCGCTCTGCCGCACCAATCAGCTGAGAAGATAAAGATAAATAAAGCGCATGGGCTGGTGGGCAGGCTGACCTAATGTTAGAATGAATCGGTCGCTCCCAGCTGATCCTCAGAGCTACCGGTTCACCCGAACCAGTCCAAACCAGTAGAATCCCACCCTTCGCTATACCTGTCATAATGTGAACTTTAGCTAGAGCTTAATTACAGTGAAGCCTCCTTTTCTTCTTTAAAGCTGTAGATAGATACTGGAAAGGATGTTACAGAAAGCTGGATTTTTCCTACTTCCATAATTAGAAAAGACCCTCCTGTATCCAGTCCCACATTCTTGGATTCCCCCCCCCCAACTTTCCCATGAACCTTTGCAGGAACTTGCTGGTAGTCTCATTCAAATAGCAACCCACAGCTTTTGAACTGGGGCATGGTGCTATTACTAATTTTTTTTAAAAAAATAACACTTTAAAATTAACAAGTATCAAGAGTTATAGTTTCTAAATAGGAGAGATTGACTGGAAAAATTGGCAATGTTAGAAACCGAATAGATGTTAAGGAAAAGATAATACTATAGTGTTGAAATGTGCAAAGCTTTCGGCCCAGTCCCTGAGATTTTCTGCATGATGTATATAATTCATCTGCCAACAGTTTTGCATATGTTGCTCAGACAGAACACAAAATAAACACGAACAAAAAAAAAGTGCTCATGAGATAATGGTGAAAGTTATTTTTAGTTTTCCTTCCCCCAAATTGGGTCTGTTAGAAAATGTTCATCAATTGACTCACTAGCTAGTTAACATAATGGAACAAATACCAGTTGGCAGACTACATTTTGTTTTAGAAGAGGAAAACACAGAAGCAACCTTCAGATGGTGACCCATAGAACTGAATGAGTCCACTCTTTTTATTTATTTTAATTTTTTGTTAATGAGATAATGAAATGGTAGTTCCCAAATCAATGTCAATCAGTCAATCAATCAGAATAGAGCTGGAGGGCATCTTGGAGGTCTTCTAGTCCAATCCCCTCCTCAAGTGGGAGATTTGGGCAAACTTGCAAACCTAAGTGTATAAATGCAGGATAACATGTCAAAGAATCCTATTTCAGGAACAAACTTTGCCTTCAGATGACAAAGCCAGGTATAGAATTGTTCCCATTTTTTTTATTTTTCTAATTTATATTTCTAATTTGTATTGAAATAATTAAAACTTAATGTATTGGTTTCATTTTAGTCTGCTCTACCCTGATATCATCTAGATACTTCAGTTATGAGGAATGTACCTTATGAAAGATACAGAAAAATGAGCAGTTTCTAAAGAAAAAAGTAAAAATGGTCAATGCTATGAGAAAAACCTAAACACTTTAGCATGCAGAGACATAATTACTGTTCTTCGTACAGTATTTGCATAGGAATTTGGAGAATACAGATTCTTGATAGCCAGGATCATTAAATCGATTGAGTTAAAGTTACTAGAAAGTACGTTTTCATTGAAGATTGAGGTGAGTTTTTTAATGGTAAAAACATAACCAGCAATTCAGGCAATTGTGTATAAGAAATGAAGGACTGAAGCAGAAGTTTGTTAGTTATCTTTCATTCAACTGGTGGAATGACTTTTTCTAGCTAAGACAGTAAGGGAGAAGTCAGCTAGATTTCCAAATACTTATTCTTCCAAAGACTAATGAAGATTCATAAGTCAAGGAAGAAGAAATGGATGGACAGTATTCACTTCTGTTGCTTATACGTGAATTCGTATGAAATTATAATTTTTTTATCCCAAAAAGATGTTCAATAGCACAGATTTCAAAGTAGCTCTTATTTGTATCTATGTTCACAAAAGAGGTAAGTTATTCTACTATTCCAAATTCCAATGTAATCACAGGCACGAAACCTAATGATATTGCTAAAATTTAGAGTTAGAAATCAATGTATTTTTTGCTTCTATTTGATTTTGTTTTTGTCTTTATAAGTTACTTTTTCCTAGTAGCATTAAAACCAAACTTTAGTACATCTACATTTGATGCTAATTTTC
This sequence comes from Coluber constrictor foxii, assembly GCA_038048745.1. Lineage (NCBI taxonomy): Eukaryota > Metazoa > Chordata > Lepidosauria > Squamata > Colubridae > Coluber > Coluber constrictor. The sequence goes on from CM075961.1 coordinate 128,514,407, forward strand.
AGAACTTCCACCATTACTTAATTTTGCTTAGACAGTGCACATTTTTATAAACCTCAATGAATTGTATATATTAGGTCAAGGAACCATCTAATTTAGCATTTCTTTTTTCAATAGCGGGCAGCTAGAATAGTGGGCAACTATGGAAAGGGCATAAAAGAATTTAATTTCCAGCAAAAATAGATTATATTTGCCAGTTAAGAATAATGCTAAATGATCAACCTACTCTTTTCATAGATTTCATAATTATTTATTATGTGTCACTTCTAATTTTTGTCTAAATTGGGTTATGTGCTTGATAATTTCTGTTTTTTTGTTCCATCTCTTTTATGTGATAGGTGATTCAATCTATATGATAATGGATTACATTATATACAATCCTAGTGCAAGGGTTTATGTAAAGTATTATACCCACAATTTATATTTTCAGTCGTTAAAAATTAAGTTGCAGAAGATTGTGACGTTTTCATGCTGCTTGATAATAAACAAATCTTACATTCAAGTTTGATTAGACTTTAATTTGAATCCAAATAAAGAATTTGGGTCCAAATATAATTTTATATCTAGTATATGTAGTCTTTCCATTCTGCTTCTTTGGAGTTCAAATTTGCTACTATAAAGTGATATATGGAAAATTCTGCCTTGGTGTAAACATATCAAGGCATTTTGAATAATTTTAGAAGGCTTTCATTACTAACCCACAGAATATTCATGTTGAAGCAATCCTCTTATAAAATGATAATCTTCCAAGGAGTTGCATAGTATAAAGCATCTGGCTTCTCATTTTCCCCAGACCTCTTCAGTGACCAGTTTCACAATGAATTTTTTTCATGATTAATGCACATTGTTGTTCATAGTTTACTTACAAGAGTATTTGAATTTACAAGGGCACTGAAAAAAATTATGATTGGTCCTTGCATTTATGATTGTCGCAGGATCCCCACAGTCATAGGATCGCACTTCAGATGCTTGGCAGCCAACATGTATTTATAATAGTTGCAATATCCTGGGTCATGTGATCAGTAATTGCATCTTTCCCAGCTACTTCTGACAGCAAAGTCAGTGGGAGAAATGGATTAGTTTAATGACCACATGTTTCATTTCATAACTGCAGTGATTCACTTAACAGCTATGGCAACAAAGGTGGTAAAATTGGTCCACTTAATTTCCTTGCTTAGGAAATTGCTCTTGTACTATGTGACAAGAATGATCACGTTTTGCAGAGAAGAAATATCTATTCCAGTGTAATAGAAATGGAAGTGAAGATAAGATTGTTGATTTTTTACAAGTATCCAAAATATTATAGTAGGGGTTTTTCTTGTATTACCATGCAGATTTTGTCTCTACTTGGTAGAAAATGAATTCACTTATTCAGTCCAAGAAACATAAGTCTCTTTAGTAAAATTTTAAGTGGATAATGTTTTAAAAACATGGGAAGTAAAAGGAGCTGCTAAAGTTTTGTTCAGATATTGTCATAAATACCGGATGTGAGTAGCGAGGGAAATGAATGGAATTGAATTCAAAATGTTGTTGTCCCAGGAATGCGTAGTATTTATTCTGTCAATTGACTCTTTTTGTCAATGGCTATAGAATTTTCAGAGACTATATCTTGTGTTTTATTTTCTTTCCATTTGAATTTATCTGATCTGTGTATCTGAAAGCCAATTTTTCTGTAAAGCTGTGTACTCTGCTCTTTAATTTTCTACCATATTGTCAGTCTATGTGCTCTAAACCAGCAGTCCCAAACTTTTCCGGCCTGGTATTGGGCCGCCAACCAGCAATGGGAATCCCTGCTGTAAACGATTAAGCAAAGAAAGTTCAGTTTGATGTGCATGGCACATTCAAAATTTAAAATTGTTACTATTTAAATATGAAATATGAAACTAGATTTCAGAAATTTTATCTTACAAAATTAACTGTACCTTCAAAAATAAAAGATGTAAACACCTGTTATAATTATGCCTTCCAGTAAAGTAGAGGAAACAGTATTCTTTTAATGATAAAATTATTTTGAGATCAAAATGGAGCTAATATTTTGGTGCTGTAATCAGATGTAAAGAGAACACTATTCTAATTAGCTATAAGGGCTTTCACTTCTGTCTAGAAATATTTTTTTCAGAATTCTAACACTTCTGCTTTAGGATGACAAAATATTCTTAATTGTAAACTCTGCTTTGAACGCTTCAAATTCATAGTATATGGTATATTCATTATGTGTACATGTTATGTGTGTACATGCAAATATCTTTATAAAGAATATATATGAAAAATTTACCTGATGAAAGTAAAATTTAAACGTAAATCAGGAAAACAATACCTTATTTTGACATCACATTTTATGAGATTAGGTGGCTATTCTGGTATCTACTTTCTTGGAGTCTTATTTCAACCAAATGTATGTCTAGAATAAAAGGTACTTTATTGTGCACATTTCATATTTTAGCCATTATCATTCATCTTTCTATTGCAGCTCCATCTTTCATTTTGTCATGTGCTGTCTACAGCATAGGAATACATCCTCCTATGTTGCTTTGTTTTGTTTTGTTTTTTCATTCTACTTTGTCACTGAAGAAATTATTAATTTATCTGACAGGGGTCAGACAGAATATCTTTGGGTTACACATAAGTTTTTCCTGTTTGTCAAACAATACACTTGTTACTATTATGGAGTCCTATGTAAAATGGATAATAAAGTGCTAGTACATTTAAGTAGAGTAATGCATTACCTTCAGGATGCTTGCTGAGTAAGCACTTATTTCATGAAGTCAAATCTGAAGTTGTGTGTTTCAGACTGCTTGATATTCATTCCAGGAAAGCAAATTGATAAGTTTTCAGTCTTAGAGATGTGAATGATATGCCTGCTGACTTCAGCAATGGACAAGTTGCCTTTTAAATAGGATGTTGAATTAACAAATCATGGTCATTTCAGTCAATATAAATTTATGGGGAGGATGGAAGATATATATTTTATGTGTGTGTGTGTTGGGAAAGGTGTTTGTATAAATAACGTATCTTTCATCCTCCTCATAAATTTATACTGATTGAAATGCTTAATGCATAATATATGCATTACATACATGCATACATATTTACACTTTATATGTTTGGGCACTGTTAGTAAATTCTACAATTGCACTTTTCTTGTAAATTCATATAAAAGTTCATCTACTGTTCATTACTGTAAAGCTATATTTTGGAAACATATTTACATGTTAATTCTTTTGGTTTAGATTCATTTTAGGCAGCCTTCATTAATCTACTGGCCTTCAAATACATTCAAGTTTAACTTCTCAGCCATCAAATTTGAAATCCAACATTTCTAGTGGTTTTAGTTCAGAAAGGTGTCCTTAGGACTGAGTTGTATGTGGAATAACTCCTTAAAACAGGTATGACCAATTGCTCCACATGTGTTTCATTTTGCAATTTTCAAAAGCTCCAGCAAGCTTGACCATTTGTTAGACATTTTGGTAATTTTAGTTCAAAAACATTTGGGTTTTGGTTCTCACAACTGCCATGTGGAAACCAAAATCCTAGAAATGTAAAGAATTATGAAACTTTATTGATTTTTGTTCCACTTGATAGTTGTAATATAGGATGTTTGTTGATCGTGAGATTCACCCAGCCTTGGACTGCAGTATTGGCTGTAAATATGGTAATGTTTTATATATTGGGTGCAGTTGAATGTTGTAAATTCTTGTTCAACCAATGTTCAAGGAATAGGTTTTATACTAAAATGGAAAATTAAAGATTAATCCATTGACTTAAAAGAACATCATTATGAGTTTAAATGTTTTAGGAATGTGTATGTGTGTGTATAATATATATTGTATATATACACACACGATAATTGCAATTACAATTATTTGAAAGTTTCCTAAATGAATGACTTTATTTATTTATTTAAAATATTTATATAACTCCCCATCTTCTAAGAAACTGGGTAGCTCTCAGTCAAAAATTAAAATAACATAAAAACTATATGCAAAGTATTAAAATCAAATGCATAAAAACAAAAGAAAAAAAATCTGGTGCTAAGTCAAGCTTCCAGTCTGCTGTTGCCTCATTTTATCCTACTATTTGGGGGGAAAGCCAGATCTTTAAAGTTTTATAGAAGGTTAGGAAGGTAGAGATGTATCGAACTTCAGGAGGATGATATTCCATAGAGTAGGGGCTACTTGAAATAAGATGGAAATGTTTAAAGGAAAGCATCAGAGCATGCCCACTCTATCTAACTTGGTAAGACATCCTTAGGGAGATGTCCTTAGTAAAAGCAGTCCTGCAGATAACCTGGTCCTGTGATTTATAGAGTTTTTAAGTTGATGACTAGCATGTTGAATTGCACACAGAAAGAAAACAGAGGGCAGTGCAACTTGCACAATAGAGTTGTTATATAGGAAAGCCACTGTTATATGGGCGCCCATAATAGTGCATGATGTTGTGTTCTGAACCAGGGCCGTGGAGTCGGGAGAATTGGGACATTTAAACTTGCTTTTTTAAAAATTCCAATCTAAATTTAGTAGGAGTTGGAGTCGGTGCATTGTTTGCCGGCTCCGACTCCAGGTACCCAAAATTTACTCCGACTCCGACTCCTCAACTCTGACTCCGGCTCTGACTCCACAGCCCTATTCTGAACCAGTTCATGTTTCCAGTGAGATAATAATTTTCCATTGTGCTGCTTAGGCAATTCAAGCATGGGTTTTCTCTTGCCTGCTTGCTAGGGACTGAGTGTAGTATTTCTTTAAATCTGTTATGATCACATCTCCTTTGCTCTGCTGAGCCTCAGTTGTTTTGCTCAGTCTTGCAATAGGGACATGTGTAAACCTGCTCTTTGTTTTATTTTATTAGGATTTTGATTTAGATTGTTTTGATTGGAGGCAAAACAAGAGAATTTGTTGGGACCAGCTTGAGATTCCCTCTTTTCGCTGTGTGATGGGCAGATCATTTTGGGGCTCCTGATCGACTGCCCATGACCTTCCTTGATTTGCAGCAGACGGAGAGTTATCCATTGTGGGGATCTTTCTGCTCTTGGTTTCACCATTGGCGGGTGAGCTGGTTACCTAGTCCTCCACTGCCATTTTAGGCTCCCTTAATCATTGGGGGGCTTCAGAGTCCCTGCTTGGCTTGCTGAGGCAAACTCTGTGAAGGATTCTGGCCTTGTGGTGCTTTTCAGAGCAATTTGCTCCAGCGCCTTCCAAAATTGGCTTGATTAGCGGCAGAAATGATCAGAGGACATGAGGCAGATCAGATTACGGCTGCGGTACTTCAGAGGTTTGAAGATCGGCCTCGCTCCATTTTTGTAAGAGTTTTGTGAGCTGGCTGGCAGGGAGGGGATTTGAATTTCCTACCATAACTTGTTGCACAGGCTGCAGTGCGAGGTGGCTATTTGAGGAGGAAAATTTCTTCCTGAGCCATTTGTCAGCTAAGTTGGGTGTAGGCACTGGGAGGCAGTTCCTTTGTCTCATGCCAATGTATTGCGTGGAGGTGTTAGCTGTCTTCAATTTTGCGCCAAATTCCAACGACTGGCACTGGCTGAGTTTTGCTTCTCTGCTCTTTAGTGCAGCCTGGGATTATTATATGGATTTGTGATGAAGTCAGAGAGGTTATTCCATTTTAGTCACAATGGGAGATCAAGACTTTTCCTCTGTTATTGAGGAATCTGTTATACCCCCCTCCCCTAAGCTAGAAGAGCTACTAAACATAAATCTAAAAGCTCTGTTCCTCAGTGAGGAAGGAGTCTGGTTACAACAGACCAGCTACACCCCTGCCTTCTTCAAAGTCATCTACTAGTGATAAGGATGCCCTAAGGAGACATAACGCCTTGGAAAAACAGTTTACTAGGGCGCAGGAAAAGGCACAAATTAGCAGCGTTCCTCCTGCCTACCAGTCAGAGGTCCTGGATCCTTCAGTTCAGCCAAATGTTTCTTTGCATCAACCTAGTGCTGACATGTTACAACCTGAGGTTCAAGGGACCTCTTCAGCCCTTCACCAAGTTAGCATAGGGGAGGAGCTGTGGGCACAGGCCACGGGGTGCTTGGCTCCTGAGGCAACATTTACCCCAACTGCAGTGGGGCTCCAATTGGGGGAGGGGCAGGGATCTGGCCAGCCATTGGATTTTCAATCTTTGTTTCCTAATGCTTTGGCTTAAGCTCTTGCTTCTGGTCTGCAACAAGGGAGTCACATGCCATCAGTGGTGTCAGGGTGGCAATTCCAAAGTCCAAACTTCAAGTCCAAACAGTCTCTAGACCGGTTTCTCCTGTCAGGCAGGAATCAGTTGGTAGTGAAGAGGCCTGGCTGGAAGAAGATAACAGGGATCCCGAGTTTTCAGAGGAAGAGGGGGTGGTACAGGATAAGCCGGCTTTCACCATGCTTTTTCGTCCTTCAGTATTCAAAACCTTACTCCGGAAAGCCAAGATGGCTACTAATATGGGGGCTATGGTTGATCCAAAGGATCATGTTTCTGCTGCAGTAAAACCTCATGAGGAGTTGTTTGCAATTCCTACACCTAATCAGGATCTCATTCCTTGCCCAAAGTTATTTTCAGAAGTCATTAAGAGACAGTGGGACCAACCTGGTGCTTTATCGGCACCTGGTGGTCATGATAAAAAATTATATTGTGCAGATTCTATTTTAGGTGGGCTACGGGCTACTTAACCTCCCCATGGTTGATCCCCTGTAGTCAGCCTTTCATCTTCCGCAATTTTGTCTAACGACATAGTGGAAGTTTTGAAGATGGAGGATAGGCGAACAGAGATTTCCTACAGGAAAACCACCAGGCGGCTGCTTGGGCCGTCAAAGCAGTGATGGCGGTGTCCTTTTTCAATCACGCCACCTTAATTTGGCTGCAACAGTTGAGGGAACGTCTTCCTCCGGAGGACACCAGAATCCAGCAGGATATCAATAAGATGGTGGCAGCTACTGAGTATTCAGCTGACGCCTGCTTAGATGTTGCCAAATTCGCGTCACAAGCATTGGCCTCTACTGTTACTTCCCGTAGACTCTTTTGGCTGCGCCCTTGGAGAGCAGATATGAAGTCTGGAAGTTGGCTTCAGCTCTGTATACAGGATCTTCACTTTTTGGGTGAGCCTTAGAATCAATTTTAGTAGAAGGAAAAGACAAAAGAAAGGTGCTGCCATTTTCCTATCAGAGGCTGGACCATAGATATTCACCGTACTCCCAACAGCAGCCCTTTCAGCAAGATACAGGACCCAGAGGGTCCTACTCACACTGACCTTATTCCTAGAGATTTGACCGTTCTCCATATAGACAGTCCTTCAGAGACAGATATAATCAGCCTGCTAAGAGACTATATAGAGGAGCCGGGTCGAGGCCCGCAAAAAAGAAAATGACTCTCTGTCACATCTTCCCACTGGCGATCGCTTAAGTCTTTTCCTAGGCCAATGGGAAGTCACGTCGTCCAATGTTCTTCGGATGGTGGGGCAGGGACTCAACCTAGAATTTCAGTCCAGTTCTTCACACTGTTATATCCAATGCCCGATTTCCTGTCAACAGGAGAAGTGTCACTTTATGGCTGCAGAGATCCAACATTTGTTGGACATAGAGGCCATAGAGTCTGTTCCTTTGGGGCAGGAAAGGACAGGGGTGTACTCAATTCTTTTTCTGGTGCCCAAGTCTTCAGAGGGCTGGAGGGGGATCTTGAACCTCAAATCTCTCAACAAATTTATTCAATATCGGCAGTTCAAGATACAATCCCTCAGGACAATTTTGGGATACATATGGGATGGAGGCGTCAGGAAGCATACCTCCATGTTCCAATCCATCCAGCACATTGGAAATTCCTATGATTTGCTTACGCCAACCGCCATTATCAATATTGGGCCATGCCATTCGGCCTATCATCAGCTCCAAGAACTTTCACAAAACTGTTGGCAGTAGTGGTAGCATCTATCCGATTGGTTCCGGTACGCGTCTTGTGCTACCTGGACAATGTTTTAATTCTCTCAGTCTCCCAGCAACAGGCCACACAGGACTTAAATATTGTTTGCCACATGCTCAATTATCATGGATTTTCAATCAACCTAAAGAAAAGTCATCTACAACCCACCACATGTATCAACCATCTGAAGGCTATGATAGGCTCTATGAAGGGTCAAGTTTTTCTGTCATCCAGCCGAAAAAGGGACATCAGGGATCTGGTGGCAAACATATTGGCACCGAGACGAGTAATCTTGCTCAGCTTGTCTCAGTTGCTAGGAAAATTTATCTTATGTATTTCCATCGTACCCTGAGGACGCAGACATGCGAGGCCACAATGGTTTCTACTGCCGTTCCAGAGGGCTGGTCGGAGCAGCTCCCGGTCCAAGGTAATTCTTCCACCCAAGGTATGTGTTTCCCTCAATTGCTGGGCCTCGGGGGCCATTTTGAAAGGGTGTGTGTTTCAAGACCCAAATCGCATTGTGGTGACAACAGATGCGAGCCTCTTTGGATGAGGTGCTCACCCGGGGACTTAAATGGTCCAAGGACAATGGTCCCAGGTAGAGTGCAAAAACAACATCTACTGGCTGGAGTTGAGGGCAGTACACCTGGTCCTTCGCCATTTTCAAGCCGCTCTATTACAGCAACATGTCCTTGTCTTAACAGACAATATGGCTACTGAAGCCCACATAAATTGGGAAGGGGGCACTCACTCTCGATCTCTAATGACAGAGAGCTTGATGAGTTGGGCGGAGACCCACACATTGTCGCTGAAAGTGGAGCACATTTCCGAGACTTCCAACCTCTGAGCAGACTGGCTGAGCAGGACCTCTCGGAATGGAAACTTCATTCAGGCTTGTTTCAGGAATTTGTTCACAGATTCGGTCAACCGACTGTCGATCTGTTCGCCCAGCTGGAAAACGCTCAGCTTCCACTGTTTGTTTCCCAGTATCCATGCCAGGAGGCTTTGGATTGCAATGCTCTACGATGCACAGGCCTACTGTATGCCTTCCCTCCAATTCCCTCATCCCGAGGGTAATTCGGAAACTGTTGGCAGAACAGGTAGACCTACTTCTAGTTGCCTCTCATTGGCCAAGGTGCCCCTAGTGAGCCTCTCCATGTCCCGCCCGGGAGGATTCCTCAGGACAGGATCTCTCTCAGCCAAGGGGTCGTGCTTCATCCAGATCCCCAGTTGTTCCAGTTAACCGTATGGCACTTGAGAGGATCCTCTTGACGAAAGACAAACTTTCAGGGAAGGTGATAAACACCATCCAAGCTGCCAGGTGGCCTTCCACTACCAGGATATATGATGCCTCATGGAGAATTTTCTGCCTTTGGTATGTTAAACTTCATGTTGACCCAACATCGGCATCTGTTTCTGACATTTTAGACTTTTTGCAGTCAGGGCTGGACAAAGGACTGACCCCAGCTACTCTATGATGTCAGGTTGTGGCCTTATCGACAGTGCTAGTACAGGATGTTCCCCATTCTCTTGCACAACATCCAAGAATTAGGGGGTTCCTTCAAGGGGCCACCAATCTCAGATCTCCTGTAATACGTAGATATCCTACGTGGGATCTATCTTTAGTCCTACAAGCCCTTACGGCTTCCCCATTTGAACTGTTACATTCTATTAATCTATGTATTTTGTCATTTAAAATAGCCTTTCTCCTAGCCATTACTTCGGTGAGGGGAATTTCAGAACTGGCTGCCTTGTCCATCAGAAGTGACTTATGCATATTCCATCCTAAAACAGTAGTCCTGTGAGGAATGAGATCCCTCATTCCTACCAAAAGTGAATTCTAGTTTTCACTGGGCCCAAGAAATAGTGTTACCTGATTTTTGTCCAGTGCCCAGATATCTGTTAGAAGTGGAGTGGCACGCATTAGACGTCAAGAGGGTTCTCCTTAGGTATATTGCAAGGACTGCTTCGTTTAGGAAAACTGAGGCGCTTTTGATGTCCTTTCACCTGTCTTCCATGGGGAGGAAGGTTTCATCCACGACTATAGCTCACTGGATTAAAGCATGTATTTCAATGGCATACAATAGCAAGGACAAACCTTTACCTGGTAGAGTGTTGGCCCACTCTACAAGGAGTGCGGCTATGTCTGCGGCCTGGGCCACTCAGACTTCAGTAGTTGATATTTGTAGAGCAGCTATGTGTACATTGTTAATGCTGTTTCTGAGGCATTATAAAACGGATAGCTTTGCCTCGGCTGAAGCATCATTTGGGCGTAAGATGTTACAGAGTGTCCACTCAGCTAGGACCCAGGGGCCCAGCCAGCATCCCTCCCATTAGGTTTGAGCTTGGGTATATTCCATGCTTGAATTGCCTAAGCAGTGCAATGGAAAATGGACTTTGACTTACCTGAACGTTCTTTTTCATTGTGATGCATGGCAATTCAACCTGCCCATTAGGCTGTCTAGTTTTGGCTTGGGGAAGGGTGTTCTGTTTGCTTCGTAGAACATGTTAGTGAATGACGCCTTCGCGAAACAACTGAAGTTCAGCAGAGCAAAGGAGGCGTGGTCACAACAGATTTAAAGAAATACTACACTCAGTCTCTAGCAAGCAGACAAGAGAAAACCCATGCTTGAATTGCCACGCATCGCAACGAAAAGGGACGTTCAGATAAGCCAACATCCATTTTATGCTGTTTTAGAAGTGTTAATTGCCTAAGCTTTTTGCTCAATATCAGATATGACAAATGTAAGGAAAGTCTGCTTAGTTTTAGGCCTCTACTCTGTTAGAGGAACCCTGGGAATGGGTTCCTATTATTTTTAAATTTATTGTAAAATACTATTTTTATTTATAATTCTATGGTTATAAGTTACTTTTTCTATAGATTGTTATCCTGAAACTTGGTATATAAAGAACTGTAAATGAATAAATATTCCTAGATTAGTTGCAGAATATAATTTTTATATTCCTCTTTAGACTTCTAATTGTCCATAAAGCCAGGCTTCATATTTTATTAAAGCAGCAACAATTAATACAGAAAACTTATTTTAAGGCCTATCACCAAACATAAGATAATCTCAAGATTGAACATGAACGCATGGCATATAGATCAAGGATTATAATGCATGTCTTATTCATAATAATTAAAGACCTATGGAGTTGTAATGATTTTAACTGTTTTACATTTCTGTATGTATTAAGATAAAATAACCATGAAGATACAATATACTCATTACATGTTGTCAAGCGCCAGAGAAATCAGAAGATCCAGACAATTCAGATGTATGTAAAGATTTATTGCTACCTTAAGCTGTCTACAAGAATCTAAACTACTATCAATCCAAGCAAATTGGCAATAGATAAGAGTCAATAGAATTCAAAGTGGGCTGGATTTAGAACTCTTGTGTGTGCAGACCTAGGGACTCATGACTGATGATGTGTTTGACTTGTCATCAGGCTCAACCTGGTATATCCTACAACGTGTTTCTATAAACCATCACTAGTGTATGGTTTGTAATATTAGAAGTATGAAAGCTGGCTGAAATTTCTAGCCTTCTTGCCTTCAGAAACATCATAAGAGATGAAGCTCTTCTTGTGATTGTTCCTGAAGGCTAGGGGGGAAAAACTTCTATTATTGTTCAGAAATATTGTACAAATGCAATCTTTATGAAGGGTAACAAGGCTTTTCCAAATATTTTTACTATTCAGAAAGGTTTCATTTGCCAGCTTTCTGGTTGAAAAGCTACCAAATGCAATATTTGAGAAGGTAGAAAGTCTAGTGAATAGAAAGGGCAACCGTTGTGTTGAGTTGGAGAAAGAAATCTTGGATCTTCAGGATTCCTTTTTCCAAGCACAGTGGTTTCTGTTTGTACATGGAAGGGACAGAAATCGACATGCTGGGTCAGAGAAAGGAAGCTTGGATCTCCATTTCTCTGGTCCATACAGGACTTCCCTTCTGCACATGGAGGGGAGTTGCCTTTGGCAGGGAACTATTTCACTCGAATCTGCTTGACCCATTCTCTTGCTTAGCAACCGCAACAGATAGGGCCTGGATTGTAGTTGTTGAATGAGGTACTTCCCAAAGCAGTTTTGAACAGCCACTATAAAAAATTCCATATGAGTCGAGTCTGTTCTATAGATAAAAGCCTATAGAAACTACAGTTCACATCCTACTATACTGTGTCTTCTGTAACGAGATATGGACCCACTTCATAACACCTTATCTGATAAAACACCAAGGAAACAGCTATCTTTTTATGTACAATTGCTGTTATCAGATCAATACAATGTCATTTCTTTGTAGCTAAATTTTTTTATATTGTTTGCAAAACTAGACTTTGACTGGCCATTGACCATTCATTACTAATTTTAATATATTGTCTTTTTTATTATTATTTTTAATGCTTCTTATTTTCATTAAAAGTGCATTGTATCATGCTAAATTCCCTTACAGAGCTGGGGATAGTAAGATGATGGTTTTTGCCCAAAAAATGTTCTTAGGAGGAGCAGGCTGATCTTGTTGGGCTTCCAAGTGTTTGATACATTGCTAAATGTACTAAGTGTACACTCTTACTCCATCATTAAGAGCATTTTCTGGGAAAAGCCAAGAGACTAAAGTTTTGTGAGATGGTCTTGAACTATACTAATTCAAAATTTTCCTCTAGAACTCAAACCCTTGGGGGTGGGAGTAATTTTAATCAGTGTGCTATAATGTAAGTCCATGCACCTGTATCAGTTTTATCTAATCCTGCCTCCCTTTTTAATATTACATTTGGGACACAGTGAGCTACCTGAAAAGTAGTTCTTAAAAATGTGGATTGCGTCCTTTGCAGAGGAGTTAAAGACAAGCAAGGTCCCAGCTGAGCACCCAAAAATAGTTGTGGCACCCAGGAATAGCCTTGGCTATTCAGTGCTGCTGGAATATACTGTGCTGCTCTGGAGTCGTCACCTTAACAATCACAACATTTTAGGAACAATTAAGCACAATTATCATTAGTTGAGGACTATCTATAAATACTTGGTTTCGTGGCAATATTTGTTCCTAAGTTTTAAACATTTTTCTACTTTTCTGCTGACATATTCATTTGTAAAATCTATTATCAAATAACCAATATTGCTGAACTGAAATCAAGAGCACTTATTTAGTGGTGACCTATGCCTTAATCTTTATTTTCACTCTCATTACTTCCTCTAGTTAGAAATATTTTCACTGCTTTTTTTCTCTAGTTATCATGGGCAGCCAAGCATCCTAGTCACTAGTTCTTGTTAAATTTCTAATAAAAATTGGCTCAAAAATCACTTTAATTTCCTTCTTTATTTTGCATTGTCTCATTTCTTATGTGATTCCAGATCTGTTCTCATTTATTCCTTTCTTTTTATTTAGACAATAAAATTTTATTTAGTTGGTGGAAGAAAAAGAGGGAACTTTTTTTTTTTGCTAGATATTGAAAATTACTTAAGGATATTTGCATGGACATAGTTTTTTCACTGACAACTAGAAAGAACTCTTCTTCCATTATGTGCCAGAGAAGGTGATTGTTTTATTGATGTATATGGAAAAAGTGAATAGTCCAATGCTTTGTTCCATTCTTCTAATTTACAACATCAATAGTAATGAATGATGGATGAAATATCAAAACGTTAATAAATAATCTTAAAAGGTGTACTAAATCAAAGAAGAATAGACCAAGGAATGATTTTGTATAATGTTTCAAGGAGGATAAGCTAACTTGAGTGTCATTAATTTTGCTAAATATAACAAATAAGCAAAATCCCATTTAAAATAGATGTACTGCCAACCAGGTAAGAGTGGAATTGACATTGACACCTTTCTTTGTATTTTATATTACTGTATGAAATCTTTAAAACAGGTCTCCATTAATTAAATGTGTTTGGAGACAGGTGTCATACGTTAATATTTCTACAAAATCACTCCTGCAGGGCTGTATTCTGTAATGGAAATTAATTGAGTTTTGCTACAGAATGATTTAATTCTTTATTTGATTCCATTTGAAATATTGAAATGGTAATAGACATTGGAAGTGAGGGTGGAAAAACTTGGTCATCAGATTTTTCTGAACTACAAATCAGCTTCTCTTACTATTTGCTATGCAGGCCTACTGATAGTAAAAGTTGTGATTCATTAATTATTAAAGCCTGATGCCCACCTTATTTACTTTTTTTTTTGTCCTGTAGCCCTCTTAGCTATCATATTATTTTTCCAAATATGTTGGAATGTGATTCTTCATAACAAAAATTTTACTTATGTAAAATCATATAACTCACAGAACATTCTTATGTGTGATTACTTAGTGGGACTTCCTCATAGGTCAGCGTGAATAGGATTACAGTGCATTAAAATATTTTCTTTTTCTGAGCATAAATCTTTATTTCTAACTTTGTAAATGCATGTTTGTATGTGTCCGTTATGTTAATTTTTAAGTTTGTGCTAGTTTACTTGTAAGTTCATGTAGTTTTGTCAGATTTCTTGAAAGCAAAATAGGCAAAGTCAATGGCTTTAGTCTTTTCTACTGAAAAATTCTAGATAGAATTACAAAGATTCAAAATAGAATTAAGAGCTACATATAGGTAATCCTCAATTAATGATTGTAATGGAGCGTGCCCATTACAATTGTAGATCATGATGGTCATAAACCTGATCACCCAAGTGACTAATCCAATTTTATAACCTTTTTTTACTCTAGTTAACTTGATCACTAACAGTCATTAAGCGAACCTGTAGTTGTAAGATAAACTTCATTGTCCACTGTGAGGTTTTTAACTGAAAACTGGAAGTAAATGCTGAATTTGGATTAAAATGTTATAAATTGTAATCACATAACAATGTTACTCTGCAAACAGCTATAAATGCAAGCTAGTTGTTGAGCCCCTTAGCACCTGAAATGTAGTCATGTCGCCATGGTAGGGAGCTATTGGAACTTTGGAATTGGATCGTAAATATCTTTTGGGTGTCTTCTGTAACTTTGACTGGTCGGTAAGTAACCAGACATAAGTTAAGGACTACCTGTATTTGAAAGCATCCGTATTTAACTCCTATTGAAGCCAGTAGAAGCATACCTTTTTAGTATGGACTTTATCTATTACTGCAAGTATTACCTAGAATGCCTTTCGGTAAAGATCCTTCTATAATGGGGGTGTCAAACTCACATCATCAAGACGGTGTCACGTGACATATTGGGACTTTTCCCCCCTTCGCTAAACTGGACGTGGGCATGGCGAGTGCGTGATATATCCAGCCTGTGGGCTGGGAGTTTGACAGCCCTGTTCTATAGGAAGTATTAAAACTTGCTGAAGTAATATAGTTTTAAAATGTGTTATGAAATAGCTGAGTAAATTCTAATCTAACTTTTGATTAGGTTATTGCTGTTAGTGTGGGATATGTAATTTAGGCTAATTTTTCTTCCTGAAATAGATTGGCAACTTCTGCCCTTGTAGATGATCAGTTTTACTATTGCAACCCTCAGAATGTACACAAATCATGAAAATGAAATTAGTGGCAAGTTTGCTCTATGTAGAATTATTACTATCCGCCAGAATTATTCTTTCTCTTTTGGCTTCTATTGATAATGCCATATAATCAAACATGTTTCTTGCAGCTGTCAGAGACCACAACACCTTCAAAAGTACAGTCAAGGACATCCAAATATTGTTGCCTCTGCCTTAAGAAATATAACAGTTCTTTGACAGTGAACTTTTAGTGACTAATTTAAATTTTATTCATTTATGATTTATTTTTGAAGCTATTATTCTAATTAAAATAATCCATGCATTAATGGAATATAAATAGTGGAAGCTGTTCCAATAGTGCAAGCTATTGATGCTAGGGTATTCCAAATAGTGCAAGATATACGTGCTATTTTTGGATAATTGCCTTAAAACTTTTATTATAAAATGTTAATTTTTAAGAGATAGGTACAATACATGCCATTTTAGCTCTTGAAGAAATTAAGAGCATGAAAATAAATGGGAATAATGATAGTACTTTGAAATATAAAATAAGGTTTGTTTATTTTAGTGTATATTTTTGGGAACATACCACAAAACACATTCAATTTTTATTATTGGTAACTTTGTTGAAGGGGGAAATGTTTCCTTATATCTTTGTTGAGGAGGGCAGTGTTCCTACCCTGGAACGGCTTGAAATGATAATTTTTGGACCTGATCTTTGTCATTTACTGATTATTCTGAAAATATTTTTAGAATGGGAATATGAATGGGAAATTTTTGAGAAGCAAACTAATTGTACCTGGCTTCAACTTTCTGGATTTCTCAAATAAGGACTTAAATTGTGATTTTCCCCTCTCCCCCAAAATTGAAATTTTTGTGGAAATTTCAGCACAGTGTTGTCATTTGTAGCCCTCCCAAAGATAGGGGCTTTCTTCTGGTTCTCAGGCCCTTAAATGTCAGCTCTTGGTTCCGTGTCTTGACTCCAAAATAACTACTGAGAAACTTTGATTTGAAATATTCCACTATTGAAGATTATTATTGAAGGACATAAGTAGCTTTTCTTTTCAATTTAAATAGTGTTTATATTAGATAGACTTGCTTATGGGATAATAAATATGTTGATCTGATAATTCTACATTTGAATTTACTACTACAGACTAATAGGGCTACTATTTTCCTAGAAGTAGATATCTGAAAATCCTTGCCCATTTCCAAGGAGTACGAATGTCAGGCATTTAGAATAAGATTTAGAAGCCAGCCAAGCACTTTATCCTCTCACATTTTGTCCTTTTGTATGAACAAGTGCCAGTTTGCACAGATTGTATGTCAGTTTAAATACAATGGAGATCAGTGTACCTGATATCATTTGATAAAAGACTTTGAAAAACTTTAGGTAGTTACTAGATGGGAATGGTTCTTTCGCAATTAAATTGCTTTGTAGAATTATAAAACAGCCTTTTGAATGCTTTCAAATAAATTGTTGTCATCCACTAATGAATGAGATACCATCTGTAATAATTAAGGTTATTCCAATTGTTTCTCCCTACAGCAAAACTTCTGAAGATTTGGAGAAGATTGTAAAGCAACGGCCAAGGAGGACTATAGTAGTATTGTAAGTACTGCACTGAAAAGAAAATGTAAATTAAGCATTTTGCAAATAAACTGCCTATATATATTTGATGAAAAATTAGTTTGTGGAGATGAATTACATGGAATGTAAAAGCTTTATAACTGCAGTCTTGTTAAGTTAGCAGGATTGCTTCATTCTTGTAAAATATGAAGTGTATTCTTGTAACATAATTAGAAATTCACCAATATCACAGAAAAATATATTTTTATCTAACCAAGATTGATCTATTTTATATACATTTGTTTATTTAAAACTATCAGAATTTTAGAAAATCATTATAGTTTTGTTGAGTTGTCATTTATTTTAGTGACTTATTGTTTAGGTTATTTTGCAGAATTATTTATTTGCTGATTTATTTATGTATTTCATTATTTATTTATTTGATTATTTAGTAAATTATTTATCTGATGAATTATTAATACCTCTTCATGACAGGCTTTAAATTATTTATAACTTAATTTTGATTTTATTGCTTTTCAACGCAGCATTGTTACTGACTAGATTTTTTCCCCACTCTTACTTGGTTCTTGAAAATTAAAGTGTTAGCTTTGAGGCAACTTTATATTCATTGCAAGATTCTCTTTCTCTCTCTTTTTCCTTCTCCCTCCCTCCCTCCCTCTGTATACCAAAGTATGTGTAGGTAGATGTACACACACATATATATTCTGTAAATAATCCCTATAACTGGACTTTTACATGAATTTCTGTAACTCATGACTGTTATCTTTTCAAATTTTCCTTTCTATATTTAATTGTGTTATCTTCTGTAAATTAGGAATATGATTCTTCCATGGGGTATTATGATGGAGGAAACTTCTCTGGCTCTAGGTAATTGATTGCGAACCTATGGCACATGTGCTGGAAGTGACATGCAGAACCATCTCTCCAGGCATGCCATCTGTCACCCATTGCTCTTCCAGGTTCCAGTGCACACATGTGTGTCAGCCAACTGGTCTTCATGCACAGGAGTGCCGGAAGAGCAGCTCCCTAATGCGCATGTTCCCTGGCCAGCAGCTGTTCGTAACCACATGTGCTCGAGAAATCGGAAGACCAGGTGACTGGTGCACATGTGCACGCCGGAAACCAGAAGCTCAGCTTCCCAGCGCGTGCATGCATGCTGGGGAACTGCTCTTCTGGTTTCTGGCACTCCCAAGCATGCATGCCGGGGAGCTGCTCTTCCAGTTTCCGGTGCTCCCCTGCGCACGCTTCCATTTCAGCACTCGGTACCAAAAAGGTTCGCCAAGACTGCTCTAGGTCATTATTTTTACTGACATTGTTTCATATTTAACATGTATGTGTAGTTTAAAGCTACAGAAGTAATTTTCAGGAAATAATAAGCGAAATAAAAAATAAATGGAAATTTCTGAAGACAATGAAATTAGAACAGTCCTTCCTTTGGAGAAAATTTATTGAATGATAATTTTTTTTATCATTCTTTTCACATGTTATTCTAAACATAACACGGGTCTAGATACAGATTATAGTTTCACACCAATTATAAATCTGTTTATTTGTCCTAGGCTTTCCATCTACTTTTAATCCAATCTACTTTCTGAATTATATTCAGAATTTAAAATATTTTTGTGATACATTTATTTAAATGTCTTTATGCTGACTTTCTTAAAACAACTTACAAAAAGCAAACTATAAAATGATTTTTAAAATAAATAAAATTGCTAAAATAAAAACACAGCTTTTTAAAGTTCAACTCAGAAATAACTTTTAAAACCCTATGTAAGAGATAGCAAAAATTAAAGACATACAATTCACCAACAGTTGTAATGGAGCCTGTCCATATGGTTGCTAATATGTTGTTAAGTGAAGAATCCATGTGCTTGCCTTGCTTAATGATGCCCCCTCCCCATCCCTGTTTTCCCCATGTGGATGTAAAGCAACCACATAGTTAATTTCTTGGAGCATGGTGTGCTTCATTTGTGGAAAAGACCCTGGGAGGCGTAGCTGTAGCTGCGTTTTGGTTTTGTGGTAGCTTCAGACTTTGAGAAAGCAAAGACAAGTAAGGTAGTGTCTGCTGGGATATATGGCATCTTCATTAGAGACATGTGCATGTCAAAGTGAGGAATGAGACCTCATTGAGTGAGCTGGAGTGAGGGAGATAGTCCTGTGGCTTCAAAGTGTATGACATCAAATTCCATAGACCAGCCATGTTGAAGCTCTATGGCCATGATGGCGAACCTGTGGCATGCGTGCCACAGGTGGCATGTGGAGCCATATCTGTGGGCACATGAGCATTGCCCTAGCTCAGCTCCAGCGATTTTCGGGCCAGCTGATTTCTGGGCTTTCCGCATCCACCGAAAGTTGGGAAATGGGCTGTTTCCGGCCTCCAGAGGGCCTCTGGGGGGTGGGAAAAGCGGTTTTCGCCCTCCCCATGCTCCAAGAAAGCCTCTGAAACCTGCGGAGGGCGAAAAACAGACCTACTGGGCTCACTGTGCCATCGTGTGCCAAAAGGGGGGGGAGCGCGGGGGGATCAGATGTTCATGTATGGGAGGCGGGCACATTGAATTATGGGTGTGGGTATGCACATGTGCGAGCCCCCCACTTTTGGCATGCGACGGCAAAGAGGTTAGCCATCACTGCTCTGGTTTTCCAGAAATCTCACTTAGAAGGAGAAATTGAAAGCCTGCTGACGTTGCCTCTATTAATTGACTCCCTTACAAATCCACTCTCCTGTCTCTCCATGTTCTCCTCCTGATCTTCCTCCTCTAATTAATGTGTGTGGTCTCATCCCTCCTCTGGTGCCAGTTTATGGTAGGTGAAGGTCCTGTCTGATTGTCAGTAACTTCCAATCGTCAACAAACAAGCTTTCATCCCCTTCTCAGGATATTTTTGTCCAGTCTTGCAACCAGCGTGCACTTTAATGCTAAAGGCTGCTTCTCAGATACTAGATGACTGCCTTGCTTTTTTCCCCTCTTGACTGTCACTGGGAGGAAAGAGCAGCCTCTGGTTAGAAAAAAGAAAGAGTAGGACAAGAATAAGCTGGGCGAAGGGTATTAAAAAACTCTCTCTCTCTCTAGAATTCTCGCCAGCATTCCCATTTACTTTGTTCTTGGGAAACTTGCAGGGAGAAAGTCAGTGTAAAAGTCCAGAGCCCACAGGCAGGTAAGTGGCTGATGCAAGAGTGCAAATTGGGAGTGATGTTAGGGAGTGCAAGAAAGGTGCTGCATGGATCAGAGAAGTCAGGTAGAGAGCAATATGCATGCAGGTTCATTACTCTCTGTTCCTTGTTCTTTCCCCCCTCCCCCCCTTTCCTCCTTCCCCATTCCTCCTCATAGGAAAATAATGGCTGCTGCTAGGTAGGCAGGGAGCAAAGACTTGTGAGAGCGCCTGGAAAATTGTCACAGCATGTTGAAAATGAGGATTATGTGACCTGAATCCAGCATTGAGCAATCACCACTGTCCTTTCCTTAGTCACAGATCCTGGATTTTGGCACATTTTATAAATTAGCCCATTTTATAAATTAATTTGGTTCAAAAATTGTTGCCTTTTGATGCACCAGTTTGCCCAATTAAAAGTTACGACAAGAAGAATTCTTGTAGATCCTGGCTCCAGTGGTCAGGAACGGGTTAATGACCACACCGATATGATTGAGTCAGCTAGCTAAGAAGCTCCTCCTCTTTGCCTTCCAGCCTTCTGACTCAGTCCGATTGAGAAAGACACATTTGAGCTAAGCTCCTGCAAAAATCTCTTTTTGCATCTGTCTTTCCAGTTCTGGATCGTGATTGAGATTCCAGCGTGAAGGGGTTCGTACCCAAATCCGCTGAAGGCCTTTTTGGCATTCTGTGGGCTGTAGGTTCCTGGCTGGTTGAGCCTGGCCCACATCAGCACTAAAGGCTAACCCCTGATTCCGCTGACAGCCCTAGTGGCCAGAACGCCCTCCTGGCTAGGAGGGGGTTAATTTTTGGCCTTTCAGGGCTCAGATAGCCAGGACTTCGCTATCGCCCCTCTGGGACCTCTGAAGTGGCTGCCAAGGGCCAAATCGATCGCGCAGCTGCCCATAGGCCTGCGCTTTCCCGGGCAGCCCCTGCAAGCCAAAGGTCTCCCGGCTTACCTTCGCTGCAGACGGGGTCTTTCTGAGCTGTTTCTCGGCCTCCTGCAAGCTCCATCCAGGCCAGAGAGCTCTCTGACCGATCTTCTTATTGCTTCAAGGATCTGGTCTGTATTGGGGGCTTTTTAAGGCTTCAGCCCTTTCAGCCATATTGGGGTGCCCGGCGGCCATTTTGAGGGACCGCATGGTATATTAGAGGCCTACACTTCCCAGCTTCCCAGGCCTATAGGCAGAGGTTTGCCAGGCCTTTTTCTCCCCTGAACCATCAATTTCAGGATGGCTTCCAGGAAGACCAGGGCCCCTAAACAATCCCACCGGGGTGATGGATCCCAGCCTGCTGATGCGATGCCTGCCAAGAAAAGTAGGAAATCGCACCATACAGCTAGGCCCCTAAAGTCTCCTACATTGTCAAAGGAGGCATTAAAGTGCCAACAAGCAATGGAGAAGGCCATTAGGGCTGTTTCCGTTAAGGAAAACATAGCTCTCAGCCCTCATTCCCCCTCCCCCCGGAGGCCATTGCCTCTCAACCAGCACCAGTACCCCCTGAGACACCTGTTCAATCTGAGGCAGTCCCAATCACTCAGGCCCTCACTCCAGCCTTATCCCCTGACAGGGACTCCCCCTTACCCAAAGGACAGGGGACAGTGGATGGATCCTTATTCAGAGTCCAGACGGAGGCTTCCCCCTCCCCCCCTGAGGTACAGGATCCCCCTGCTCAAATTACCACGCCCTTGGCCCCCCCTCCCTTACCTGCAGAAGCTCAAGTCACTGCCAATTTAGCTGCCTACATACAGGAAGCCATACGCATGGGCATCAGACAAAAACTAATTGCATCTTGGGTCTCTAATCAATCCCAATCTCAGGTGGACATTGAGGGATCCTCTTTTACAGCAGAAAGGGCTATTTCCCACAGGGCTAGATCTCAAGAAAAAGGTCACGACCCAGCTGGGTCCCAGATTTCCTCTGAAAGGGAATCTATGGCTGTTCCCGACCCTCTGGATCAGGAAATGTCTGAGGACGAAGATTTGGCCCCGGACTAGCCCACCTTCGTAGGGCTCTTCAAGCCCCACTTATTCCGGTCTTTGCTACACAAAGCCAAGGCTACCACGAGCCTGGGCTCTACTCGCCCTACCTCAATCCCCCCTGAGGAAGGTCCTTCTACTTCAGCATCGGTACCCCTCTTTGAGATTCCTATAATTGAAACGGAAGAGATACCAGGACCTAAACTCTTCCGAGAAGTATTACAGCGCCAATGATCCTCTCCCGCTTCGGGACCTAGCCCGAACGCAATTGATAGGCGCATATATAATTTAGCCCCTGAGCTTTCATCTCTTTTGCAGGTTCCGGTCGTGGACCAACCAGTGGCTGAGTTGTCGACTGCAGCTAACCTGACAGGTCCCCCAGAGGAGAACCTCCGCCCTGAGGACAGGCGTCTAGAACACTCACTGGTAAGATCCCATCAGGCTGCTGCCTGGTCGGTGAAGGCATCCATGGCTGCCTCATTTTTTAACTGGGCCTCCATACTATGGGTCAAACAACTACAAGCCAAACTCCCAGCCTCTGACTTGAGGTCTCAGCAGGAGCTAAACAAGGTCATAGCCGCCTTGGGATTTTCAGTGGATGCCACATTAAACTCTTCTTGCTTCACTGCCAAAGCCATAGGATCCTCAGTAGCTGCCCGGAGATTGCTCTGGCTCCGCCAGTGGCAAGCTGACAATAAGTCAAAGTGGCGCCTGGCCTCTTCTCCTTTCGAAGGACCCAAACTCTTTTTGTGGCCCTGCTAGAACCACTGCTAGTGGAATCAAAGGATAAGCGTCGAATCTTGCCCAGCTTGTCCAGGAGATCTGATTCACGATCTCAATCTTCCTTCTGGCCCTTTCGGAATTCGGAGGGGAGTTTTCCAGGGAACCGTCACCAACGATTCCCCTTCCTAGGCAATTTCGGGCCCAAGATCGCCAGAGTTTTTCTTCAACCAGAGGTCAGCCTTGTCGGTCCTTTCGGGGGGGCAGGGGGCAGGGGTTCTGCAGGTCCTGCTGATGGCCGGGCCCAGCTTCCCATTGGAGGCCGCCTGGCATCCTTCGCCAGCCAATGGGCAGCTACCTCATCAGATGCCTGGGTGAGGGAGACAGTCAAGTATGGCCTCTCTCGAATTCCTCTCCTTTCACCCAGACAAGTTCCCTCATTGCCCTATTTCTCGAAACAGGGCCTCCAGGCTCCTGATAGATTCAGCCATCCAACACCTTCTGGACATCCAGGCTATCGAGCCTGTGCCTCAGGAGCAGCTTGGGCTCGGCTTCTATTCACAGTTATTTGTCATTCAGAAGTCTTCGGGGGGGATGGAGAGTAATTCTCGACCTCAAAGCCTTGAACCGCCGGATCGTCTATCGGCGGTTCAAGATGCAATCCTTTCAGAACATTCTGGAGGGCATAAGAGGGGGAGATTACCTCACATCAATAGATCTGACGGAGGCGTATCTCCATGTTCCCATCCACCCCAAACACCGCCGCTTTCTCAGATTTTGCTTCGCGAACAGTCACTACCAGTACTGGGCTCTACCATTCGGCCTGATCTCGGCCCCCCGGGTGTTCACGAAATTAATGGCCACACTGGCAGGCCATCTCCGGACACTGCCAATAAGGATGCAGTTTTATCTAGACGACCTCCTTATTCAATCTGCCTCAGAGCAGATAGCACATCAGGACCTGGCTTCCACCATCCAGGTCTTGACAAGCCATGGGTTTTCTGTCAACTTGGCCAAGAGCCATCTGGTTCCGACTATTCGCATCCAGCATCTGGGAGCCATCATAGACACGAAGGAATGCAAGATCTATCTTTCTCAGGAGCGCCTGTCCAGCCTGCGGTCCCTGGTCAGGTCAGGGAGGGGCTCTTCCCTGGCCTCTCTGTCTCAACTCCTGGGGAAGATGGTCTCTTGCATCGGTATAGTTCCCTGGGCCTACCTACATTGCAGACACCTGCAGTGGTTCCTCCTTCCCTTTCAAAAATAACAACTAGGGACATCCCGGCGGAAGGTCTTCCTTCCTCCCAAAGTATACTGTCCCTCAAATGGTGGCTCTCATCAGCCATTTTCAGGGGACAGAATTCAGGGTCCATCACTGTCTAATATTGACTATGGATGCCAGCCTCCATGGCTGGGAGGCTCACCTGTCCTCCTCTTTAGCTCAGGGCCGCTGGACCAAGTCCGATCTACAACACAACATAAACTGGCTAGAACTCAGGGCCATACATCTAGCCCTCAGGATTCTTCTCACACAAGATCCTGGACAAACACGTTCTAGTCAGGACAGACAACGTGGCCGCAAAGGCGCATGTGAACCGCCTGGGGGGAACCCATTCCCAACACCTCATGCAGGAAGCTGAGGAACTGGGGGCCTGGGCGGAGGCTCATCTGAGATCCCTACGGGCCTCTCACATTTCGGGGGTGGAGAACTCTCAGGCAGATTGGCTGAGCCGGGCCACTGTGAACCCAGGGGAATGGGCCCTGGACCAAGATCTGTACAGGGAGATCACACACTGCCTCGGGACACCTGTGGTGGACCTTTTCGCAACTCGACAGAATCACCAGGTCCACAGGTTTTTCTCCAGGTTCCCAGAACCATGGGCAGAGGCGGTGGAGGCTCTTCACAGTGACTGGCCTCCAGGATTTCTATATGCCTTTCCGCCTCTCCCCCTCATCACCAGTCATCCGGAAGATGCTGTTCGAGCAGGCGGAACTCCTTCTAATCGCTCCTCACTGGCCACGCCAGCCTTGGTTCGCGGACCTGAAGGCCCTGTCAGTCCTTCCTCTGTGGCGTCTTCCAGGGGACAGGCTTGTACTTTGGCAGGGATCTCTACGACATCCAGACGCAGAATGGCTACAACTAACTGCCTGGAGGTTGAGCGGCGCCTGCTAAGAGCGCGGCTCCTTCCACCCGAAGTCATCTCCACCATACAAGCGGCTCGCAGACCTTCAACAATCCGCATTTACAATTCCACATGGCAGTTCTTTGCCTCCTGGTGCGAGAGGAGGTCCATCATGCCTACTACAGCATCTACGGAACACATGCTGGTGTACCTTCACAATCATTTGGATGCAGGTTTGGCCCCCAACACACTCTGCAGGCAGGTAGCCGCTCTTTCATCCATCATTTGTTGTGGGGCGAGGGGTTCCCTTTCTTCCCGGCCCCTCATCAGACAATTCCTCAGTGGGGCCTCTAACCTCCATCCAGCACCTCTCCACAGGTACCCTGCGTGGGATCTTCCTAAGGTCCTGAATTCACTCACTTGTGCTCCATTTGAACCCCTTCGGGAGGTGGGACTTAGATTTCTATCCTACAAAGTGGCCTTTCTCCTGGCCATTACGCCGGCCAGGAGAGTGTCTGAGTTGGCAGCCTCTCCATGAGGGACGACTTGTGCATATTCCACCTGGACAGAGTGGTCCTTAGACTGGACCCCACATTCCTCCCCAAGGTCAGTTCCTCATACCATCCGGCCTTAGAACTGGTCCTTCCAGACTTCTGCCCCAATCCATCCCATCCCCGGGAATGGGTCTGGCACACCCTGGATGTCAGAGGAGCTCTTCGCATCTACTTCCAAAGAACTTCCTCGTTGTGTCGCACAGAATCTCTCTTAGTATCCTTCCAACCTTCCTCGTTAGGACAGAAGATCTACTCTCCTACCTTAAAACGTTGGATTAGGGCTACCATCACCAAGGCCTATGAGGTTCAATCTCTTTCTGTTCCTCGCTCCATCACAGCTCACTTCACACATAGCGCGGCTACTTCCATGGCCTGGGCTACACAGACGTCCTTAGAGGAGGTCTGCCGAGCAGCAGCTTGGTCATCCCCCACCCCTTTCATAAGGCATTACAGGCTTGACTGCTTTCACCTCTGTGGAGGCAGCCTTCGGTCACAGGATGCTTCAACAGGTCCACTGGGGTGCCTCCTTTCCGGAACGGGTGGTCCCTCCCTATAGGTATCTGCTTGGGCATGTCCCGTTCCTGACCACTGGAGCCAGGATCTACGAGAATGGGCGTTGACTTACCTGAACGCTTCTTCTTGTTGAACTGGCTCCAGTGGTCAGCCCCACCCTATCGCGGCCTTTCCGGCTCGGCGGCATATCCTTCCTTTAACAGCTCAACGTGTCGGTCAGCACCTTTGTCTTTCATCAGAAAGCTGGAAAGCAAGGAGGAGGAGCTTCTCAGCTAGCTGACTCAATCAATCATATCGGTGTGGTCATTAACCCGTTCCTGACCACTGGAGCCAGTTCAACAAGAAGAAGCGTTCAGGTAAGTCAACTCCCATTTTAGTAGTTATATAGGTAGATTGGGGCCTTGTTTTCTTGCTGTGTTAACAACTTTTAGCTTTATTTGTTTCTGGTATTTGTGTGCAAAGTATGGAACTCAAATAGTTCATTCTGATAATAAATATGATACCTGAATATAATGCACTGGTTTTTATGGCACATGGAATCTATAATAAATAGTCGCATGGAAGAATGCACACTAGTCAGACTATCTAAACAATTGTCTGTTTACAAGGTTTTTATCTTTAAACTAAATACGGGTCTACATAGAGCCAATAGTGGGAGTGATGTCTCAGATGTGTTTATTGGGGTAATTATATTCTTTTCAGTGTTACAGTGAATAAAATCAGAGTACAATGTACAATGTCAAAGACCATAACAATCACTTTGTTTAATTGATAGATTGAGTAAGACCACCCATCTCATTCAAGAATGATTCATTTTGGTTGTAAAATTTTATGGTTTAGATCCATGTTGCCTGCAGAACAATATATTCTTAAATTGTTTCAGTATTTTCAGATAATATGCCATAGATATGTGCCGATTTCTCTCTCTTCCTCCCCCCTCCCCAATATGGTCTGGTCTGTATTAGGTAACTGCCTCTAAAATTAAGACTGGTCTTCTACTTATTAGCATAGAAGTAATAAACCCTTACATGATGTTTCTTAATTCTGATAGTGGTTTTTGCTTTTATATATTTTTTAAAATAAGCAATGCTTAGACTGTATAATTGAATGCTGAATGAATGAATTTAAAAGCAGAATGCAGAGATCAAAAGATGTGTGAAAGGTGTGTCTTACTGAGAAGGTAAAAGAAGAAATGTGAGGAAAAGCTAACAAAAAGGATGATAAAGTGCTTCTAGGTAAGTAATTTGGTATAGGTCGAGGCATTGACAAAGATATTAAGTGTTTGTTTGTTTGTTTGTTTGTTGATTGATTGGTTCGATTTATATGCCGCCCTTCTCCGGAGACTCAGGGCGGCTTACAATGTGTTAAGCAATAGCTTTCATACTTTTGTATATACCTGCTTAGTAGAGTTTTCGCCACCCCCCAAGTGGTGTTCTTTTTTATACAAAAACAGCTTATTGCCCCCACAATCCGGGTCCTCATTTTACCTATCTTGGAAGGATGGAAGGCTGAATCAACCTTGAGCCTGGTGACATTTGAACTTGCAGTAATTGCAGGCAGCTGGCAACTGAGTGCTATTTAACAGCACTTTAGTCCACTGCTCCACCAGGCTCCATTCCATTATTGTTTAAACAAAGAAAAATGGCACTTCAAATTAAAGCAACAGTTAAAATTGGACACAATAGTTTGGAAAGCTAAAAGAGATAATCCTTTTTGAAGGTAAATAAAATAATTTTAAAACATAAGTATTAAGGGTAGTTCTTGACTTACGACCAAAATTGGGAGCAGAACTGCTGTCATATCAAGGATGCAGTTAAGTGAGTCGCACCTAGTTTTTTACAACCAATTTGCTGCAATTGATAAGCAAATCACTATAGTTGTTAAGTGAATCATATGTTGTTAAAGAGAATTTGATTTTCCCATTCAACTTTGCTCATCAGGAATCCCCTGGGAAGGAGGCAAATGGCAGTCATGTGACCAACTCGCCCAGCCACTCCCAGATGCTGCAACTGTCATAAATACATAAATGTATCAATAATTTTGATCAGATAATCACAATGATGTATGACAGTCATAAGTGTGAAGACTAATTATAGGTCATTCTTTTTAGCATCATGGTAATTTAGATGGTCATTAAATGTCTATCATACAGGTATAAATTATTTTGGCTTCATTAACAACTATGACCATTTTACAATCCATTTTTTTTTACTTTCTGTTTACTTTCGGTTTAATAACACTATCCAGTGCGTTATTATTTCCCTTGGTTTTAAAGTTTAGAAATTAAATAATGAGAAAGGATTAGTTGTACATTTCAAGTTAGGTTGTTGCTAAAATACAGTAAAAAAGGCCTCTAGATAGGTTTCACTATATAATTTAAATTATGCATGTGTATATCTAAATTCCTTATTTTGAAATATTGAATGTATGAATATTTAATTGGTATCTTTCTTTAGTATTTTCATATGCTTGTTTTAAAGGAAGCTGTTTCCTTTGATTTATATACATTGATAAAAACTTGTATATAGTATATGTCTACAGTTTTTCTCTAGTATTAGATGAATACCTTTAGACAATAATAGGTTTAGATAGTTGCTTTTGATATACATATTTTTATAAAATATATTTATTATATATATGTATATATAGATTTATCTTTGCTGGAATCAGGTATTCCGTGTTCATATGATAACCTTTCAGAGCTTTTTATATAAACATTTTACAACTCATATTTACAAAGACCAGACTGATTGCAATGTTTAATAATAATTTCCCACTCAAGCTGATACATATTCACATTACAATGCATGTAATCTTTGCCTTTTGCTTAATTAATTAATTAATTTGATTTCACCTTTTAAACTGAAGCTGAAATTCTTTGGAACTCAATAATTTTTTCTCAGAATATAAAATTAATTGTTGAAATGGTCTGTAAGGCATTGATGTTAAATACTCAGTGTCTTCTGTTATTCACTTACACAAGTCGTAAGTGCTTCCTGAACTACATATTATAATACTAATGAGGGTAATACTTGAACATTTATGTACAAGCCTAGAGTATTTCTGCTTTATAATTATGACAAGTGAAGCACAGCCAGAGGTCAACTTAAACCAGAATGTTTTTCACACTCACACATTTGCCAGTTTATTTATAGGAGTTTCTGGTTGACCCTAATCCATAATTTTAGGAAAAAAGATACCATTTTTTGCTTACTTAATGCTACTTTGAGCAGTCAGAATTTTGAAAAGACATATTAGTGGTTACTAAAATATTCAAATATTTCTTTTTAATTCCAGTATTGAATTTATTATATGTTTATGCTTCCTTCACTTCAATATCTTACAGTTTAAGCAGAAAAATACATCGTTGTGATAAAAATTGAAAATGTTTAATCTTTTAGATACCGTAGTTTCTTTAATAAAATGTTTCTTATAATTACATGACTGAACATCTCAGTGGTGAGTGTTCTTCACTTCTGTCATCTGGGACAGAGCACATCACAGCCATGCACCTTTCATGAACACTTATTCAGGGAAGCATTTAAAGCCGTAAGCTATTTTTGGGGGGGAGGTGGATGCTATAGTTTTAATTTGTTTTTATTATTATTAGACCACATTGAATGTTTCTCAATGGTACGATGGGATGGAAAAATGTTAATATAAAATAGATTAAAATTAACACTGCAAAAAAATTCAATGAATTCAGTATCATGTAGCAGTTTTTCAGAGAAAAGCATTGAAATCACTTACCGGACAAAAGTAGCTCTCCTTATAAAATAATTGTGTATTTTCCTTCCTGTAGCTTAAATGTAAACTATAGTTTTGTACACTGCTCTATTTGACATTTCAAGAACCTAAATGGTACTGTTTACTAACTACATAAGAAAAAGAAGCATCTGTATTTTTCTTTCTTTTTTACTATCCTTAGTTCATATTCATAACCTGTGTCTTTTAATCTTTTTTTTTTAACAAAATATGTTTATTTTCTGAAAATGGCAAGTCAGTTTCATGATAATTTGTGTATGCATGCAAGGTCTAAGCCACCTCTTCGCAAATCAAAATGTCCACTCTATCTCTTTTTAACATTTACATTAGAGACCAAAGGAGCTCATTTTCCTGTTTTAAATTGCTACATCAAGTATAATGGTTTAAATTTGTTTTATCACTTGGTCCTTGCAGCAAATTTTAATTATCATGAACAGTGCACTTTTGTAAACTACTTGTTGCTTTAAATTTGTATCTTTCTATCTGGAATTCTTTAAAGCATAGACCAAAAATACTTAACATACTTGACTCAATGAAAATCTTCCTCAAAAGCTTGAAAGAAGTACAATATAACTTAAGAAAGGATAATGAAAAAGAGAACCAGTATTCAAGATAAAAAAATGGAGGGATCAGTATAGAATTCAGAAATAAGAAGCATCACAAGCGAATGATGAGTTTGATGGATTAAATATAATGGGCAGTTATTTAAAGAGGATCCATTTTTATAAATAAACAATGTTGAAAATATGTGATTAGCTGAACATATACCAAGGAATTAAAAATTAAAAATAACACCAGGGTTACAAGTTTTAATAAAACTAACAATAATTGAAGAAAAACAATAGCACTAATTCAGTCAAGATGTTTAGTGTGAAGAAACAAGGATCCAACTGCAGACAGCAACACATGTTAAAAATTCTTGGTTAAGGAAGGTGGATAAAAATTGTTCAGATGGCAGTAGAACGGAGATACTTAGCAATATGGAAATCATTTTTAGAGCAAATAAGGAGAACAAATATTATATAAGGGTCAAGCTGTTTTTTTTAAAAAAGAAACTGATGATTGTAAGCCTTGAAGGATCAGAAAGAATACAGTACAAATATTAAAGTATCTAATCCAGAGAGAAGTAATTTGATGTCTATTGGATATTTTGGATTAAAATCCTTACATTTTCTGCCATTGACTGCACTGGCAGAAAAGGATGGAAGTTAAAAAATAATCTGGCCTATTCCAATCTCATTCACAGTTCAGAATTTCCTCTGGTGTAGATATAATGCAGTTTTTCATCAAAGACATAAATCAATGGCTTAAATTTATCCAATGTAACTTTTCACAATCTTACTTCATTTTAGTTGCTCTGTGAAGAGAAATAATGTAGCATTACTTTTTGCTGTATTGAAATTTGTCCTTGTTTTCCTAGAGCCATTTAGCTTTGGCAGGGTGGACATCCATAATTTCTTCTTTTTTTTTCTTCTTTACTTCCTTTTTTCCACTTTGAATGTCAAGGCAGAGAAAGTTTTGGTTCTTGCACTTCTCATGGCCTCAACCATTGTTATCTGATAACAATGTATGTAAAGATATGCTGTAGCATATCTTTAATGTTGTCTTTCCATCTTTTCTTGGGCATGCCTCATGCTCTTTGACCTTCTCCTATTTTTATGTATGCCTTATATAGTATAGAATTCCCAGACATTCTCTACAGATGGGCAAAACTGCCTTTGTATATAGTTTAATACTGGTTCTATTCCAATTTTTTTCCTTGTAATTGCATTTCATTTAATTCCTTCTCGTCACTCCAGCAGTTTTCCTCAAATATTTCATTTCCATTGTAACTAACTTTCATTTACGCATTATTGTAAGTGTCCATTTTGGCACTGGTAATATAAGATGGGGATGAATATACTTTGAATGAGATGCTTCTTTGTACTAATCCGTGCTATCTTAAGTTGTAGGAGTTCAGCTAGCTTTCCCAATACTTGGTTTGCCTTACTGCATCATATGTTAATATTGTAGGCAAATTTTCCATCTTCAGTAATATTGTTCCTAAATATTTGAACTCTGATATTTGTTTTACGCTTGATCCCTCTATTACTATGTGTAGGGAAAACTTTTCTCTTCCAGTTACCGTTATTTCTGTTCTGGATGTATCAAGAAGCCCACTCCATGCTTTGCTGTGTCTTCTCCTGAATAGATAAACAAGTATTTTTTATGAATTTTCCTACTATCATATCAATTGCAACTTATTTCAGCTAGTCCCATTATCTCTATTTCTCTTTTTTCCATTATCTCCCATATTTATTTTGTTTTATTTCTAAAGCTAGGAAATAATGTCATATTCAAAGTTTCTATTTTGTTCTGTACTTTTCTGTCTTTTGATCCGTTGACATTTCTGCAATCATTTCTTGTTGGATCAGTCCATTTATTTCTTGTTTGGATTTGTGTAGCTATATATTATCTATTGTCAGTTTGCTGGGCCTGTCGCAACTTCACCAGAGCCCCTTTAATCAAATGATTTCAGGGCGACCTAGGATGGTTTTCATGGTTGCCAAAGTGGTTGAATAAATAGAGCAATTTTCTAAGTATATAAAACATATGTTAAAAGATGAAAAATAGATCATTGCATTTATGTCAGTTAGCTTTTTAATTTTAAGAATTTCCTCTATTCATTTAATTAATCAGGCATTGACTGATTGGTTTTTGCTTTAAAGGTTATTTTTAAGACCACTATTAATAAAGAGAAAGCAGATGAGTTAAAAGACATCCTCATACTGAAGGGGATGCCGCCTCTAAAGCAAAATCCATGGAAGTACTGTGTATCTTTTTTTAAGATGATGTTTTGAATAAATATTCAAATGGGAAAAGCAAAACATTAGTATTATGGCTTGAAGAAGAAGTCTTTTTTCAAAATCTTCAATACATGAATTTATGTTTGGTGATCAAAGCTTTCTGTATTAGGTTACTTGGTTATACTAAAGTGTAGTACAATGTTTTTTTCAGAAATGCAATAATTGATTAAAGATTACTTTCTGATAGAAAACCTCAATGAATACAACAGAGTATCCAGGTCCTATGATTTTTACAAAGAATATACAAATAGTCTTAAAATGCTTCTAAAAACTGTTCATGGCTAGAACTATTGGAATTCTGATGTGAATATTATACTATAAGAAGTTTGAGTGTTTTGTTGCTAAATTTGTTATTATGATATGAGCATTACAATTTTTCATATATTAATATAAACCCTGTAATATTTACATGATAGTAATACAGTTGACTTATATATAAATCATATTTCATTTCAGACAATGTCATTTGCTAAAAGTCTTATTGATTAGTTCTGATAGTTTTACAGAATTTTCTTCTGAGCACTTAAAGTTTGAGGAGCTGCTGTAGTCCCACAGGACATAAAATAAAGCTGTAGATAAAATTGTTCTGAATGTTTCCAGCAGTTTGAGTTTATTATAAGAATTCAAAATACCAGCACCTTAACCCCTTAATACATTTAGCAGCAAATATATATGTATACATATAACACACACACCCCAAAGTCTGGATTGCTTTTTATATCTGTGTACTTTTTTCCTAAAATATGTTATCCTGTGACATAAACAGATGCTGCTTTAACAATACAATACTTTGTGTATCATAAAATTATCTCTTATTTTAATCATAGATACTCACTTAATGAGACACAAGCAGGTTTCATAAAAATGGATTTAGGAAGAGATTTAGTGTTTTGTTTTTTCCACATTATAGAAATATGGTAGCTCATGCTCTAAAGTAAATTGCACCTTGTGTGTAATAAAATTATTTTTCTTAGGTCTATTTTAGTTTGGAAAATTATTTAACTTTTTGTTTCAAATACAAGTAACCATTTTTTAAACTTGCAGAAAAGCAGTTAATTATAAAAATGATTTTAGTTTCAGAAAAAAATAATTTCATTATTCTGTTTTATTCACTGCTTTTATCTCACTTTATCCTATTGTATTTTATTCTATTTTATTTTATTGTGCCTGACACCCATTATTTCTTAATGTAGTGAATTGACTAATCAATAAAGCTATACAATATTACATTGCTTTATCAATCTTTTGTCATTTATGGTAAGAAGGAAAACTATTTGCATGTATATTCAAGAAAACCGCTCTAGCACAAATACTCGTAGGAGAAAATGCAGTTAATATTTTATTTTTTGAAATAATATTGCAGATATTTCAAATATGTTCCCTTTTTCTGTTGCTATGTTTGTTTAATGTTTCTCTCCTTTTTAAAGTCTGTGAATGCCCAGATAGAATAATTTCTTGCCTAATGTTGATTTTGTTTATTTGACTTTTTTTAATTATTAGATACAGCAAAATTGTACTGTACTTGGGGCAAGGGGAGGTAAGTGTTTTTATATTGTGTTTTTTAATTCAACTGAACCCAGCAGAGTTAAATGTAGTTTGGAAGCACGGGGAAGAATTAATGATTGGAAGATACGGAGTTGGTAAATTATTTATTCTGGCCCCGAGGAAGCTGAAAAGCAGAGTGAAAGACTAATAAATCATTTGTGGTGGTGCTGGTTGTCACTTCCAATTATTTTAGACGGTTTTGTGATAAACTGCGACACCTGCTAGATATCCCCACACCATCCCTTGATGCTGGTAGTGCATCTTATTCAGTTGATTATCAAAGGCAAGTTAATCTAAACTTTCTATAGGTTAAATGAAGAATTTCTGGTTCTCCCAACATTCATTTCTGTAGATATCTTAAAGCGTGTTGGTGCAACTTTGCATTTTTTTTCTATTAATGCTATGTTTTCGTTAACTGTGTCCAGGAATGAAAGGATTGATCTTCTTTTGCAGTAGCATATATTTAAAGTTATAGATTATATTAATAATTCTATTTTATAGTATTTAAGTAAAGGATGACAACTTTTTTCCGGCTTGTTTGGGGTCATTATCCTGTTGGAATACTGCCCTGCAGCCTAGTCTCTGAAGGGAGGGGATCGTGCTTTGCTTTAGTACAGTACATGTTGGCATTCATGATTTCCTCAATGAACTGTAGCTCCCCAGTGCCGGCAGCACTCATGCAGCCCCATACCATGACATTCCCACTACCATGGTTGACTGTAGGCAAGACACACTTTTCTTTGAACTCGTCACCTGGTTGTTGCCACACACACTTGACACCATCTGAACCAAATAAGTTTATCTTGGTCTCATCGGACCACAGGACATGGTTCCAGGAATCCATGTCCTAAGTCTGCTTGTCTGCAGCAAACTGTTTGCGGGCTTTCTTGTACATCATCTTTAGAAAAGGCTTCCTTCTGGGATGACAGCCCTGCAGACAAATTTGATGCAGCATGTGGCATATGATCTGAGCACTGGCAGGCTGACACCCCACCCCTTCAACCTCTGTAGCTATGTTGGCAGCATTCATACATCTATTTTCCAAAGACTGCCTCTGGATATGAGCACGGGCATCCAATTTTTTTGGTTGACTACGGCAAGGCCTGTTCTGAGTGGAACCTGTCCTGTTAAATTGCTGTATGGTCTTGGCCACCTTGCTGCAGCTCAGTTTCAGGGTCTTGGCAATCTTCTTATAGCCTAGGCCAGTGATAGCTAACCTTTTTGCCGTCACATGCCAAAAGCAGGGGGAGTGTGGGGGGGGGGTTATGTGTGTGCATGCCCACACCCATAATTCAATGCGCCCCGCCTCCCATGCATGCACATGTGACTCTCCCATGCTCCCCCCCCCACTTTTGGCACACGATGGCATGGTAGGCCCAGTAGGCCCATTTTTCTCCCTCACCAGGCTCCAGAGATTTCTTGGAGCCTGGGGAGGTGAAAATGGCTTTCCCCACCCTTCCGGAAGCCCTCTGGAGACATGGCCCGCTTCCCAATTTCCTGTGGGACCGGAAGGTCTGTTTTTCGCTCTCCCCAAGTTCCAGAGGCTTTCTAGGAGCCTGGGGAGGGCAAAAACAGCCTCCCCCCCCGAGAGGCACTCCAGAGGCCAGAAACAGACTATTTCCCGACTTCTGGAAGGCCCAAAAATGAGCTTGCGCATGCGCACTGAACCTAAGCTAGGGCAAAGCTCGCATGCCCATAGATATGGCTCTGCGTGCCACTTGTGGCACACGTGTCATAGATTTGCCATCATGGGGTGAACCTAGGCCATCTTTATGTAGAGCAACAACTCATTTTTTCAGATACTCAATAGAGTCCATTGCCATGAGGTGCCATGTTTAACTTCCAGTGACTGGTATGAGGGAGAGAGAGCAATAACATCAAATTTAATACACCTGCTTCTCCTTCACACCTGAGACCTTGTAACATTAACACAACATTAGGAAAGGAAAACAGCTACTTGGGCCCCATTTGGACATTAACACTTAGGGGTTTGGTCACTTTCGTTACCACCAGTTTAGACATTAATGGCTGTGTGTTGTATTATTTTGAGGGGACAGCACATTTACACTGTTATACAAGTTGTATACTCAACTGCTTTACATTGTAGCCAAGTGTCATTTCTTCAGTGTTGTCACATGAAAAGATATACTTAAATATTTACAAAATATAAGGAGGTGTACTCACTTC
Organism: Coluber constrictor foxii; assembly: GCA_038048745.1. Lineage (NCBI taxonomy): Eukaryota > Metazoa > Chordata > Lepidosauria > Squamata > Colubridae > Coluber > Coluber constrictor. The sequence goes on from CM075961.1 coordinate 128,550,728, forward strand.
TGTGACATACTGTTTCTTTAATATAAAACTACCTTTAGATAGATTTTTACTCCTAAAGCATTTTATTAAAATAAATTTGATTAAAAAAAAACAATTTAAATGTTTTAAAATCAATTTTTTTGATTTTTTAAAAGATTATCGATTTTTATCCATCCTGGGGAAACCCTATATCATTTCAGACAATGGCTGTCCAATCTTTTCTTAAAAACCTCCAGTGAATGAGCAACCACAACTTCTGGAGGAATCCATTCCACTGATTAATTATTCTGTCAAGAAATTTCTCCTTAGTTTTAGGTTGGTTCTCTTTTTGATTAGTTTCCATCCCTTGCTTCTTGTTCTGCCTTTAGGTGCTTTGGAGAGTAGATTGACTCTCTTTTTTGTGGTATCCTCTCAAATATTGGAACACTACTAGCACATCACCCCAGTCCTTTTTTAGTAGGCAAGAGATAGACAATTTCTACAAATGTTTTTCATATTTTTAGTCTCTAGCCCCCCCTAATCATCTGTGTTGCTCTTATCTGCACTCTTTTTAGAGTCTCAACATCTTTTTTATATTGTGCCGACCAAAACTGGATGCAATATTTCAAGTGTGATCTTACCAAAGCATTATAAAGTGGTACTAGTACTTCACATGATCTTGATTCTATCCCTCTGTTAATACAGCCTAAAACTGTGTTGGCTTTTTTGGCCATGTGGAACACTGCTGGCTCATACTTTAGTGATTGTCCACTAGGACTCGACTCTATACCTCTGCATCTGATTTTTCTCACCTAAATGTAAAACTTACTTTTCTCACCATTGAATTGCATTTCGTTAGATTCTGGATCTTGAGCCTACCTTCTCAGGTGTTGGCTATTCGTGCCATCTTGGTGTCATCTGCAAATTTGATGAATTCCCTCTCCATTCCCTCATTTAAATTGTTTATGAAGATGTTGAAGAGTACTGGGCCTAAGACAGAACCTTGGGATACCCCAGTATTTATTCCCTCTCTATAGATGTAGTTCCATTAAGGACTAGACATTGAGTGTGGTTGGTCAGCCAGTTATAATCCATCTCATGGTGATGCTGTCTGTCTCACATTTTTCTAACTTATCAAGAAGTAGTGTTCTTTGTCAAATGCCTTACTGAAATCCAAGTATGCTCTGTCCACAGCATTTCACTGATCTACTAATTTAGTCACTTTGTTAAAGAATGAAATAAGATTGTTTCACATGATCTTCTTTTAACAAACCCATGTTGGCTTCTGGGTATAACTTGCTTCTAGATGTTCACAGTTCTGTTGTTTAGTTACCTTTCAAAGATTTTTCCAAGTATTGATCTGTAATTTCCTGGATCCATCTTTTTCCTGTTTTCTGGATCCATCTTTTTCCTGTTTTGAAGGTGAGAACCACATCAGCACTCTTTCAATCCTCAGATAGTTTGCTGGTACTCCAGGATCTTAGAAAGATATGGTTCAGTGGTTAGCTCCTTCAGAACTCTGGTCTGACGATTTGAACTCACCTAGGGCAGACAATCTAATCCCAGTACACAACTATAAAGTTACCTTTTTCAGAAAATCAAGTGTATGTACAATGATTGAGATATTTATTTATTTGATTTGTATCCAAGAAATCCAAATTCAGAGTCATCTTATATGAGTCTTTTGTGTGTACAAAATTAGGGCCATATATATTGGCCATATTCATTTTGAAAAACACATGATGTACATGTAATAAGGAATAGTAGCTTGAAAGGAATTGAGGAAAAAATTGCGATGACAAATACAAAATTAGTTTGTTTTTTTATATGGTCCATAAAAGAAGCATAGTGTTATATGATAAATCTGAATATGAAGCAGTGTTCCCCACCTGAGTATTTATTTATAATTGTGATCATAGTGGTTTACAGTTTTGTTTCAAAATTACATCTTAAAAGAAACACATAACAAATTTAAAAAGACAGAAGGAAAGCAAAGTAGTATTACTGTAATAAATCATATTTAGATTAAAGATAAGTAAATTTCCTTACTTTTGAAATCAGAAATCTAAATAAACATTTTAAAAACCACATTCCAAATATGAAAAGGCCATTTGCCTTAGAGTTCAGGGATCTTTTAGAAAGGTCTTCCTTGGAAATCTTAATGCCTGGATAGGTTTATAATAATAGTTATGTCTTTAAATTAATATTTTAATAGTTGTGAAAGATTTTCTGTACACTATAAAGATGATGCAATACTCTAATGAAATTAAGCTCGAAATTATAACTGTAAGTCTTTGCAGTCATAAATCAAGTATCACATGATGATTCAAAGTTATAACCATTTTTTTGGCTGTCGTTAAGCAAATCCGTTCTCTCCATGGGGCATTTTTTACAAGAAACCATAAGTAAAACACCAGAAACCTGCCAAAAAAAAAAAAATCCCATTGCAAATTGTAATTAAGTGAGTGTGGAACTTGTTGTTTATGAGGGATTGCGCACTCCTGTCCCCAATGCGATTCTCATTCCCTGGGTTGTACAGACCCTCAGGGCCTGGGCCTCTTGCTGATGCTGTGCAATGCCAGGTCTGTGGTTAACAACCCCCCCCCCCCATTGATGATCTTGTTCAGGAGGGGGGTGCGGACCTGGCAGGGATTACGGAGACCTGGTTGGGCCAGGAGGGGGGGTTCCCCTCATTGAAATGTGCCCATCTGCATTTCATCGGCCGAGGGCTCAGGAGGGGTGGGAGTGGCGGCTATTATTAAAGAAAGTCTTTGTCTGAAGGCGACCACTGTTCCTCAGATAGCTGGATGTAAGTCCCTTCTAGTAGAGTGGGGTCGTGGGGTGCAGATGGGCTTGCTGACTGCGTACCTGGATCCCTGCCATGTAGCTTTAGCCCTGCCTAAGCTGCTCGACGTAATAGCTGGGATGGCGGTGGATATCCCCAGACTTATGGTCATGGGGGATTTTAACCTGCCATCTGTCGGTGAAACGTCGGAGACAGCTCGGGAATTCATGGCTTCCATGGCAGCCATGGACCTGACCCAGTAAATTCACGGTCCTACTCACACGGGAAGTCACACGCTGGACTTGATTTTTGTCTCTGGTCAGTGGTTGAATGATCTAAAAATAGGGGATTTAGTTATCACACCCTTGTCATGGTCAGATCATTCACTCCTTCAATTAGACTTTTGAGCCGCTTCCCTCCGCTGCAGGGAGATGGAACCGACCAGGTGGTTCCGTCCCAGGCGCCTGATGGATCCTGATAGGTTCCTGACGGAGCTTGGGCCATTTCCTGAGGCTCTGGCTCACAACTTGACTGAAGACCTGGTGGCCGCCTGGGATAAGGCGGCCGCTGGAGCTTTGGATCATGTCATGCCTTTGTGACCTCTGACCCAATGCCAATCCCATTTGGCTCCCTGCTTTTCAGAGGAGCTAAGGGAGATGAAGCGCCGGAAAAGACGCCTGGAGAGTGATTGGAGGGCCAGCCGTTCCGAATCCGACCAAACACTGGTGAGGTCTCATATTAAGACCTACCTAGTGGCGATAAGAGTGGCAAACTCTATTTTTCTGCTCTTATTGCGTCTGAAGAGAACTGCCCTGTTTAGGGTGACCCGCTCCCTACTCCATATGGGAGCGCGGGAAGACCCCTTGCAGGATAGGGCTGAGGATTTTGTGCAATACCTGCATGACAAAATCGCTCAGATTCGGGAAGGCTTGGACTCCAATTGGGTGGATTCAGATGGGGTGACGGAGGTGGATCGTGAGAGTGTTATCTGGGAGGAGTTTGACTCTGTGGCTCCCGAGGACGTGGACAGGATTCTGGGTAGGTTGAATTCTTCCACATGTTTATTGGACCCGTGTCCCTCCTGGTTGATGTTGTCCTCCCAGGTGGTCACAGAAGGCTGGCTCCAGAGGATTATTAATGCTTCTCTGAGTGAGTGTTTCCTCCCCCCGCCCTTAAAGAGGCGGTGGTGACGCCCCTCCTCAAGAAGTCTTCTCTGGACCCAGCTGTATTAGCGAACTATCATCCAGTCTCCAACCTTCGCTTCATGGCCAAGGTTGTTGAGATTGCGATAGCACAACTACTCCCCCGGCACCTAGATGAAGCTGTCTATCTAGATCCGTACCAGGCGGGCTTCAGGCTGGGATACAGCATGGAAATGGCATTGGTCGCATTGGTTGATGATCGCTAGAGGGCTCATGACAGAGGGTTTTCCTCTGTCCTAGTCCTATTGGCCCTTTCAGCGGCTCTTGATACCATCGACCATGGTATGCTGTGCTGGTTGGAGGGGTTAGTGGGGGGCACCGTGCTGTGGTGGTTCTCCTCTTTCCTCTCTGGTCAGACGCAGTCTGTGTTGGCAGGGGGATAGAAGTCGACCTCGAGCCGCTTTGTTTGGGGGGTGCTCCAAAGGTCGGTCCTCTCGCCCCTTCCGTTTAACATTTATGTGAAGCCTCTGGGGGAGATCATCCATGGTTTTGTGGTGAAGTGTCATCAGTACGCTGACAATACTCAGCTATACACCTCCACTCCAGACCACCCCAATGATGCGCTTGACGTGATGTCCCAATGTCTGGAGCCTGTGCGGATCTGGATGGGGGGAAACAGGCTCAGACTCAACTCTTCCCAGACTGAGTGGCTATGGCTCCTGGGACCTCAGTATAGTCAGCTGGCTCCATCGCTGGCTATTGGGAGTGATACTTTGGCCCCCTCTGAGAGGGCTCACAATCTGGGTGTCCTCCTGGATGCATGGCTGTCTTTAGAAGACCATATAACGGCTGTGGCCAGAGGGGGCTTTCTATCAGGTTCACCTGATTTACCAGTTGCGGCCCTTTCTGGACACTCTGTATACAGTCACTCATGCCCTCGTTTCATCCCGTCTGGACTACTGTAACACTCTCTACATGGAGCTCCTCTTGAAGAGCACTCGGAAGCTCCAACTGGTCCACAATGCGGCCGCGCAGGTGATTACGGGAGCGGCTTGTCGCACCCATGTGATACTTCCTGCGCGAGCTGCACTGGCTCCCAGTGGTCTTCTGGGTGCAGTTCAAGGTGTTGGTTACCATCTTTAAAGCGCTCCATGGCTTAGGACCCGGATACCTACGGGATCGCCTTCTACCACCAATGACCTCCCACCGACCAACACGCTCCCACAGAAAGGGACTCCTCAGGGTGCTGTCGGTTAAACAATGCAGACTGGCGACCCCCAGGGGGGAGAGCCTTCTATGTGGGAGCACCCGTCCTCTGGAATAAACTGCCCCTGGGGATACATAGGATTCCCGACCTGCGTACCTTTCGCTGTGCCCTTAAGAGCCTGTTATTTCAACAGGCTGGACTGGCTTAATTAAAGTTTGGGATTGGGTGTTTTAAATTTGTGGGTTTTTAACTGAGGGGCCATAAGTATTTAATCTTTTTAAATTGTTCTTAAATTTTGTATTGTATGTGGTTTTATCGTGGCTGTACACCGCTCTGAGTCCTTCAGGAGAAGGGCGGATTAAAAATTTAATAAACATAAACATTTCAAAAGGTCATAAAAATGAGCCAATTGCAAACACCAACAGTGTGATCATATGACCATTGTTTGTATGTGTGCAACCTTCATAACTCCAAAAATGAATCCTAAGTAATTCCGGGTTGGTCTTTTATAACTTTGAGTTATAAAAGCAATTGGTTGTAAGTAGAGGTTGACCTATACCCAAACACAGAGCATTTATTAGTCATGGGTGCAAACTGTCAATTAAAAATGCTGGAATGTCCAATTAATGCTGAAAATCGCCTGGAGTTGTTTGGCACTGGTTCCATCAAGTATTAACTCTGACTCCGCTTATCTTTTTAAGATCAGCCTAGATTGGATTGGTACTGCTCCTGACTGGTTGGTTAAATAGGAAACAGGTTATAAATAATAAAAATAAATAATGAAAAGGATTAAACATTTTACGTTGTTAGAATTTTACCCTGGTTCTAACTATTAAACGGAAGTGAACAGTTCACACACACACACACACACACACACACACACACACACACACACACACACACACACACACACACACACTTTAAAATAGAGTTTCTTAATCTCAGCCATTTAAACATATACAGACTTCAGTTCTGGGAGTTGACGTTTGCCATGTTAAAATGGCCAATGTTGAAAAACACTGCTTTAAGGAATTCTTTGGTAGAATTTTGAGATTGTATGGCACAATTTGCTTTCGTTCTTTGTGAATACTATGTTGAAACTTTGATTTTGCTTACCACTGATAGCAGAACTATAATGTAGAAATGCAATGCATGTGTATAGGAAGTGTGTCTTTTTCCTTATACATTGTTATAGTAACAGCTGTTGGATTTCAGGCCCTCTGCTCTTTACTTTGTCAATTCCAGTCATCAAAGTTGTATGTTTTGAATTTCTTAGTAGGCATTGCTATCATTCAAATTCTTTGATTTTATAACATTAATATGTCACAAGTTCAGAAGGCCAGATGTGATTCGATTCCTATGAGGCTTAGTTTCATGTCAGCCTCAGAGCTGGAATAGTATTTATGATACATAGAGAGTTATAATACAAATCATAGCTAGTTCTGTAATAAACTTTTGAAGTGCCTCAGGATGTATTTATGTGGCATAGTAATTTTTGGAATAATAGTAGTTTTGGAGGCTCAATATGAATTTCTTTTAAAGGAGAGTAAATGGATTTTGGATGTGGCATGATTAGCTTTTGTTTTCCTGAGCACTGCTCCCACTATCCATAGCTGGGTTCTTCTTCAGGATTTGACAGGACCTGAGTGAGAGCTGAATTTCAATTCCTCTAGTTTAGCCACGCCCATAATCCCATGATTCCCCCAGTCTTCACTCAGTTGTTGTCAAGAACTGAAGTCATTTTTCAGAGCTCAGGGTTTTTCCTAATTAATTTCTTCCTCTTGTTCCTTATAGTGCCTTTTCGGTTCATTTAGGCTTTTTCGTTATTCTTGATTATATTTTTACTTGGCAGAGAGCAAATATCCATTGCTGCGAAAGGCACGAGGTATGTCTGTGGTCCAGGCCACCCACTCCTCAGTGTTTGCTCGCTGAAGGCATCCTCTGGATTCTGTTCCCTTTGGGGCAGATCCAGCTTTTCGTTTCCAACCGCTGGTGAGTGGGACATGCTGTAGAAGCTGCCACCGCCATTGTGACAGCCCAAAGCGGTGGCGGGACTCCTGGCCGTGCCCACGGTTCTACTGCAGGGCTTGCAGAGCAGCGGAGGTAATAGTTACCAGGCTTGCAGTGTACCAAGACACCTGGGTAACTTGACGGAGGTAGCAGCCATTGATGGATCTTCGGGCTGTCTTTTCAGTGCATTTCTTGTTGCGGCCGCCATTTTCTAACAGCTTCAACTGGTGGCCACCATTTTGACGGACCTTCGGGCCATAAAATTGGCGCGATTTCACCCGGGGGTGCCATTTTGAACTAACTGACACCGTGTTTTCACCCAACAGCACTGTTTACCTCACCTCCAAGTGTGGCGGCTATTTTGTCAGCACTTTAGCGGTGGCCATTTGTCACCTTAATAAGCTTCCTGTTCTTCCTTCAGAGGCCAATTTCACTTTGGTCTTGGGCTGTCCCTCCCTCAGTTGAGTGACTGGATTTCCTCATTTTTGAGGGTCCTTCTTTCAGACACACCCCTTTTTTCTGACGTAGAACCTGAGGTGAGCCCACCTCACACCTCCACCAAGCGCCTCATATCAGTTTTGGGGAAGCGGTCTGCTTTACCCAGCTGTAAACCCCGCAAGGCAACAACCACTTTGGGTCAAGACAAGGATGCCTTAAGGCGCCACAAGGCCCTGGAGCGCCAACGTGATAAGGCACAGCACCTTGTTCACAGAACCCTAGGCCTGGGCTTGGGCCCCATACCGGGTCCTACCCCCAGGCCAGATGCCATGAGATCTGGGCCTCCTGAACCTCGTCAACAGGCCCCGGCACTGATCTGGCAACTTCAGGCAATTCACTGCTCCTCACAAAAGGGGTGTCTCGTTCCATGCCAGACGTCTTTGAGGCTGGCACTTCCTCTTCTCACCGTCAATTGCCGAAGCCACCTTTACCCTGATGCGGGCCTCCGTGCTCCTGATGTGCCCTTGCCTGGCTACCATCTGGATTTTCAATCCTTGGTTTCCTCCGCGTTGTCTACTTTTGGCAGAGGGGTTGCAGCAGGCAGTTCAGGGTCCATCCACTTCAGGCCCTGGCTGGGCACCATGCATCACAAGAACCATCGACTTCTCAGCCGCATTCAATGACGCAAACTCGGGCATCTCCAGAGGGTTTCGGATCATGGAGATGAAGGTCCAGAGGATATCGAGTTCTCGGAGGATGAGGGCTTGATGCCAGATATCCCGTCCTTCACGGGATTATTCTGCCCATCTCTTTTCAAGTCCCTTCTACATAAGGCTCGGTTGACAACGAACCTTGGCATGACTGGTGAGGCAGTGTCTTAGTCCCTGGCTTTCTCGGGGCCCCACAATGCCTTGTTCAAGACCACTAAATAGGAGATGGACTTCATTCCTTGTCTTCAATTGTTCGCGGACGTGATCCAAACTCTCTGGGGCCAGCCTGGCTTATTGACTACCCCCAGCAGCCTGGACAAAAAGCTTTATTGCTTGGCTCCAGAACTGAAGGACCTGTTAGTTCTCCCTTCGGTGGACACACCTGTTGCCTCCCTGTCCTCTGCTTATGTCATTTCCACCGACTCATTGGACGGCCTCAAAGCTGAGGATCGATGGGCGGAACTAGCTTTTCGCAAGTCCTACCAGGTGGTGACATGGGCGATCAGGACGGTGACGGCTATGTCCTTTTTCAACAGGGCATCCCTTATCTGGCTGAAGCAATTACAGGAATGGCTTCCTCTTGAGGAGACCAGATTACATCAGGACATAAATAAAATTGTGGCAGCCACTGAATACTTGGCCGACGCCTCCCTGAATTCCATTAAATTTGCATCTCGAGCCCTGCCCTTCACAGGGCTTGAGATGCAAATCGACAGCCTAACATTGAGGAGGCTCTTTTGGCTTTGCCATTGGAAAGCCGACCTTAAGGCGAAGTGGAAGCTGGTAGCAGCCCTTTACAAATCTCTGAACCTCTTTGGGGACGCTTTGGATAAGTCCTTGTGGAGGACAAAGATAAACGGTAGTGCTCCCATCTTCCTACCGTCGCACAGACCGCCATTACATCCTGTATTCGCAGCGGCAGCCTTTTTGGCCCAGCCCTGGCCCAGGTGGGTCTTTGTCCCAGCGGACCCCCTTTCTAGGGGCAACCATTATCAGGACTGACAACAATACTGTGACCGCAGCAGGAACCAGTAGTCCAACAAATGGCAGTTTTGGGGCTCCAGTTACAAGTTTTCCCGGAGGGGCAAGTGACTCCCGGTCTCCAGGTCCCATAGGCGGTTGGCTGCAACTCTTCCGCCAGTGAGCCCAGTCGACTTCGGACTCATGGGTTCGGCGCACTACATCGCTGGGGCTTTCCATCAAGTTCATCGGCTTACCACCCTGCCGCTTCGTCTGTTGCCCGATTCTCAGGTCCTCTGAACTGAGACACTGCATGTCTGCCGAGATTTCTCACCTTTTAGAAATCAGAGCTATAGAACAGGTTCCACTGGACCAACACCGAGCAGGCTTTTACTCAGTCCTCTTCCTGGTGCCCAAGTGCTTGGGAGGCTGGAGGGGAATATTAAATTTAAAACACCTGAATCTGTCGGTCTGCTACTGCAGATTCAAAATGCATTCCCTCCAATCGATCCTTGGGGGTGTGAGGCGAGGGGACCTTCTGCAGCCAGTCAACTTGAGAGAAGCTTACCTGCACGTTCTGGTCCATCCCGATCACAGCAAATACCTGAGGTTCGAATATGCGAACCAACATTTCCATTATTGTGCGATGCCCTTCAGACTCTCCTCTGTGCCTCACACCTTTACTAAACTGGTGGCAGTGGTGGCAGCAACACTCAGGCCATTGCCAGTTCAAGTCCTCTGCTACCTCAACGATATCCTGATCCTTTCCTCCTCCCCAGACCAGGCGGCCCGGGACAGGGAGCATGTCCTGAGTGCCTTTCAGCAACACGGATTCTCAATCACTTTCAAGAAAAGTCATTTTGTTCCCTCCATGCACCTCCTTCACCTGGAAACTGGGGTCGACTCGATCAGGGGTAAGATCTTTTTGTCACTGGACAGAGTTCAGGGTATCATTGAGCTAATCCAACAGGTCCGCACCACGGAGAAGGTGACCATATTGCTCCTGTCTCAGTTGCTCGGGAAAATGATGTCTTGCACACAGACATTCCCAATCTCTGCCGTGGTTCCTGCTTCCATTCTAGCGTGCGGGCTACTCCAACGAGAGACGCAAGGTGTATGTGCCTCCACAAGTTCATCTGTCCTTCCACTGGTGGGAGTCTCCATCACTCCTCAAGGGTTTGGATTTTCTGGAACCAGACAGACTGGTCCTTACTTCCAATGTCAATCTTCACAGTTGGGAGGCACACCTTCTCAACCTGGTGGCGCAGGGTCAGTGGTTGGAGTCTGAACGTTGGAACAGCATAAATCTCCTGGAGCTGTGATCCATCAGATTAGCTCTTCTACAATTCTACACCGTGGTGGAGGGTCATCACATCCTGGTCCTCATGGACAATATCTCAGCCAAGGCACATGTGAACCGGGAAGGGGGCACAAGGTCTCAAGCCCTTATGTTCGAAGTGGAGACAGTATTCAGTTGGATGGAACATCATCTGCTCTTGCTAAAAGTGGACCACATCTCGGGGACAGCAAACGTCCGTGCCACCTGGCTCAGCTGGGAACAGATTGATGCATCAGAGTGGCAGCTCCATCCATCTCTATTTCGAGAGCTCGGTGCTCGTTTCAGGACTCCAGTAGTTGACCTGTTCACGTCTCCTGTGAACACTCAGCTGCCACATTTTGTGTCCCATTACCCGACTCCCTTAGTGGAGAATCACGATGCTCTTTGGTGCCGTTGGCCCAGCGGTCTCCTGTATGCGTTCCCACTGATTCTGCTCCTGCCACAACTCATTTGAAAGTTGCTGTTCGAAAAGGCCGACCTTCTTCTGGTCACTTCCAACTGGCCTCAAAGGCCATGGTACGCCGATCTCATTGCACTCTCCGTTGACCTCCCTTGGGTGATTCCACCGCCTCAAGTATCTCTGTGCCAGGGGGCCATCTGGCATCCAGAGCCTCAGTGGCTTCAATTGGCCGTCTGGCATTTGAGTGGGTTATCGTGATTGTACCAATGACCCCGTCCAACAAATGGTCTTTGACAGGGTCATTGGTACAATCTAGGCGGCCAGACGTCCATCCACTGCTCATATATACAAGGCCTTGTAGAGAGCATTCTGCAGCTGGTGCTCCTGCCATTATCTGGATCCCACTTCAGCATCAGTCTAGGACATCTCAAGTTCCTACAGGTGGGTCTCGAGAAAGGTTTGGCTCCTTCTACATTGCGGCGTCAAACGGCAGCCTTGTTCACGGTGATCATGTGCGTGCCCTACCACTCTCTTTAGCACCACCCACATATCTGTGGATTCCTGCAGGGCGCCACAAATTTATGTCCTCCTACGGTGCACCGCTACCCGACTTGGGACCTTTCACTAGTTTTGCAGGCGCTTACGTGTACATCCTTTGAACCATTGGGGTCGGTAGCACTTAAATTCTTGTCGTTCAAGGTGGCCTTTCTCCTGGCTGTTACCTCCGCCAGGAGAGTGTCAGAGCTTGCAGCTCTGTCTATCAGGAAGGACAGCACAGTGATCTTGTGACTGGACTCTTCCTTCACCCCCAAGGTGAACTCCTGGTTTCACCGGGCCCAGGAGCTTATCTTGCCGGACTTTTGCCCATCACCTCGTGATCACCAGAAGCAGCATTGGCACATGCTTGATGTGCGTCGAGCCCTCCGTCACTACATCTGTTGGACCACCTCCTTTCGCAAGATGGAGGTTCTTCTCGTGTCCTTTCACCTGGCCTCTATGGGCCAGAAGATCTCAGCTTCCACAGTCGGCCGATGGCTTAAGGCCTGTATTGCCATGGCGTATGAGCTGCAGCACTCCACTTGTAGTGCGGCCACTACTGCGGCCTGGGCGACACAAGAGTCGGTGGCGGACATTTGCCGTGGGGCGACATAGTTGTTGATTTTGCCTTTCATTTGACACTACAAAGTTGACACATGTGCTTCAGCCGAAGCTTCATTTGGTCGTCGTGTTTTACAGAGTGTCCATTTGGCCCGGGATTCTGGGGGCAGTCAGCCTCCCATCCTTGGGGTTTGAACTTGGGTATATCCCAGCTATGGATAGTGGGAGCAGCACTCAGGAAAACATCCCTTTTCTGGGCGCTGCGACCACTATCCATTCCCTCCCTTGTTTGTTGTTGTTGGCTTCCTGCCCTGAGTGGTTGAGTTGCCTTTTGTTCCTATTTGTTATTAACTTTTTGTTGTACAGACTTGCTGAGCCTTTGTGACAGATTGGAGGATCATGGGATTGTGGGCGTGGCTATCCCAGAGGAATTGAAATTCAGCTCTCACTCAGTTCCTGTCAAATCCTGAAGAAGAACCCAGCTATGGATAGTGGTCGCAACCCAGAAAAGGGACGTTCAGGTAAGACAACGTCCGTTTTAAAATGGCATACAAATTCTTCAGATCAGGCAATTGTAGAAATTCACTGATTTATTATGATAATAGTGTAGTAGATTTCATGTGCTAATAAAATCTTTTGAACTGTTACTGCATATCATATTGGTATATATAGTGTGTTGTGTTTTCTTTTGTAATGAGCTAATTGTATTTTCAAATAGAATAATTTGGGGGGAGAAACAAATAAAGATTTGTAAACAAGATTTTAAAATCATGTTTATTTCTATGAAATAACATTAAAACATAATGATCATTTTATACTGAAAAATGTGCAACTTTATAAGGAGTATATTCAGAGTTTAACATATTTGGACAAAATTGTTGTGGTCATACAAAATATCAATTTCTCATAATTTTATAGTTTTTATAAGTAATCACTTTTTAAAAAAATTAGTAAAAGAAAAAATAATTTATAAGGCAAAGTTGGATTCTAAAATGCAAAACAGAAAAATATAAATTTCAATCCCGTTTTCTGTTCTAACAGTTACAATTTTAGATCTTTCTATCGTATCATATTTCTGGATATATAAAACGAGACCACCTATTTCTATATATTTTTTATGCAAATCTAGATATTACCAGGTCCTCTAACACTAATTTCTTCAAAGTATGGTGAACCAATCGGGATTATCAAGACCTTCCGTTTTCCTGCGTGGTCTTCCGTTTTCCTGCGTGAGCATGCATGCCGACCAGCTGATCGTCGTGTGAGCATGTGCACCAGAAACCCGAACAGTAGCTGCTGAAACCGGAAGTTCAGTAGCTGATATCAGAAGTTCATTTTCGGGAATGTGTGTGCATCCTGGGCAGCTTCTCTTCCAGATTGCGGCCCAGACACACACAAACTCCCTTTTTGGCACTCGGTGCTGAAAAGGTTCGCTATCACTGCCCTATACCATTTCAGACAAATGGTTGTCCAATCTCTCCCGAAAAATCTCTAGTGTTGAAGCACCCACAACTTCTGGAGGCAAGCCAGAATTCTAGGTTGTTTCTCTTTTTGATTAGTTGCTTCTTGTCCTAGCTTCAGGTACTTTGGAGAATAGGTTGACCCCCTTTTTATGGCTACCCCTTAGGTATTGGAACACTTCTATCATGTCACCCTTACTCTCTCTTTTCATTAAACTAGACATATCTAATTCCTGCAATTGTTTTTCATATATTTTAGGCTCCAGTCCCCATTGGAACTTTTGCTTCTTACATGTACCTAATTTTCTTTTTGCTTTTGTTGAAGATTTGCATTTCAGTAGTTTTTAATAAAGAAGCTGCTCTTCTACACTTGAAACCATATATCAGTTTTAGGTCATCTATGAATGGTATACTTCCAGTCCTCTTTTAAAATTAAGTTAGCTGCCATTACTACTTATGATGACAGCGAAGTGCACACTGTAAGTATGCATCCAAAATATGTTATTTTAAAAAAGTCATGTTTGCTGTAGTTAAAATGATGCACTCTAATTTAAGGATGGCACAGAACTGTTAAAGACTGCAGTGGGAATGAAGTAAGTGACCAGCAGGAGATCAAGAACAGATAGAGTATATGGAAGGATTCTATAGCAGTTTGACTTACCATCAAGATGGCAATGATGACAGCCAATTAATAAAGAATCAAACATCTTGAAAGAAAAAGTAGAATGGGCCACAGAGAAATTGCTGAACTACACAGTCCCTGTGGAATTACTCTAAGACCAGTGTTAATTAATATCATGATTGCCCTGCATCAAGAGATATGGACTACATGTCAATGGCCTCAGGAGTGGAAATTATATCTTTTTATCCCATTAGTAAAGAAAGACTATGCCAGGGATTATTCTATGATTGTATTGATTTCCAGTGCAAGCAAAATTCTGTTAAAAATCATCAAAGAATTACCTGATGTACAAATTGGCTTTAGAAAGGGATGCAGCACTCGAGATTGCATTGCCAATATTAGATGGATTATGGAAAAGGTATGTGAATATCAAAAAGATTTTTATTTGTGCTTGATTGTTTACAGAAAAGCGTTTGACTGTATAGAACACCAATAAGCTATGGGCAGCTTTGCATGATCTTGATATCCCAGACCAGTTGATCAGATTTATCAGATCACTGCACTGATCAGGAGACAACAATGAGAATACTTCCTGGTGATACAGATTGATTCAGAATCAGTAAGGGGGTTAGAATCAGTAGACAGAATTTAAACCTTTTTCTTTTCAAATCCGTTTAATTTAGTTTGCTTATTTAATATCCTTTCTGGGATATTTTACTTTTGAAAGAATTTATAAAAAATACTTTTTTATATTTCCCAAAAATATGTATTCAGGCAAATATTTGCATTTCTATATTCTGTGAAATAAAGCTTACATACTGTAAACTGTATTCTGTTTACTAGAGAAGGCATTCTGTAGAAAAAGAATGAAGGCATACAGAATGGAGGTATTCTGTAGTCTTCAAAGTCAAGTTAGCTGTAGAAAAGATGTCTCAAACTACTACAATATCTGCTGTTTGAGAAGAACTCATGAGCATTGTCAGTTCCTGACAGCTGTAGGATTGCCTGTGGGCATGTTGCTGAAATTTCAATTGTAATTATACAGTACACTTCCTTTAACAAATTGTGTTCCCAGCTATAATTATAACAGCTTTATTTGCCTCCAGCCTGATCCTTATCTTAGCACCCACCTTCTTGCTACCAGATGATTTAAGTGTGGTAGAGATTCTTTTAAAGCTGCAAATCTAATACTTGGCTTGCCTGAAAAAATGCCTCTGATCAATCTTATTTACTTCTATGAATTTGGATTGATGGATATATGTGTGTGTTTGTGCACACATATACACACATAGTTTCTTTAAGAAACGGTTTCTGCTTATAATAGCAAAAAGGAATTAAGGAAGAGATTTGAATCATACGTTAAAAAACGGTTGGAGAGCTCATAATTTCTTATTCCTACAGCCTCCTGTTGGCTATGTTAACTTGGCATTTGGTTCAAAAACTTTTTGAAACATATTTTTGTAAAAGAATGGAGCATACTAAATTTACTATTGTTGATAAACCTTTGGCATATGTAATGAGATCTTACACATATTATTAGAATAGACTTTAGTAAAATTATCAACAATTACACTAAAATTAGTATATTTGGATATAGTGCTATTCTACAAATAGAAATACCCTTAAAAATGTAACCTATACAATTTTAGATGTTGAATAGATTGTTTCTCTTAATCTGTAGAAATTGATTTTTTAGGACTGGAATGATGGACCACTCCAGTTCTCTGTTCAAGATTAACATTTACAATGAACTCATAAAAATATTACTTTTATAGCTTTTTAGTGGACTATGTGATTGGCATCTTGATTTTTCTGTATAAACTTTATGTCAATATATTTTCCTTGCTTTACGCCATCTGTTTAGTGACTATTCAAAATTATATTGGTGTCAAAAAAATGAGTGTATTATCCAACTTCAAAGTTGCAACTAATGTAGCATCCTCACAATCACATGATTATGATCTGGGCATTTATGTGCCCAGCTCATGATCATGACATTGCAGAGAAGCATGATCATGTGATTGCAATTTGTGACCTTCGCTGCCAGCTACTCATAAGAAGTCAATGGGAAAAGTATCAGAGAAATCATTCCCAGTTTTTCTCCCAAACTTAGTAGAACCATCTCACCCATGCACAACCTACACTGGCCCTCCTAGGTTTTCCACCGACTTGCATGCACTTGTATTAGCCTGCTGACTCATATGCAGCCTATGCTGGTCCTCCAAATTCTCTCCCTGCCTTCTCCACCTCTCTGTAGAATCCTTGAACTGTTTACCTAAACTCCCATCTTTCCTCTTAACAACCTTTGACTTGAATCATGTTTTTGCACTTGCTGCACTTAGTGATGGCACTGAAGGAATATTACATCTAAGAAATACTAGAATATTACTCTTTTTTTTGCAATATTAAAGGTGAACATTAAGCTATGCTTGCATTACAATGGAGATATTAAGGAATTTTAACAAGGTGTTAGAAATGGTCCTTGAATTTCCAAGGATTGCAACTGGATTGGTAGACCTATATACGGATCCAATCAAAATATAAAAAAGACAGAGATAGGAAAGGTATAAATGACTTACAGGAATTAGACAACATCTTGATGGGCCAGGAAAAAGGCATGATTTCTAAAAGTTATAAATTGCTGATGAGATTAGAGATTGGTGACGAAATAATAAAAGATACAATGATTGCCTGGGGGAAAAATTTTGGTTATCCAATCCATTTGGAGAACTGGCAAGAGATCTGGTGGGGAAATATGAAGCTAGTAGTTTCTACTGCATACAAAGAGAATATTTACAAGATGATATACAGATGGCATCTTTCACCTGATAGATTGGCCAAAATGTTTATTGGATAATCCGCTGAATGCTGGAAGTGTGGGTTTGAGCGTGGCACATATTACCATCAGTGGTGGACGTGCCCAGAGGCAGTTAAATTTTGGGAGAAAATAAAAAAATGGCTTAAGGAGATCTTAAACCAAGAGATTGATTGGCGACCAGAGATATGCTTGCTCAGCTCCAAACCGGAAAATATCAAAAAAGATTCATGGTACCTTGCTCTACATATTATCATGGCAGCGAGATTAACATATGCTCAATTCTGGAAAAATAAAAATATCCCACCAGAGGAAGTAATTATAAAGAAGATTTTGGATTGTGCCGAAGCAGATAAATTGACTAACAAACTGAAAGATAGAGACCAAACGCAAACATGTTTATCTTGGGAAAAACTATATACTTGGATATCAAAGAGAAAATTACAACCCAAACCAGATTAAGAGTCATATTTATTGAAAAATTTATATTATACAAGTAAAGTGAGGTCGGATAGACCCAATTGATTTATAAATGTAAATTAGGTTGTTCTGACTCCCCCGGAATGCAATATAGATATTTTGTACCGAATATTAAGTTATTAAGGTACTATTTATAGATATATATGTTATTTGTTTTGTTGTCTTATTTGTCATGTATTTAGTGTGTTCTTTTTTTTTAATAATAAATGTAAATAAAGATTATTTTTTAAAAAAGAAAAAGAAATGGTCCTTCAGGTAGTAAATAGAAATTTTAGATCTATTATACCATATAAGTACTCTTGGTTGACTTCTTGTGAAATTCTTTTTGGGCTAAGTGAGTCTAGCAATGAAGTAGAACGGACCTTTGGCAGTTCTTTTTTCCCTGGGGAAATGAATTGTCAGTGAAAGTAAACTGAGCAACTCATGCAAAATTTTGCCATATTTTCTATTAGAATCTTCTGGGATACCTGGTTGAATGCTTTGCTGAATGTGAAGTACATTATATCCACCACATCCTGTGGTTTGCTAACTGGCCATGTTATCAAAAAGATCAGTTTGGTTTGCCACTACTTATTCTGATAAACCTACAATAAGTTCTTTCATAATTTTCTAAATGCTTATAAGCTGATTATTTGTATTTTATTCCAGAATTTTGCCCAGTAATCATATCAAGCTTATTCATGTTTATAATTATGTAGACCTTTTTCACCCTTTTTGAAGATAGAAACAAAACATGTTCTTCTCTGTTTTCTGGTGCTATCCCTGCCTTCCATGATTTTTCAAAGATAATTTAAAGGGCTCTCAAAATAACATTTATAGTTCTTTTTAGCTTCAGATCTTAGTAATCATGTTTTCCCTAGTTTAGGGACTCTTGAATACCAATACTTTTTTGTCAGTTCTTTTACTTGGTCTATTTAAACACTTCGTGAAAAGATGGAGGCAAAATAGGACTTAAGGAATTCTTTCTATTACTATTCTCATCTAACAATGGCTTCACTTTTTTTTTTTTTTACTGACATAAACCAAAAAGTCTTTTTGGTTGCTTTTATATTATCTCACAAATGTATGTTTCCATGTTTACCTTTAAAATAATAAATTTTCTATATGGAAATATTAGCTAATTTAAGTTATTCCAAACTAAGATGATAGAAATGAATGCACACCTATACTTCAAAATGCTTTATGGCCTAGTTTATTTTTGGGTCAGTGGAAGAAGTGCTGATTATTTTTATCACTTTCCTGCTTGCTTATGTTGATCCTAAATTGAGGGGAAAAAATCCTATTTCAAAAAGTGACTCAGACCTGTTAACACTTCTGTCATGTGGTCCCTTAGCCTTTTATCCAATCAAATGTTATAAATTTTTAAATTGCCAGATTTAAACTTAACCAGTAAAAGATAGCAGGTTGAAGAATTCTTTAGATCATCTCTGGCCCACTGGAAGACACCCTCACCTCAGGCATACATGGTTTATATAGTAAAAATCTTTAAATCTTTTACAAGGGAAAATGACTTTAAAAGTATATTATTTAGTTATTTTATTATTTATTTGCCACATTTGGTCAGCTTATAGCATTAAAAGCAGTAAAAACATAAAAGACAGATATTTATAAAACAATAAAAATGGAAAATAGAATTATTGTCAGAAATGAATAGGGAGAGAGACCATGATGTACAGGAGGGAAGTGGCCTCTTAATTCATCATCCATTTCTAGTGTTGGGTCCCCAAGTTGTCAGTTAGAGCACTAGCTGTCAGTTAGAGCCAGTTTAGGCCTTACGGAAGGTCAGAAGAGTGGGCGTCAAACCAGGGATAAGATATTCCAAAGGGGTAGAGCCACAGCAGAGAAAACTCGTCACCTGACCTTCACCGGCCAGAATTCCTTGACTAACAGGACCTGCCAGAGACGGCCTCAGTCGCAGTGGGATGAGATGATTATATATGAGGAGTTGAAGTTGGAATAATTTAATTCAACAGCAGGGTTAAATTATGGTGATTGGTTTTATTAAAAAGAAAAAAATAAACTTTTAATCAATTGATCAAGTACATTTATTTATCTCCTACCTCTAAGCACTTTAAAGTGGTTTATGGCTTGTGTTTCATTTTTAAAAAAATCTTTAGTACCCTATGTAGCTGGCTTGGTTGAAAAGCTCAAGCTCATTTAAGCATAATAAACTTTCTGTCTTGAATGAAAATTTGAAGATTTTTCCCTGTCTGTCAATTGCAAAATAGTGCTACTTGCAAATAATAAGAACATTCATATTTTTATTTGGTCATGATATTAAAATTCTCAATCCTTTTCACAGTATTTACAAAGGTCAAACCATGTCCAATTTATATATTGGAGAAAAAATGTGCATTCCTCACATGCTTACACCTTTATCTAATTAAAATTTGTACAATAATTTGTCAGAAAATGAAATGTATTAAAAGAACTTCCTTATTATAGGTGATTAATATTTGTTAAAAAAATACATTTGAATAAGCTGACAGGACTATGGTTATATGAGGCATTAACAAAGCTCAATTAAATGCTGTGGTAATTTTTTATTCTTGAAACCTTTAAATATACTTCTGTGGTTGAAAGACAGTTTGAATAAACAATGCACAGGCAGCCTATTGAAATAATTTAGTATCTGTGTTTTTTTTTTATTTTAAATAGGACTTTGCTCACAACAATAATTGGTTGACACTATTTGACCTTAATGCACAACTGCAATGTTTAATGAAGTAAATTAGAAATATTCTTGAAATCTCTTACTTCTAGATTGACATTTTTTCTTTCAAAAAGGAATAAGTGAATAATTTAAGGGTATATTTCATGTTTTGGATCTCCATTCTGTCACATAAATAATAGTTTCTTCAAACTATTATGTGTATTGCCATAGAAAAAAAAATCTAGTTTATGAAAATTTAATGGAAATGTGCCATCACGAAAGTATTAAAATAAGTAACATGATATGTGATATTAGTACTTTAAAACATTCCTAGTTACAATAAATTGATATAGTTGTCAATAACAATAGTAAGGAAATGATAATACTTCTTGATGTATTATAACCTGTTCTTTAGTAAAATGCCAAAGAACTATGAAAACTAGGATTATGAATATTTTATTTACAATTTCACATGTTGAGCAAAATTATAATTCGGATTTTATACCTTTCAAACTTGGCTTTATTCTGGAACAAGGGTGTCAAACTTGATTTCATTGAGGGCCCTATCAGGGTTGTGTTTGATCTTGGGGCAGGGTGGGTGTGGCCAGGGTGGGCATGGTCAGCTCGATGTCACTTGTGTTGAGGGTGCCTATGGTGGCCCGAGTGCTCTGCCAGTGAAAACAGGCTCCTGAGTTCTGTTTTCAGCTGTGACAGCCACCTGCAAACCTCTGTTAGTGAAAACGGAGCTCAGGAGGGCTGCATGCAGTCCTCCTGAGCTCTGTTTTCGCTGGCAGAAGCACTGCGGGCCAGTCCTTCACTATTTCCAGGGAGGAACCGCGGGCCAGATCGGGCCCCTGGGCCTTGAGTTTGACACCCCTGTTCTAGAACATAGCTTTCTATACATCCTACAGTTTTCGTATTTCCAAAATCTTCCTATTAATTGAATGTTTGAAGGCAGTTTGGAATAAAGAGCAGAAAAATTGGTTAAAAGTTGTCCCCCCCAACCCTCTCAAAAAAATCTAGATAGAAACTATGAAAAATAGTTATAAATAAATGGTTTATTGATGTATTATTACTATCAGGTTTGTGTCAACTTTAACCAGTTACATAGAGTTTCTCCATGAGAGTCTGTTCCTAAACTAATTTTCAGGTCTTCAAATGCTATACTCATTGCTACTGTAACTGAGGCGATCTCCCTTGTTTTTTTATTGTTTTCTCCAAAGAACTAGATCTTCATATAAACTATCCAAAGTATGATAACTAGAGCCTGGTCCTTTGTGCCTTGAATGAAAACTCTGAATTGATTTTTTGCTGATCCATTGTTTTGTTTAGATCACTAAAAGTAGTATGTGTATGCATGAAATCTAAAGAAACACAGTACTTGTTAGTACTTGACTTATGACCAAAATTAATATTAGAAAATACGTTGTTAATATGAAGTTGTTAAGCAAGACATCACATGACTGCATTTGTTTTTAATGACCAGAAAGTCTGATTGTTCAGCAACCCGTTTAAAAAGTCTTAATAATATGAATAACCCAGTAATGTTTTATATGTGTGAATTGTTTACCCATTTTTTCTTGCAAAATTATATTTAAAAGCCACACTATTTCCATATAGTAAAACTGTTTCAGAGCCTTCTATATTACAGCATTAAACATATTTTATAATTAATTGTTGGGAATGGTCATAGTTTTCATGTACCGATAACTGACAGTTGAGTACAGAACTATTAGCTATTGTTCATGAATTCCTAGTAATCATTTCCTTCTTTCCTTCAACATTTATAGATGTATTTAAAACTTCTTGAAAAATGTCTTCTGAATGTATTGACTCTTGGAATCTAGTATTGACTCTGCTCAGAGTAGTGTATCATCTAATACATCAATACAGACCTTTCTTCACCATCAATTACAGGATAGACTTTGAATTGCTTGAAGACTTCTCATTCTTAAAATAGGTTCAGTAGTTGATTGTAAAATATTTGGAATATATAGAATTTAAAAAGATTCTTTTTAAAGGATTATCTGTATGTTACAGTGGTTGTGCTTGCAAACATTAACAAAAAGACAGAAGAGTGTGCTTATAAGGAAAGTGGTTGCTGACCTTTTTTATTTTATTTGTTTTGTGAATAACAATAATGAAGAAAAATTGTAGACCACTTTATATTTGCATCAGAGACTGATGCAAATATAAAATCAGAATAGCTAACCAAACAATGGTAATTAATTTTTGCTTTGAAAAATTAAAATCTTCTCACATAATAAAGGCTAATATTTGAATCCTTTTTAATAACTTGCTCAGTGTAACCAACTTTGAGATGTGTTCTTTATCACTGGTTTCCTTTGGAAAAAAAAATAGCATTCCTGAAAGGCGAGAATGAACAATATTTTCTGCACCAGGAGACTTACGTAAAATATTGGTAGCAGAGTTGCAGAATGCTTTGGATAGACAGTCCTCTAATATGTGTGGACTTTATTACAAATGGGCAACTTTGGGATTCTTGGGAAGTGCAAGTTGATTCTGACTTTTAAGATGCTAAACCTCTAGGCTGCTGATTTATTCCATGTAAATATCAGAAAGAGGTCTAAATATTATACAAAAGAGGACTTTGAGGTTCTAGGCAGTTCTGGAATTGTAGCTTAATTATGAGTAAAAATGTTCTAGCTTTTTTAAATGAATAATTTATATTTAAGATGGCATAATTATAATCTTTAATTCATCTTTGTTATTAAATGGTGGTATATACATTACAGTATATTATGCTATGCCATGCTATGCTGTGCTAAGATAAGGTAAGATAATATGTTTTCCCATTTTCTTTTGAGAGAGAGAGGATTGTATTACATTCAACATCATTTTATTTTCAGGTAAATATACTTTATTTTTGGAGACATCCCCTCCCCTCCAATTTGTGTTAGATATAACTAGCCTGCAACATATGCTTTGATGAGGTTCTTCAGTCTTAAATTTATTTTGTATTGCTTAGAGTTTTGGTAAAATTCTTCACCCTATACACTAGATTAAAGTGTGTCTGTGCATCAGAACAATTTTCATGCCTCACTCAGTTCCTAATGTAAATTAGTAGGAACATTGGTTATCCATTTGAGAAATTGAGTTGGTATAAAAATAAAAATGCACTTATGGTGTACGGTGCTTTGTGAATCATCTTGGGATTGTTTTTCTGTTTATCTGTCACTTGCATTAGAAAAAGCAATCACTGGCTGCAGGTGACATTAAAAATTAAAGGTTAACCTCAATTTCTTAACTGACCAGACTTGGGGCAGAAAGTTGTTTGGATTCATGCAGGGGTTTCAGAATTGCCAGTTGACTTGTTTAGTGTTTTACTTCTTCACATATGCAAGTGATTTTAATGGTCTCCAACACTACCTTGGTTTAGTCAAAAATATTTTTCTGTACATGTATTTATTTAAGACTTGACATTCTCAGAATTGGTTTAGAAGATGCAATGATCTTAATACACTGGCATAAATTTGAGAATAACTTTAAAATTAAAGAAATACATGAAGGCAAATATTTTAGCTTTTTCATTTTTAAGTAATTTTTATTAAATTTAGAGGTAGTGCTTAAAATGTTTGTATCAAAGCCATACACGAGACTGGTATATTTTTGCTTAAGTACTATGTATACTTGTTATTTGAAGGAGGTTGTTTTCCATGAAGTAATTATTTAATTTTAAAGCTATACTTTATTCTAACTAAAAGTTGTAAAAATATACTCTAAATTGTTGATGTTACTAATTTTTAATCCATTTTATTCACTAGTATTTTTAAAAGAATTCTTACTTTCTCTAAATCTTTTAAAAGGTAATCTCTAAAAAAAAAAACTCCTAAGGTACAAAAGGGGGAGGCAAATAAAATTATTTTGATTTATAATATGTGGGTAGTATTGGGTTTTTCTCCCACTTCCATTTCATGGAAATTTGTGTAACTTACATCTTGTTTAACTTGTTCCATTGATTTAAAACTTGAATTTAACAAACTCAGTTGGAGGTTGTGCAAAACTCATGATTAGAAAGTTTTAAGTTAGACTTCAATGTATATTTTTTAGAAAAGAAAAATTGATTTTTTTCTAAAATCCAGTTTTAGCAATGTTTCAAATCTCTTACATTTTTAAAAAGAATTATGAAATACATAAAACTTTCAAATGTTTTCTTTCCCTGATTGGATGGCATTATGCTGATAATCTGAATTTAGCTACTGTCAGTGTATGCTCAAACTCATAACTGAAATAATAAAACTGTTCACAAAGTTTATTTTGAATAATAGATGCACAATAGGCACTCCTCACCTGGTGATCACAATTTAAACTGGCAACTCATTGCTACACATTGCGGTTGATAAGTAGAAATTCACAGTGTTATCTTCCCATTCTGTTATTAAGCAACTTAAGTGGTTGTTAAGCCAGATAGCATGCGTCTGTGTGATCTGAGGATTGGTCACAAAGCTGTTTCTTTTCCCACACCATCATAAGTGAATGGTTATTAAATTTGGCACTTGGTAAACAAGGACTACCTGTATTTTTAGAGTAAAATCAGTCTTACAGAAAGAG
Organism: Coluber constrictor foxii; assembly: GCA_038048745.1. NCBI lineage: Eukaryota > Metazoa > Chordata > Lepidosauria > Squamata > Colubridae > Coluber > Coluber constrictor. The sequence goes on from CM075961.1 coordinate 128,575,377, forward strand.
GGAGAATATGTTTTTTTAAAAAATTAAACTTACTGTAGCATCTTACAATCTAGAAGGATGTTTTGTAACAACGTGGATAAATTATCGATCTTGACCTAATTTCATTTGATTCCCAGTTTAATTTTAAAATATCTGCTCAGTATTCTGTCAGATGACATATTAGGCAAAGACACAATAAAATGAAAGTGAGGAGATCAAGGAAATAATGATAGTGTACATTACTTTGTACCTAGGGAGTTAAGAACATTTTGTTTTTTTAGAGGCTGTAAAGAGAAATGTTCATCTTTGAGCTAGCTGATTGTACATTCAAATAAAGGAAGTGTGGAGTCTGAGAGGTACAATCTAGTACAGGGGTGTCAAACCTTATTGAGGACTGCATCAGGGTTGTGTTTGACCTCAGGAGAGCCAGAAGGGGTGTGGCTAGGGGGCATGGCCAGCTTGAAGTGATTTGTGGCTATGGTGGTCTGAGTGCTCTGCCAGTGAAAATAGGCTCCCAAGCTCCATTTTTGCTTGTGATTGCCTCCTGCAACCCTCTGTCAGTGAAAATGGAGCTTGGGAGGGCCGAGCCAGTCCTTTACTATTTCCAGGGTAGCTCCATGGGCCAGATTTAAGCACCCTATGGGCTGAATGCAACCTGCGGGCCTTGAGTTTGACACTCCTGATCTAGTCAATCTAAGACTGTTGTTGGAATTATCCAAAGCTATGCAACTCTTGTTGCCTTGACCAGAAAGAACTTAATTCAGTTCATATTGTCTGATATATTGTTATCAGAATTATCACACAGATATTTTTTTTAAAACCCTCAGAATTTGAGTACAAAATGTCATGTCATACACCATACTTCCCTGAAAATAAGACCCTTTCTTATACTTTTTTGAACCCTGAAATAAGTGCTTGGTCTTATTTCCATGAGCTCAAAAGCTCGATTGGGTTTATTATCAGGGGATGTCTTATTTGAGGGGGGGGGGGTGGGAAGCGACAGGGTATTATTCTTCCAGTGAGGAAGGAAATATTCAGTTTCTCTTTCTTCCAAGCAAATTTTATGTATGAAAACTGAATGAGAGAAGGAAATTAATGGTAAAGTTAGCAGCTTTAAAATATATTTGGATTAATGAAGTGGTTGCTCAGAATGTGTTCAGTTCTGACCCAAGCAGTCTTAAGAGTTCTTAAAAAGTGAAATTAATTTGGGATGACAGTACTTACGAGAATACTTTAAAGTTGTCTTGTGTTTCAAAATGGTAGAAAATCATGTGTGAATTCAGTTTGTTTTGCTGCAAATAATCAGCATACTTGGATAAGTCGCTGGATTACAGAAAAGGCCTCAGTTTCAAATTGATAATTTCACCAAAATTATTACTATTCTTGTTGATAATTGGGAACCTTTTCTAATCTCTTGCTCTAGGAAGGTTGTGGATTTGTATTCAAACTCAGCAGTACTTGTTGCTGAGTTTATTTGTTTAAAAGTTTTTTATTCAGCTTTTTAGCCAAAAAACCCTCAGAACAGTTTACAAAGATCAGACTGTGCTAGTCTACATACAATCTAAAGTTAAAACATCAATAGAAATGAGATCAAGAAACGGAGAAAAAAATAAGAATTAGATTTTAAGTTGCAACGTTCAAAGACGAATGAAGGTGAATATAAGCAGAGTGGAAGGGTCATTGCTGCCTTTCTGCATTAGCTATTCAAATATGATAATTGGCAAAAGGATAATGCTAAATCATAATCAAAATTTGTTAATCTGATCATCTAGAAAAGGCTTGTTGCAGATCCCCCAGCCCAGGGTTCAATGGTAGCATTGTTATTATCGAACAATACGTAAGAGCAGGTATAAATGGCTCCTACTCTTTTTTAACAGAATAATGCTGTTAAAACAGTTAAACCAATTATGTTCCAGCAGATTTTTAAATCTTAATTAAATGGTATCTTTAATGAATTATTTTTTTCTTGTTGATTTCTATAATAAGAAATATTTGTAATGTATTCTTTGGGATTTTGTTGTATCCTATCCATTGTCAGCTTGGATTGGAATGGATAATAAATAAGCAAGCAAACAAGTTAAAGATTTACTAGTCTGGGACCCTCAAGGGAGTTGTAATATATCTCTAGCCAAACTATGAGATTAATCTTAGAAAATGGAATCACTTAAAATGCAGGAATATCACCTGTTGCTTTCTGATTTTATTGTCAGCATAAATCTTGAATTGTAAAATAAAAATTCATGTTTAATGTCATTAGACTGACTTTTAATGTTTTTTAAAACAGATTGATTTAAAGCTTTTAAATTAAAACATTTATGTGTAAGGTTGTCCAAATACTCTCTATTTCAATAGTATACTTTTTGTATAACCTGAAAATATGTTGCACAGCTCTCATTGATTTTGAATAAATAGACATAGAAAGACTGTTGACATAAGTCTGTATAAACTTTATATTTGAATTAGAGTTTCTCAGACTTACTCTAGAGCAGAAATATACATACAATATAAGGCTTCCAAAATTTCTTAATAAGAGAGGAAATTATTACTTAAGATGGTATGGTATTTAACAGTTAATTTAATGCTATAAAATGCTATTCTTATCAAATTTAATTTATTTTTTGTTGAGGTTCTATCCATGTTCAGAGATTGCCTCCTCACTTTCTGGTAACTCTGGCTGAGCTCCTTCCTCACTTCATCTGACAATAGGAAACTAAACTGAGAAAGAAATTCAAGTGATGAGCTACTTTGCCTGACTGAGATTCTGTTTGGGGAAAATTGTGTGCCCGACAAATATGTTGTCGCTTCAGAGGATCCAGATAGATAAAAGTATTGTAGGTTACTATAATGTTTTGAATCAGATTGAAACTGTTCTGATTCATTTAAAAATACCCAAGAAACTATATATAAGCAAACTTTTATAAGAAAAAGAGCAATACAGACCAAATTAATAATGGTAAGCATAAGATTTCGAAAATATTGCTCAAATCTTTCTGTGAAAGCTCCTTTACATGGGAAGAATGGGTCATCAATTCTTTTCTTTACATATTATACGCAAAATTGACCTTATCAAATGAATCCTAATATAAACAAATTGTTTTTTTGACAAATCTATGAAACGAGTAGATTTACACTAAGCATTAAGAAAAAGATAGTCATATTTTCCAGCTGTTATGTACCAAAAAATCTCAGAACAATTGTTTCCTTTTTGAATTAACAGATACTTTTGCATTTTGATTTACTAGAGATGTTTCTTGGAAGAATGTTATATATTCTGTAAGAAAACGATTACAAAGCTTTTCTGAAAAATGCTATTTATACTTTTTGAGATAGAAAACATCTGGAAAAAGTTAATATAATGTATAACTATGTAGTTAGCTGTAGGTAATATTGAAATGTAAAGAAATACCTCGCTTAGAAGTCTGCTTTTGAGTAGATTTTGGCATCTGCAAAATGATTGCAAATTATTGATTTATATTTTTTGAGATGAATATTTGAAACCTTTTAAGATTGCAAAACTCTTGATGTCAAGTATATGCATGCATGCAAATTAGGGTTTTTTTGTAACTTGTTATTTAAGATCACAGTTATTAGGTGTATTTCTGCATTTTGTATATCGTTCCCAGATGCTACAGTATTAGTTTTTATCACTGCATATTTTATGAAATGTCAGCCTTCTGTTGGCTGTTCACGCAGTATTGTTAGTGATCAAAGCCATAACATAAAGGAGAAGAATCTAAACAGTTGGCTTATCTTTGTCCTTCATTGTGTCACAAATATCATAAAATTACTTTACTGTCGAAAGAGAAACAGAAGACTAACGCAGCACACTTTGATCACTTTTTTCCATACCTCTAGATTCATTTCATTTTCTCATGCTAAAACATGTTTCTGTACCAGTTTTTGTGGGAAAGAGTCAAAAGCATTCCCAGTATTGGAAAACATATTTCTTAAAATAAAATAAAATGTGTGCAATAGAAAGGAGATGAGCTTGTACAAACTCTGCTGAAGAGCTGCAATGAAATATTGTAATTTGGGGATATAGTGTATATTAGTATATATTATAATTAGTTGATGTAGTATAGAAATAAATAGAAATACAATGGAGAGAATATTTTAAAAATTAGTTTTTTGTGCATGGGTATGTTCTGGGGTGCACAAACTTCTATAACAACACAGAATTTAAATCAGAGTAATAGTTAGGAATTCAAATTGTATAAGTCCATTTATAAATACAAATTGAGAATTTCATTGTAATTCATGAGAATGAATTTATAAGAAACCCCATTGTGAGATGAATTAGTAACCTTATCATGGAAAGGTATACTATGTTGAACATTAGAGAAGAATGCATATATTCTCCATTGTAGTGGGGGCAGCATCCAGGATTGGGTTTGTCCTTCTCCATTAGCCAATAGGACTGAGATTGTCAAGGCTGTAAGGACACGCCTATGCCGACGGTCCCCAGCTTCTGTCTCAGTCCTGGCTGTGGACAGACCTGTCTTTCTTGATCTCCCTTTCCTGAATGCTTGCTGCTTGTAGTTAGCTTAGGTCTTTGTTTCAGTTTTATGTGTATTGGTAAGTTTTTTTGTTTCCTTTTTAATTGTGGATTGGACTCAGCGAGCCATGCTTAACACAAGCTGAGAGCTGCTTTTGCGGCAAGTCAGGCCACCGGCTGGTGGTCCTGACTGGGTAGTCAGATCGAGTCCTCTCGGAGCGCTGCCCAGAGCTCGGACATCGGCTCGGAAAACCTTTCCGGCTTAGCATGCAGCTTCGCTCCACTTGAGTTGAAGGGCGGTGGGGCTGTCAGCAAGCCTGGCTCTCAAAGGACAGCTGCTGCCGGGTTGAGCACCCTCTGTCCAGTTTGGACACACTCTCCCCGCCCCGGATTTGGTCGTTAGAGACCAGGGGCCCGATTCCCAAGTCTTTGCTCTTTTGAGCATGTTTGGAAGCCGCCGCAGGCGCAGCGAAGCTGCCCCTGAGGCGCAGAATGGCGGGGCGCAACTCCTGGAGTCAGCGCTGAGGCTCCCTTGCAAGGATCGTCCCTTCAGACTGGTGAGGAGCCCAGGAAGGTGAAAGGGAGCCTGGCTTCGGAATCCAGGTCAGCCAGTCGGAGGGCAACAGCTAAACTATCTAAGAGATCCAGGAGAGCCGCTAAGCCCTCAAAGGCAGCAGAGAAGGATGCTGCTAGACGCCAAAAGGCTATTGAAAAGCAGGTAGCCAGGGCATCAGTGGGCAGCAGTGGGGGCCCTCAGAGTCATCCAGCATCTGTTTCCCACCCAATCCCTGAACAGCAGTTATTCACTGAGGATGACAGCCAGCTGATGCAGCCTCTGTCACCAGATGGCGCCCCTGAGCAATCCTTGCCTCAGATTCTGCCTGACAACAGAGCAGCTCTTTTGGGCTCCCTCCCTGCTTCCAGTTCTGCTCAAGGAGCATGGCAACAGCCTATCAGACACAGGTCTTCTCCTGCAGAGGCTGTCTGTCCCCCTGTGCCTCAGGGATCTTCTTCAGGAGGGCAGCAACCGGGGCCAATTCCCTTCTAACATTGAGGCCCTAATATCCCAGGCCATTGAGAGGGGTATTTCTGCTGGACTACAGTGCAGGCACACCCAAAGGGAGTCCTCCATTTGTTCTGATTGCTCAGCATCCTCACAGGCGCCTGATTGGGGCCTGGCCTCTACTGAGGTGATTCAGTCTCAGGGATCTTACTCTCCTGAGTCTTCAGATCAAGAGGGGTCAAGGGAGGATTTGGACAGGGAAATTGACCTCTCAGAGGATGAAGGCTTGACTAGTGAGCAGCCTCCCTTGGTTGGCCTCTTTTGGCCTCAACTGTATAAATCATAGTTGTATAAAGCCTCCAACGCAGTCAGACTGGCTGGGTATGTGCCAGCGGTGGATCCTGCCCCTGCCCCCGGACAGCATTGTGACTCTTTATTCTCAGAGCCCAAGGCTGAGGCTGAGGTTATCCCGGCTCCATCTTTGTTTGCAGACATTGTCCAGTGTCAGTGGACCTCCCTGGGTGTGGGGCTGGCTCCAAACTCACTCGATAAATGTTATTTTAATATGCCAGCTGATTTGTCTCAGGCACTCGAGGTACCAGCGGTGGATTCACCCGTCGTTGCCTTAGTAACTCCATCTGTCATGACTGATGTGCCTGAAGAGTCTCTCAGGTCGGAGGACAGGCACAATGAGCACGCCCTTAAAAAGGTGCACCAGTCTGCAGCATGGGCTGTGAACGCGTCTACAGCGGTCTCATTTTTTAATCATGCATCACTGTTGTGGCTCCAGCAATTGCAGGACAGAATTCCAGTGGCTGATGTGTGTACTCATCAGGATTTGAATAAATTGTCTGCTGCTCTTGAGTTTTCTGCAGATGCCACCCTGGGAGCTGCGAGGTTCACATCAAAGCCTATCGCTTCATCGGTGGCTTCAAGAGGCTCCTCTGGCTCCGCCACTGGCAGGCGGATGCAAAGCACAAGTGGCGTTTGGCATCTGCCCCGTTCTCAGGGAAGCAGCTGTTTGGAGAGTTGCTGGACCCACTGCTTGTGGAAACTAAAGACAAACGTAAGGTCCTCCCTTCCTTGTCACGACGCTTGGATTCATGCCATTCTCCATACTTTAGAAGCCAATCCTTCCAAGGCTCAGATGGGGGTGGGGGTTCAAATAGGTCACAGCGCACCTTCCCGCCTAGACAGGGTCAGTCTCAGAATAGGGCTGGGAAATTTAAACCATTTCCTCCTAGGCGGCCCTTTCGAGGGGGAGGGAGCCGTCCTTACTGATGCCAACGCTAAAAGTCCTGTGGACCCTCCCATTGGGGAGCGCCTGGCCAAATTTGCCAGTCTCTGGGAGGGTATCACTACGGATGTGGGGTCCTGGAGACAGTCCGTTCGGGCCGCTCCTTGGAGTTCATCTCTATTCCCCCGAGGTTTTTTCTCTCTTGCCCGGTTTCGGGTAATCCGGTCAAACGGGACCTCATGGAAACAGCTATATCTCACCTTATGGATATCCATACTATCCAACCAGTTCCGGAGGTCAAGCAGGGGATCGGATTCTATTCCATCCTCTTTGTAATCCCAAAAGCCTCGGGAGGTTACAGGGCAATTCTGGATCTAAAACGACTAAAACGATTCATTGGTTATAAACGATTTAAAATGAATTCTCTTAGGTCCATCTTGGACGGCATCAGGGAGGGTGACTTCCTCACTTCAGTTGACCTTACAGAGGCCTATTTACATATCCCCATTTTTTCTGGACACAGACAATATCTCTGCTTCTGTTACGCAGGCCGTCAATATCAGTATAGGGCATTGCCCTTTGGCCTTTCATCAGCACCTAGGGTTTTCACGAAGATGTTGGCAGTCATAGCTGCCCACCTTCGAGCTCGACCAGTATGCGTCCAATGTTACCTGGACGACATCCTAATCCAATCTAGCTCTAGGGACCTGGCATGTGCTGACCTCAAGGTCACCATGCAGGTGCTTCAAGATCACGGGTTCTCCATTAATCTCAAAAAGAGCCATTTGATTCCCACATTCAGACTGTTACATTTGGGGGCGGAGATTGATACTATCGATTGCAAGGTGTTCCTGTCCCAGGACCGCAGGGCTAATCTATCAGAACTCACCCTCCAGGTGCGGGGGGCTCGTTCGGTTCCTCTCGCGACGCTCTCGTGCTTGCTGGGTAAGATGGTGTCATGCATTGCTATCGTACCGTGGGCTCGATTGCATGCTAGGGCACTACAATGGGCACTTCTCCCTTATCAGAGAGCGGGCACCAGTACCTCACTGCACAAAATTAGGTTGCCCCCTCCGGCCTTACGTTCCCTGGAGTGGTGGCTGTCCCCTGCTCTCTCAGGTTGCATCTTTAAGGAGCCAGAATGCCTCACTGTGACTACGGATGCCAACCTTTATGGTTGGGGAGCTCACCTACAGGATAGGATTGCACAGGGCAGGTGGTCTCCAGAGGATTTGGCCCACAACATTAACTGGCTAGAACTTAGGGCCATCCACCTGGCCCTTAGAGAATTTCAGGATCTGGTGGCCTGGCGTCACCTTCTCATCCTTACTCATAATGTGGCCGCCAAGGTGCATATCAATAGGCAAGGAGGTACCCAGTCCAGGGCCCTTATGGAGGAGGCTGAGCACCTCTGTCTCTGGGCGGAGCAGCTCCAAATATCATTATGGGCGGAGCGTATTGCAGGACCGGCCAACATTAGGGCTGACTGGCTTAGTAAAGCTACAATCGACCACGCAGAGTGGTGTCTGCACCCAGCTTTGTTTCAGGAGCTGACGGAGCATTTCAGACACCTGACAGTGGACCTTTTTGCCACCCTGGCCAACGCCCACCTGGACAGATTCTTCTCGAGGTTTGCAACTCTGGGGGCGGAGAGTGTCAATGCACTTCGCAGCCATTGGCCAGCAGAGCTTCTTTACACCTTTCCCCCGCTCCATCTCATCCCAAGAGTCGTGCGAAAGATCCTTGCAGAACGTGCGGAGGTGATCCTGCTGGCTTCGTATTGGCCTCGGAGGCCCTGGTTTGCAGACTTAGTTACCCTCTCGGTGGCCAGGCCTTGGAGAATTCCGCCAGACAGAGTCTCCCTCAGTCAGGGGGCGGTGGTCCACCCGGATCCTCAGTGGTTCCACTTGACCGCCTGGCGTGTGAGCGGAGGGCTCTGAGTCAGGGACTATACTCACCTGAGGTTATTGACATCATCCAGGCCTCAAGGAGGGCCTCGACTAATAGAATTTATGATGCTACCTGGAGGGCATTTTGTTCCTGGTGTTGTAAGTCTGGTTTTGATCCTACCTTGGTGACAGTGCCTCAGATTCTTCATTTCATCGAAGGGGGATTAAAGAAAGGGCTGTCCCCTAATACTCTCTGCCGGCATGTGGCGGCTCTCTCCTCTGTTTTCTCCTGCAGGGTTTAGACACTCTGGCTCACCACCCTAATATTTGCAGGTTCCTCAGAGGCGCAGTGAATCTCAGGCTCCCAGTGGTTCACCAGTTTCCAACTTGGGACCTTACCAAGGTGCTGCAGGCTCTAATGGCAGACCCATTTGAGCCATTATGAGAGGCCCAGTTGCATTTTTTGTCTTTTAAAGTGGCCTTCCTGGTTGCAATAACCTCAGCCAGGAGGGTCTCTGAACTAGCAGCTCTCTCTATCCATTCAGATCTGTGTGTTTTTCATGATAACCGGGTGGTGTTGCGCTTAGATCCTTCCTTCATTCTGAAGGTAAATTCATGGTTTCACAGGGCGCAAGAGCTGGTTCTCCCTAACTTCTGTCCAGCTCCAGCTCATGCTTTGGAATGCCAGTGGCACACATTAGATGTGCCCAGGGCTCTCTGGATTTATATAAAGAGGACTTCCTCCTTCCGGACAACAGAGTCACTATTTATGTCATTTCAGCCGACCTCCTTGGGGACTAAGGTCTCTTCTGCGACCCTGGGACGCTGGATTAGGTCTTGTATTGCCAAATGCTATGAGATGCAAACACTTCCATTGCCCAAGAGCACTACGGCACACTCCACTAGGAGCTCGGCCACAAGTGCGGCTTGGGCCACGCAAGCTTCTCTTGAAGAGGTGTGCCGGGCGGCCGCATGGTCCTCCCCGTCACCCTTTATTAGGTACTATAAACTTGATGTCTATGCATCTGCCGATTCTGCCTTTGGGAGGCGGGTCCTCCAATGGATGCACTCTGATCAGTAATTTAGGACCGGGCTCCTGCCCACCCGTTAGGACACCACAGGTTTGGTATGTCCCAATCCTGGATGCTGCCCCCACTACAATGGAGAAGGAACGTTGGTCTTACCTGATACGGTCCTTCTCGTTGAGTGGGGGCAGCATCCAGCCCCACCCTTGGGGAGCCGGTCTCAATCTGCTGCTGGATGGCTTGAATGATGTTTGCTTGTTGCTGTACACTTTGACCATGACATGTCGAGGCTGTCACAGTTCTTCGCCAGAAGCTAGGTACCATCGGTGTAGGCATGGCCTTACAGTTTTGACAGTCTCAGTCCTATTGGCTAATGGATAAGGACAAACCCAATCCTGGATGCTGCCCCCACTCAACGAGAAGGACCGTATCAGGTATGACCAATGTTCCTTCTGTCAAGTTGGATTTTTTCCCCAAAATAAAGTTTAAATCTTTACATTTATAGTTAAAGTTTATTTTAATTTAATTAAGTTTACAATTTTAACAACTTAATACAGTACAAATAATTCTTATTTGTAAACTTATGGACTAAAGCTGTATTGTAATAAATTAAGAATTACAGTATATAACTTTCAAGTTCTCCGATCTAGCGCCCACAGCAGTCAGGCTTGGGAGTGGCAGGTCTGGCATCCTATGGGACCAAGCCAACTGAACTTTTAGTTCCGCCCCCTTCCTGCTCTACCCAGTTTGTCGGCTCAGTCTGCTCAGGACCAGACGTGCCTGTAGAGATCTCTCCTGCTTGGTAAATTTTTCTATTGACCTTTTTTCTCCTCATTGTGTTGTTCCCGGCGAAAAAGGCAGTGCTTGAAACCGCCGAAGGCCGTCAGATGGCGAGAGCTGCCTCCTGGCAGTCTCTCTCATCAGCGCACACGAGTCAGGGGCTCTTGACTCCGTCGCGCTTTTCCCTGCCGGCTCGCCGATCTTTCTGCCAGCTGAGAGGCACGGGGCTTGTTTCCGCGCCTCGCCGGCCGCTCCGGCTCCGAACCTGTCAAACGCCTCCCGAATGTCAGCTGAGAGGTGCGAAAGCCGAATTGCGCCTCTCTTCACCGGAATCACCACTGACTTGTCCATCGGTCCTCCGAGGCACTTTGAAGTGGCGGAAGTGTGCGAGGATTGATTCCGCGCCCTTTTTCGGCTTCTTCTCAGTGCGCTCCTAGGCGCCGGCCTACAAAGGCCTTTTCAAGCCGCGACAGGCACGAGGCCTCCTTTAGAGCCGCTGCTCCCTCGTGTTCTAGCCAAACGGCCAGCGAGGATTCAGGGAGTCCTGTCTATACCACCACCGACCTTAACAGGTACTGGGAGTTTTTTAAGGGGCTTTGGGTCTTCAATACCCCAATTGCCACCCCCTGCCTTCTACTGCCTCAGCCCCACAAGATGGCGGACCTCCCTGCCCAGGCACCCCGTTCAAGATCCAAAGGGAAGAGATGTAGGCAGGAGGATCCTGGGGATGGATCCTCTTCTTCCCATAGGGCAAAAGTCAAGCCTCCTGGTTCCAAGGGCTCCTTCCTCCAAGGGTTCTTCCCTCTCTAGGGAAGAGGATCGTCGTCACAGGGCCATGGAGAAGGCCTTCCACAAGGCCCAGTCTAAGGCTCTTCAACCATCCACTACCACTATGCCCTCTTCGGAGGCAGGATCTGCTCCTCGCCCTTCAGCGGCCTCTCTTTCCCCTGATAGGTCTCTATCAGAAGAGAATATACCTCCTGAGGATGTGGTTTCGGTTTTTCCAGCTGTTTTGCATGATCCACAGCCTCAAACTCATCCACCTTCCCAGGAACCTCAGGTTCAACCTTCTACTTCCACGGATCCTCAAGGGGCCCTGCAAATATCCCACTTACCTCCAGAGATGCAGCGCCCTTTGGCTGACCTTATTTCAGAGGCTATTAGACATGGAATTGCCCAGGGTCTGCAACAGCGTCCACCTTCTTCTGCAGCCCCTCACAATGCTCCTCAGTTCCTCAGGGGCACGCTTACACGGAGGACCTCAGGGAGGACCCTTATGATCGGGACTCCACCAGCCTAGATTCTCTGTCTGAAGGCGAAATTCCTCCTGATGAACTCTCGGAGGATGAGGGTCTCAAGCCGGACCAGCCGGCTTTTGTGGGCTTGTTCAAACCCCACATGTTTCGTTCTCTTCTCCACAAGGCCCGAATTACCACCAAGATCGGCTGCCCTCCTTTGGCTTCTGGCTCTGACTCCGTTCCTGGGCCTACAGATCCCGCTTCGGCTCTCTTTCAGGAACCCTCTGTCCAGGCGGATGTGGTTCCTGCACCAAAGTTATTTACAGAGGTGCTTAAGCGACAATGGTCGGCCCCCAGTTCGGGCCCTATTCCGAATAATCTGGACAAAAAGTTCTATACTATGGCTCAGGATTACTCAGCCTCCTCCAGGTCCCCTCCGTGGATCCCCCGGTGGTTTCCCTGCTTTCCAATTCACCTCCTACTGGTCCATCTGAGGAGTACCTAAAGCCTGAGGACAGGAAGGTGGAAAGAACCCTGATTAAGGGCCACCAGGCCTCTTCCTGGTCAGTGCAGGCCTCCTCAGCCGCATCGTTCTTCAACAGGGCCACCATTCTGTGGCTGCGTCAGCTCCAAGACAGGATTCCCGCTTCCGACCTGCGTTCACACCAGGACATTAACAAAATCCTGGGGGCTCTAGAATACTCTGCTGACGCCACGCTAAACGCAGCTCGCTTTTCTGCCAAAGCCATAGGCGCCTCCATCACCTCGAGAAGACTGCTCTGGTTGCAGAATTGGCAAGCTGACACCAGGAATAAATGGCGTCTCGCCTCTTCGCCCTATTCAGGTGCTAAACTGTTTGGAGAGCAATTAGATCCGCTCCTTATTGAAACCAGGGACCACCATAAGATCCTCCCTTCCATATCCATAAGATTCGAGTATCGCCGGCAGGGCTCCTTTCGACCTTCTTCCTTTCGAGCCTCCGATCCTGGCTTCTCGCAGCACCGCCTGCAACGAGTGTTCCCCTCCAGACCTCCTCAGCGGGACAACCAAGTCAGACAGGGCCCCAATTTCCCTTTTAGGCATTCCTCTAGGGGAGGTAGGGGTAGACCATACAGAAGGGTCCGTTAATCGGCGGGCGTCTAGCCTTCTTTGGCGATTTTTGGGATTCTTCCGTTTCTGACCTTTGGGTCAGGAATACCATCAGATTCGGCCTTTCCCTTGAATTTATTCCCCCCCCAATCATTATCTTCCTTGCCCCGTCTCGCTCGACTCGGTTAAACGGGCTCGTGTTTCCGAGGCCATCCAACATCTGTTGACCATCAAGGCCATTGAGCCTGTCCCTTATAACACCAGGGGCCATGGCTTTTACTTTTATTTCTTGTTTCCAAAGCCTCGGGGGGTTGGAGGGCTATCCTTGATTTAAAGTCCCTCAACAAGTATATTGTTTACCATCGTTTTAAAATGCAGTCTTTGCATACCATTTTGCTCTGCATTCAAAAGGGGGACTTTATGTCTTCCACAGACCAAACTGAGGCTTACCTTCATATTCCAATCCTCCCCGTTCACCGAAGATTTTTACGTTTTTCCTACAATGGTAAACATTTTCAGCATACAGCCCTCCCATTTGGCCTCTCTTCTGCCCCACGGGTGTTTACCAAGGTCATGTCTGCTCTCATGGCCCACATAGCTACCATCCCAATTTGCACCTTATTTTATTTAGATGATATTCTCATACTTTCCCAATCCCAGTCCCAAGCCAATCGGGACCTATCCTCTGTCATTGATATCCTACAAAGACACGGTTTTTCAATTAACTGGCGTAAGAGCCACTTGTCACCTTCTACGTGTCTTCAACACCTTGGGGCGGTCATCGATTCCACCACTCTACGGGTCTCCCTCTCCCCCGAGCACCAGACTAGTTTGTCTGATATGGCTGACCAGTTCAGGAGGAGGGGCTCCGCTTACTTAATGGGGCTGTCTAGCCTCCTGGGCAAGATGGTCTCCGCATACGATATTGTTCCGTGGTCTCGCCTCCACAGCAGGGAGCTTCAGTGGCTCTTACTCCCATTCCAACGGGCCAGGCGTGTCAGCTCGTCAGCCAGGATTCCCTTGCCCTCCTCACTCCTAAGCACTCTCAGTTGGTGGACTCCGCAAGCCGTATCCCGGGGCTCTTTCTCCGGGGTGGTCAGCAGACTTGTAATCACGACGGACACCAGCCTCTCGGGCTGGGGTGCTCACCTGGGGGAACACATGGCTCAGGGTCTTTGGTCTCTCCTGGAGCAGCGGCTCAACATCAACATCCTGGAGCTATGCGCCATCTACCTTGCTCTCCTGGAGTTCGAGCCTCTTGTCCTCGGTCAGGATGTTCTAGTCCTCATGGACAATGTTGCTGCCAAGGCGCATGTAAACAGGCAGGGCGTGACGCACTCGGTCACTCCAGACGGAAGCACTCTGCTTGGGCCTCTGGGTGGAGAAGCACCTTTCATCGATCAAGGCGGAGCACATCTTGGGGGAGGACAAAGTGCGGGCGGATTCCCTCAGCCGCCAACGGGTCAATCCGTCCGAATGGAGCTCGCATCCCCGCTTGTTCAAGGCATTGATCTCCCGGTTCGGGCCTCCTTTGGTGGACCTCTTCGCCTCGGCCGCCAATCACCAGCTGCCCCGATATTTCACCCGTTTCCCTTCCCCAGGGGCGGAAGCTGTGGACGCGCTCCACTGCCCGTGGCTGACGGGCCAACTGCTTTATGCTTTTCCTCCCTTGCCTCTCATCTCCAAGGTGATTCACAAGATAATTCTCAAACAGGCGGAGGTTGTGCTGCTGGCCCCCCATTGGCCTCGGCGCCCTTGGTTTCCCGACCTATTATCTCTGTCGGTAGCCGCCCCTTGGAAAATTCCCCAAGACCAATTGGTTCTGGTTCAAGGCTCTCTCCAGCACCCGGATCCTCAGTCCTACCAACTGACCGCATGGAGGCTGAGCGGGTTCTCTTGACCCGTGCTTCTATCTTGCAGGACGCCATCGCAATCATTCAGGCCGCTCAGCGCCCGTCGACCCAGCACATCTATGAATCAACCTGGAAGTCCTTCTCTAATTGGTGTTCCAGGCGTAACATCGTGCCTCTCGACGTGTCAACAGCGTAGCTTATTGATTTTCTCCGCGATGGGTTCCTGTCCGGCCTTGCTCCAAACACGCTTTGGCGCCAGGTGGCTGCACTTTCATCTATTCTCGCATGTGGTTCTCCTGTTTCGTTGGCCAATGACCCACTCATTTGGTCCTTTTTGAGGGGCGCCACTAACCTTTGTCCCCCATGGTCCATCGTTTCCCTTCCTGGGATCTGAATAAGGTTCTGCAGGCCTTGACTGGGCCTCCCTTCGAACCATTGTGGGCGGTTATTTTTGTCTTTTAAGGTCTCCTTTCTTGTCGCCATTACCTCCACCCGCAGGATTTCTGAACTCGCTACCTTATCGGTTCGAGCTGACCTCTGCGTGTTCCATACGAACAGAGTTGTTCTCTGACTGGACCCCGCCTTCGTTCCGAAGGTCAATACCTTCTTTCATAGGTCTCAGGAGCTCATCCTTCCGGATTTCTGTCGCCCTCCTCATTGCCATCAGGAGTCGGTGTGGCATAAGCTGGACGTCCGCAGGGCCCTGCAAGTTTACCTGTCACGGACTTCTTCCTTCCCGAGGTCTGAAGCCCTTTTCATCTCCTTCCAACCCTCCTCCATGGGCGCTCGAGTTTCTTCAACTACGATAGGATGTTGGCTCAGGGCCACTATTGCAACATCTTACGAGTCGCAATCATTACCGCCTCCTCGTAACATCACAGCACACTCCACCAGAAGTGCCTCCACCTCAGCTGCGTGGTAAACTCAGGCTCCGTTGGCAGACATCTGCCGGGCTGCTACGTGGTCGTCAGTGACCCCGTTTATCAGGCATTCCTACGCTTCTGCGGACGCAGCTTTCGGAAGGAGGGTTCTACAGCAAGTCTGGCCTCTTCCGCCCTTGGAGACACCAAGCTTTGGTATGTCCCAAGCCTCACTGCTGTGGGCGCTAGATCGGAGAATGGGCATTGGTCTTACCTGATACGCCCTTTCTCGATGATGCGCCCACAGCAGTCAGCCCCGCCCTTTCAGCCATCCTTGGGTCCAGGTGGGGTGGAAGGACCTTTTACCTTGTTTCTTTATCTCCCTCCAGACACGTCAGTCGACTGAATGAACTCGCCTCCAAACTGGGTAGAGCAGGAAGGGGGCGGAACTAAAAGTTCAGTTGGCTCGGTCCCATAGGATGCCAGACTTGCCACTCCCCAAGCCTGACTGCTGTGGGCGCTAGATCGGAGAACTTGAAAGTTAACAGTTATATACTGTAATTCTTAATTTATTACAATACAGCTTTAGTCCATAAGTTTACAAATAAGAATTATTTGTACTGTATTAAGTTGTTAAAATTGTAAACTTAATTAAATTAAAATAAACTTTAACTATAAATGTAAATATTTAAACTTCATCAAGAAAGGGCGTATCAGGTAAGACCAACACCCATTTTATTACATTTCTATCAATGCTATGAACACACTCAAAGAAGTTTCTTTCTGAGGTTTTATGGCAAATAAGTAACATTATTAAATATCGTGAATAGGGGAAGATCTATTTAGTTTGAATCTATTCACATTTTCAAATGAAAATGTAGTTGACTTTCAATGTATTAAAACATATTTTTCTGCCTTGATTATAATATACAACAATTTGAGTATACAAACAAGTATTTTACAATGCCTGGGTTTCAAAATACAGTGTGGAAAGCCTTTGCCTGTAAAGTTGCCAAGAATTGGACACACTAAATGATTAAAACAACATGTGAAAATAATGTTTATTCAAAATGAAAGATCACTTAGTTTTCCTGTTTTAGTGAAGATTCCCAGCTATACTGATAAAACTATTACGAATTTGTTGGGAGGTTTGAATAGGGCTTAACAGATTAAAATTGAACACTAATAAGTGGAATTGCTGCTTGTTCATCAGCTGCTCTGGTAGCTTGAAAGTCAACTACATTTTCATTTGAAAATGTGAATAGATTCAAACTAAATTGATGACCCCTGATATGGAAGTACTACCCCTTGCTCTTGTAGATCCTGTAGAAACCTTGGTTGGGGAATGGGAGAGTTTAGTTGGTATACCAGTTGCAACTAGCACACTAGTCTTATCTACCATGCTGCAATGGCTCATGCCTTCTCATTTGTTAGATTACTGCAATATGTTCTACATAGGACTGCCTTTAATGATTATTCAGAAGTATCAATTTGTCCATGTAGTAGCCCATGTGCTATCTAGTATCTACCATAATACATTACCCGTGATTCTGCCCTGCATTAGCTTTCCCTTAAGTTAAAATACTTGGCACCTTGTAAAGTACAATTTAATGGCTTGGCATCAACTTACCTGGAGGATCGTGTTCACTTCCTTGAACATATTCAAGTTTGCCAGTGGTTCCTTACTTTCATAGATGTGGGTGGTGAGGGAAAACCATTGTCTTATGGCAGGGGCCCCCAAACTTGTCAGCTTTAAGACTTGTGGGCTTCAACTCCCAGAATTCTCCAGCCAGCTATGACGTCCACAAGTCTTAAAGCTGCCAAGTTTGAGGACCTCTGTCTTATGGTGTGCTTAGGGGGTGGAAATGATATTAGCACTAGCTGTCTGGAATGGCCTTTCAGCAAAAATAAGATAAACTCAATAAGATAAATTCCAAGGTTAACTACCTTCTGGAAGCATTTCAAGATAGTCTTTTGGAGGGTGTTTGAGGTGTGATATCTACTTTTTTTCTGAATTATCTTCTTCAATTTTTCTTGGGATTGCTTGATGATGATGTGGGCTCATGTGATCAACTACAGATGGTACTGGATTATCAACCACTTGTTAGCAGCCATTCATATTCTGACTGTTGCAGAACCCCATGATCAGAATCTAGACACTTGGCAACCACTTGGTTGCCACATCCTGCCACCACATAATTGTCATTTATGACCTTTCTTGTGGCTTTCCAAAGCAAAGTCAATGGGGAAACTAGCAGGGAAAGACTCTGATAATCCTCCCGTCCCATATTCCTGTGTAAGATATGCAGAATTTCTAAAATTGTAAAGAATTGTAAAGTGTTCATTGCAAAATTCCAAGCATTCATATTACAATAAAGATAGATTGACTTTGACTTTAACTTGACTTTATTTGAATTTATATACCGCCCTTCTCCTTGCGGACTCAGGGCGGTGTACAGCCAATTAAAAAACAAACATACAAAAGTTAAAATTCCATAAAATAATAATACAAGTGGCCATAGAATTAAAACTAGCTTCATATTAAAATACAACTCTAAAATGATAAAATGCTATAGGAATCAGGCTAGGCCGGCGAGCTGAAAGAGATGGGTTTTTAAAGCCCGCCGAAAGGTTGGGAGGTCAGAGATTGTTCTTAACTCTGGAGGCAGATCATTCCAAAGGGTGGGTGCTGCCACAGAGAAGGCTCTCCCTCTGGGGGTCGCCAGCCGGCATTGTCTGGCTGACGGCACCCTGAGGAGGCCCTTTCTGTGGGAGCGAACCGGCCGGTGGGAGGCAATTGGCGGCAGAAGGCGGTCCCGTAAGTACCCTGGCCCTAAGCCATGGAGCGCTTTAAAGGTGATTACCAGCACCTTGAAATGCACCCGAAAGTCCACCGGCAGCCAATGCAGCTCACGCAGGAGAGGTGTCACATGGGAGCGTCCCGTCGCTCCCATAATCTTCCGCGCGGCCGCATTCTGCACCAGTTGGAGCCTCCGGGTGCACCCCAAGGGGAGCCCCATGTAGAGAGCATTACAGTAGTCCAGACGGGAAGTGACAAGAGCATGAGTGACCGTGCGTAGGGAGTCCCGATCTAGAAAGGGTCACAGCTGGCGAATCAGGCGGACCTGATAAAAAGCCCCCCTGGCCACAGCTGTCATATGATCCTCTAAAGACAGCCGCGAGTCCAGGAGGACGCCCAAGTTGCGAACCCTTTCCGTGGGGGCCAATGATTCGCCCCCAATAACCAGTGATGGAGTCAGCTGGCTATATCGGGACGCCGGCAGCCACAGCCACTCGGTCTTGGAGGGGTTGAGTCGAAGCCTGTTTCTCCCCATCCAGACCCGCACAGCTTCAAGGCACTGGGACATCACTTCCACGGCATCGTTGGGGTGGTCTGGGGTGGAGATGTACAGCTGAGTATTTTGGGGTGGAACTCCACCCCAAAACCATGGATGATCTCACCCAGCGGCTTTACATAAATGTTGAACAGGAGGGGCGAGAGGACCGACCCTTGTGGCACCCCACATGCCAGGCGCCTCGGGGTCGACCGCTGCCCCCCTGTCAACACCGATTGTGACCGGTCGGAGAGGTAGGAGGAGAACCACCGTAAAACGGTGCCCCCCACCCCCAATCCCTCCAACCGGCGCAACATGATACCATGGTCGATGGTATCAAAAGCCGCTGAGAGGTCTAACAGCACCAGGATAGAGGAATACCCTCTACCCCGGGCCCTCCAGAGATCATCCACCAACGCGACCAATGCCGTTTCGGTGCTGTACCCAGACCTGAAGCCGGACTGGAGCGGGTCTAAATAGACAGCTTCATCCAGGTATGGGGGGAGCTGCCACGCAACCACACTCTCAACAACCTTCGCCAGGAAGGGAAGGTTGGAGACAGGACGATAATTAGCTAAAACAGCTGGGTCCAGGGAGGGCTTCTTGAGGAGGGGCCTCACCACCGCCTCCTTCAAGGCAGGCGGAAGGACACCCTCACTCAAAGAAGCGTTTATAATCTCCTGGAGCCAGCCTCGTGTAACCTCCCGGGAGGCCAGCACCAACCAGGAGGGACACGGGTCCAGTAAACATGTGGTTCCGTTCAGTCTTCCCAGAATCCTGTCCACGTCCTCGGGAGCCACAGGATCGAACTCAGCCCAGATAACATTCTCAAGACCTGGCTCAGTCACCCCGCCTGAACCAACCCAGTCAGCGGCCAGGTCGTCCCGAATCTGAGTTATTTTATCATCCAGATATTGAACAAAATCCTCAGCACGTCCCTGTAAGGGATCCTCCCGCGCTCCCGAATGGAGGAGGGAGCAGGTCACCCTAAACAGGGCGGCTGGGCGATAATCTGATGACGCGATAAGAGCGGCAAAGTAATTAGACTTGGCCGCTTTTATCGCCACTATGTAAGTCTTAACATGAGCTCTTACTAGTGTCGAGTCAGATTCGGAGCGGCTGGCCCTCCAACTGCTCTCTAGGCATCTTTTCCGGCGCTTCATCTCCCTCAGCTCCTCGGTGAACCAAGGAGCTAAGTGGGTTCAGCACCGGGTCAGAGGCCGCAAAGGCACGACACGGTCCAAGGCCCCACCGGCCGCTTTATTCCAGGCAGCCACCAGGTCCTCGGCCGAGTCGTGTGTCAGTGTCTCAGGAAATGGCCCAAGCTCCGTCTGGAACCTATCAGGATCCATCAGGCGCCTGGGGCAGAACCACCTGGTCGGTTCCGCCTCCCTGCGGTGAGGTGCAGCGGTCAGAAAGTCAAGCTGAAGGAGCGAGTGGTCAGTCCATGACAAGGGTTCTAAGCCTATATCCCCAATATCAAGACCACTCAACCACTGTCCAGAGACAAAAACTAGATCCAGGGTGTGTCCACCAATGTGAGTCGGGCCCTGAATTACCTGGGTCAGGTCCATGGCCGTCATGGAAGCAAAATGATACAAAATGAATTAAAAAGAAAAAATACTGTAAGCAATTCATAAACAATGGTCATGAAGCCATATTAAAAAATACATGAGAATACAAGAAAACACTAAATCTTCAGCTAAAGTGAGTAGTGATTTCTGAGCGCAGCAGAATGTTTGATATAGCTTTGAAAGAGGTATCTGGGCAGTTTAAGGAGATATACCTTTACTGCTTTGAGAGGACTATATCATATTTTACTGGAGAGTTTCAAAAGAAATAAAATTTTTCCTGATCTTTTAACCTGATAAATAACATCTGCCTGTCTGCTTATCTGTCAATCAATCAATCATGTTTCTAGGCCACCCATCTCTCTGAAAGAGAGGCTCTGAATGATGTACAGTGTAATTGACATATATAAAACCGCATATAAAATTAATAAAATATTACGATTAATTAGGATTAAAATGTTAAAAATTAAAAGATTATAACATTATAAAATTTCAAAGAAATAAAAATAAGAATTCCAAGATGGAATTCAAATATAGGAAATCAGGAGCCAAGGCAATTCAAATGAATACAAGTTTATTGCATGCTAACATTCTACAAGAATCTGAACTACTAACAGCCAAAGTGAATTGGCAGTAGATAAGAGTTATTGGAGTTCAAGGAAGGGTGGAGGTTGATCTCTTGGTGAGCCGGGATGGGGGAAAATAGGCAGAGGGCATGTTGCAGCATTTCTATGGTTCGTCGTAAGGGAGAATGAATGCTGTGATACCGCAACATGTAACTTTGGGACCGGGTCATAAGTGCTTTTTGGGGGGTAGTCATAATTTCAAATTGTCGCTAATTAAATTGTCTTAACTCAAGGAATACCTATATTAATAACACTGCCCAATTCAGCAATCCTACTTGCAACAAGGTGTCTAGAAATATTAAACATGATTCCTAAATTTTCCAGCAGTCCCCAACCTTTCTGGCTTCACAGATTGATGGTGGCACCAGGGGTGGGGATATGGTTTCATGTGCACAGCCTAGGTCCCACACATGTACAGATGAAGCTTCACACACTTGCCTGCTGCTTGCACCGACCCAGTTCCTAAAGGCCATGAACTGGGACCCCTGTTTGAAGCTGTATAAGAGCCTGATCTACATAAGCAGTATGGATCACAAAACTAATCTAGAACTACCTTATAACTGCAGCTCCTTTCCACTCCCTTAGTATGGACAAACAACATTTTATTTCGTATTTCATTAGTAGTGATTTAATCAATACCAGCACTCTTTTCACACCAAAGATAAAATTAGTTTAAAAAGGAGGATTCATTTCTATTCTATTACTTATTTTTCTGGATGATGGTCATAGTTGACTTTTTCTTGGATTACATACACAGTCCTCGGTTTAGTATGCTCCTCATTTTTCATCCTCACACGAATTTAGTATTCTCCTGAATAGTAGTATAGCTTGTTAGTATTCATGTCCTTTTAGTGTTTTCAACATGTTTTCTATTAATTATTATAGCATATTTTTCATATATTTCAGCTGATTTCACCTAAAATTTCATAAGAATATTGATTTACATTTTACTTATTCATGTTTCCAATTAAATACATCTTTCTATTTTTGAAAATATTGACTTTTTTTTTTTAAAAAAGGAGGGGTGCAGTCAGTTGCAGGAAAAGTGGCCTGAGCGTTTACGTATTAAATATTTATGTTAATTAGGAAAATATGAAAACAGATGTTACATAAATTATTGCAGTCCCTTGATAGCAATATATAACTGGCAGTAACTTTTTTATGTGGATAATGTGATATATAGTTGTATCTATTCTTACAACTTTTGCAATATAACTCCTAAATGATTAACGTTAACAGAACAACAATATAGATTTTCATATACCTAAAATCTTACATATCCTGGAAACAAATTGCGTACATTTCAAATTATAATAGAAATATCCTGTTTTCAAACATTTGAAAATATATTGATTTAGCAATGAAATGTTTGGATGAAGATGAAGATAAAAGAAAGTCACGGAAAATGGAGAAGAAGCCTAGAAGATACACCGAGATGTCACAGGGATGGGAGGATTGATGTATTAAATGTTCGTTTGTCTTAAAAAATAAAATAAAAATTACTAAAAAAAGAACATTTGAAAATAAAAATATGAACAAATGAATATAGTACTCTTCTATGTGTTAGTCTACAACTCCCAAAAGTTTCAGCTATCGTGACTTGGCATGATGGAAATTGTAATTGAGTAGTTAGAATGCTATAATTTGTATTATGGATTGCACGTTTTATATATAAAATCAATAATTATATGTTATCATGGAAAAGTGTGAAGATGTTCAGTCATTCTCATACACTGATGGTGTTACCTGGTTTGGTAATGAAATATTTGCAAGAAAACAAGCGCAAAGAGTTTCAAGGATTCCACTCTCATATATTTAGAATATTTAGAATATTTTTCTAATGAAAGCCAGCATCAGAACGAATGTTTCTTAAGTACAGGATGGTTCAGTACATCACAGGACATGCTAATATTGTAAACATATTTATGTGACTCAGTTTTGTTTTAATAGGATTTAGACAGTACATGCATTTATGAAAGATGAAAATTTAGGAAAGCTTATTATAGATAGTTCTTGACATACAACCACAATTGAGCCCAACATTTCTGATGCTGAGACAGTTATTAAATGAATTTTGCCTCATTTTACGACCTTTCTTACCACAGTTGTCAAGTGAATCAATGCAGTTGTTAAGTTAATAACACAATTGTTAAATGAATCTAGTTTTCCCATTGACTTTGCTTATCAGAAGGTGATCACTGCAACCGACATAAATATGAATCAGTTTTCAAGCATCCATATTTTGATCATATGACCATGGGGATGCTGCAGTGGTTGTTAAGTGTGAAAAATGGTCATAAGTCAGTTTTTCAGTGCCATTGTAACTTTGAATGGTCAGTAAACTGTTGTAAGTCAAACTACTGTAAGTCAAGGACTACCTATATATTTAGGAAAGCTTAATATATTTCTAACATCATTAACACTGGAATTGATTTCAGAATTGCTTTGATATGCAATTGATGATCTAGCAACACATTAAATGTATATTATGTGAAAAGGAAATACTAAAAAGACTTTAAAATTTTAAAGTGAAAATAAATTATACTAATGTATCTATCAGATGAAGGTACATTAGAATAAAAATACATTGAAGTCTAAGGTTGCAAATCTAAATGGACTCATTCAACATTTTTCATGGAGTCCACTTTGTTCATTAATCAAATGTTAGGCTTAATTTTAAATACTATAGAAAATTCCATTGATTATATTTTGTAAATGTCTGGATTTTGATATTTTGCACATTCGTTGCATATTTTCATGTCAGTTTTCCTTTATTTCTAGTTTTGATTTACATATCACATCATTATATTGGTTGGAGGACTGATACGAATAAAAACTGGGTAAATTGGCAAGGTAGAGTTGAAAGGGAAGTGAATTATTACTTTGTTAATATTTTATGAATTACAATTGAAGATGTAAAACAAAAGAAATAGAATAAAAAGGAAACATTAAAGAAATCAAACCAGTATATTACTAGCCCCTTTCTCAAACAACTTATGATTATTAATAACTGTATTTCAAGACTTTTAGAAGATAAAATGTAGTTCTTAATTTTTGTGGAAAATTGAAAGCGCAAATCCATATTGTTTAACAAGTAGATATTGAAGGATTGACTATATTCTAGCCTGCTATATGAGAGCTGTGCAATCCATGAATCAATTACATGTATTATTGTAAATAAGTACATTGTATATAATTAAAGACAAGGTTAGATTACATGACAATCTCTACAATAGGCAGTCCATTTGATGGGGGGAGAATTTCCGTTGTTTTTAATTCCCATTAACTACTACGCTTAGAAACATTTTTCAATATCATTCTATCTAAAATAGAATGTGTATTGCAAGTATAAAATGATCAATAGAGGAGAATATGTTCATTTCTGCATTTTGGATTGTCCTATGTGCAATACAGCAAATATGGAGATAAAGTTGTTTTTTTTAAAAAAAAAAGCAGAAAAGAATGATTTTGATCTATATTGGGAACTGTCCGTGTTTGTATTAAAATGGAGATTTATTATTTTTCTTGTATTTTTGATTGAATATAATAGACGTAAAATATTTTTGACATAAGGTCTGATTTAAAAGAACATTTTCTGGATGTTTGATCAAAATACTAAAGTATCTGCTTGGGGTATTATGTGGTTTGTTAATGCAATCCACGTTGTTAGGTTGAAGATTTAAAGAGAATTTTGTGGTTGTAGTGTTCTAAAACCTTGACATGGTTTTAATCTGATAACGAATGGCTTTAAGTTCGTGTTCATTCAGTTACTGGCAACAAATCTAAACCTCTGTTTTTTTGGATTTATGAGGATAAGTTCTGCTTTGGCAATCTTGTAGATTCTCCAGAGAATAGTTAAACAGTGATTAATCATTGTTTCTTCACTGAGTGTGCAGAAAAGAATGGAAAAGCTGCATTTCACACTTCTGAAGCAATTAATCCCCATGATCTTAGCCAGGTTTGTCTTGAAGATAAGTCAGAATACAAAACTGTACCTAATTTATCAATGTATGCATGCCATAAAGTATAAAACACACAATTTATTTCATATCATTTATAGTCAAATGTAAAAAAAAAAGTGACTTTGCTATATTCAGGAGTGTTTCTTACATTACCTTCATATAAACTAAGTACCAGAGATTACAATGGGATTCCTGTTTATTGTGCACATCTGGTGCAGTCACTATGCATTTTCTCATTCACTTGCTGGCATTTTTAGTGATTGTGGCATAAATCACCTTGCTAATCAGAAACATAAGTGACGGGAAGTCATCTCCTTTTTTGAACAATGGGAAAAAACATATGGCTTCCTAGACAGGACTTGGCTGTTATAGTATTTATGTGGCATTATATTCTGTATTTAGAATTTCATATTAATTACAATGGTTTGATTGAAGGCACAGAATGCTTTTGGTTTATGGTCAGAGTTTGTTTTTGTACCATGCATGCGCTATGTTACATACTGATAAATTTATACTACTCAGAATACAAAATGTATCAAGCTATATATCCATGTATTTTTAATCTCATCAGGATGCTTTCAAATGTTTTAATTGGTATTTGTTGCAAATTAGCTCCTGAATGATAGAAAGCAGTTACAGTTCATATTGTGCGTAATATGAAGATTTGCTAATAGTTTATTATCCTAAATGTAGGAAACAAAGGATCGATTTTGTAAATACTGTTGGTTGCATTTTATGGCAGAATGTATTTGTATAGTACTATGTTCACAGGGTTAAGCTTATTTCCTAAGATTAGGAGAAAGTTGGAAATGATGATGGGTTTGTTTTATTGAAAGAGATTATATCACAATTTTAAGAGTCATCTACAGATTAGAACTATATGTCAAACATATATACTTTTCTGAAATAGCTTGTATTTACAAAATGCTTTTTTTATATGCTATTCATCATTACATCACACATAATAAACAATTGAATAATCTCAATTTCTGGCCAGCTTTTAACTCGGGATGTACAATCCACATTATAGAGTGTACTATGAGCTCATTTAATTTAATGTAGATATCTGAGGGACATTATAAAAGATGACACTAGGATGACCATGGCAGATTTGAACGAGGCGATATTAGACAGAAGGCCCTGAAGAGTGCTTATCCATAGAGTGGCTGAGTGTTGGACACGATGAATGGCTGATAACGAAGAGATATCTTAGATGTTATATATGAAGAGTGTGTAAGTCCACAGTGTAAATAACTCCTAGCTGCATATGCCTAAACACAGATATATACTAAAGTCGTTTTTAAAGCATTACAAGCGCTTGTTATGGCTATGGTAGTGGTGGATTTTTTTTTCCTTCAGCAAATTGATAGAAAATTAGAACTGTAATTCAGGCCTGGAGAAATAGTAATTATTCAGTTCAATGGGCTTTGTGTTCAAGATATAGATCTGTAAGATTGAAACATAAACTAATAAGAGACTTTCTTAGACCAAAGATTTTGGTGGATTGACCAAGTTTTGCATAATAATTACATTAAAAAAATCAAGTATATTTGTACCTTGAGCATTTCTTCTTGGTTTTTACAGGATAGTAAAAAACAACTCCACACCCCAAACTATATAGCTTGGTTGACTTGGTAAATTTTCTGTGTTAATCTAATAACATTTTTCCCAACTTGTTACAGAAATGGTCTAGAAAGATATTTAAAATGATACCGCTTTATTGTAAATTCTATTCAAATTTCATGCTATTATACATTTTTATGCTTTTTTTAAAACATAGGTTAATAGTTTTTTACTCCAAACTTTTAGTTCTTTGACCTTGTTGTAATCTACTTCTTTATTTACACTGTATCTAGGCAGACTCAATTATTTCCATATAGAAGAGCAGTCTCCAGCTTTTCTGAGGAGTTAGGGGAACTGGCTCATATGTGCAACTCAACTTATGTGAACTGCATGCACAAATGCTCATGCACACACCGCTCAGTTATAAGTCAAGATGTGCGTGAACCAGCCAGCCACTTGCACAAGTTGAACTGTGCTTGCGCATATGTGCTTTGCCACCTCTCGCAGTAGCCAAGTTGCGTGCATGTGCACCGGCCTGCATTCCGGTTGCAAATTGGCACACAGTAGTAGCCCAAGGCCTGGGATTGGGGACCCCTGATATAGAAGGCTCTCAGAAACTTACATGGTCATCTAGTGCCCTTTTCAGATAATTGCAAGTAGAGAAATCAAATTTAGGTGAAATAGACTTGCCAGTATATTATTGAAGATTCTGCAGTACATTTATCTCTCTCCTATTGCACCCTTCTTTCTTATATCGATGTTGTAATTTTGTTCAGTGAGTGTATTGTAAAAATAGATATTCTAAAAATACAGAGGCTTTTCTTTTTGTCCCCCCAACTTTTGAAATATACGTTCAAAAAGTAAAGCATTTTCTCATTATGTAGATTTAATGTATTTGTTATGATTTATTGGAATCATTTATATTCCAAATTCTTTTCTCGCATAGTTGTTCTTGTTTCCTTAATATTTTTTCCTGCTAAACAAGAAACAGTAGGAAAACATGAGGAGGTTAATGAAAGATAATGATAGCTCATTTTCTAAACCCCTGATTCATTCTATGAAATAAAGTAATTTGCAGATTGAACAATATATAGGTCATCTGATACATCAAACAAACCATGCTATCCCTTTCCTAAATATTTGTGTAGAGTGTTTTTGCTCTTACTACAGTTAAAAATAATTAAGCATCTGTATCTTTTTATATTATCATAGTAAGGATTTCACCTGTGATACAATGACCAACTACAATCTTTAAATATTTAATTGTTTGGAAAACTTCCATTAATCTACAGTCAATTTTCTGAAGAAAATGAATGGTTGTCTGGTTAGCTCATAGAAGTCATAATGGATTAAAATAACTTGTAAACAGGATATAATCAGATTTATACCTGGTGCTATGTTACTAATTCCTGATAATTACACGTAACACTTTCTTGACTTATACTGAATTAGACGTTTTAATCCTTGTCAAAAGCAAGCAATATGTGATTAGTTAATACCTTAAAAATACAATAAAAGTTAGGATTGGCTTCTTAAAATATATCTGAATATATATCTGAGTTTATTAAAATATAAATATGGTATACAAACTCAGTGGCTGAATTTTGAAGTTGATCCGTAGAATACTAAATAAAGTTTCCAGGTGGATGGCTCGTCTTTTTTAAAAAAAATTATTTCGAATATTTTCCAGGTTGGTGGATGTAGATATCCATTACTGATATACAGTTGGTGGATGTAGATATCCAGTACTGATATCCAGTAATGGAGCCTACCCATTACAACCAAATACCATGATGGTTTTTAAGCAAGATCATCTTTCATGAATGAAGGCATGTCCTAGGATAATATTGCAGGATCCCAATCAGAGTAGGTCACTGAAACCAGAGATTTTATCTTCCAAGATTTCAGACTTGTGTTGGAGCTCATCCTCAGGGAACTTCTTTGTCTCCAGAATGTATGCACTGGGCTGTTTCATATTTAGTATTTATGTGATGCTTGGTTATGGGTGACTGTATAGGACAGATGTGGAGGAAGATAACCACCAAGTGAGTGGTTAGATGAGGAGACCATAACTTAATGGTAGCCTCACATTCTAATGAGCAGGGGCATGCATTTAATTTTGCAACTACCAAGATTGTTGGTAGAGAAGGTACAAAGATAGCCAGGGAAATTATTAAAGCCTGGGAAATTGACAAGGCCCCTTATCAATCAATAGGAGTGCTGATTTACCAGTAGCTTATTAGATACTTAGGAACCAAGTATGCAGTAGCACAAGGAAACAATAACCAATGACATAATAGTTGACATAACAACTAAAAGACACACACACACACACAGACAGACAGACACACACTCCACATAAAAACATGGAACAATCAAGTGCACACATTCTGGAGAGAAAAAACTTCCATGAGAATGGGCTCCAGCACGAGTCCAAAAGCCTGGAAGACTAAATCTCTGATCCTGATGAATGACTCAGATTGGATCCTGCAAGGTTGTTTTGCTTAAAAATCCCCATCCTCTGATCTTCACATTGCAGTCATTAAATGGGTTTAAGGAAGCAGCTTTCCACAATGCTGCATAAGGGAAGCAAACTAGATCATTGAATTTCTAGGCCATGCAGCCATTTCATCATTTTGGCCACATGGCCCAGTGATATTGAGGGATGGACTGGCCTGCTCTCATTTCCTTTCCCTAACTTCAGGTCAAGAGCTCTGGAGATCTTCAAAGAGTAAGTGTGTGATGAGTGATGGGGGAGTGGAGGAGGCCCAAAACCTGCAGAAACCTCGTGGGGTGGAAAAGCAGGTCCAAGGCCTGCAGGGACCCACTGGGGCAGGATGGTGGGAATCACTGGTGATATTCTACTGGTTCTACCCAGTTCGGGCGAACTGGTAGTTGCGGTGGCAGGAGGCTCTGGCTATCCACCCAGACATCATCACGGTGCACATGCTTTGCGCATGTGCAGAGGTGACGCTCACATTTGCAAACTGGTAGTGAAGGTAAGTGAATACCACTACTGGTGGAAATAGATAGGCCGGAGGGAGGGGGGGCACACCATGCCCCTATAATTGATCATAAGAATGAATGAGTTTAGGAGTGCTGAAGTGCAACTTCAAAATGGAGTAGCTTTTGAGGTGGGTTGTCAGTTGCTAAGCAGTTTGTCATAAATTGAGGACTACTTGTATGGTTGAAATGCTTATAACTTATAATGGTAGTCTATTGACTATAACATTACATCATTTATCTTTTATTTAAATTATCCAAATCTTGTTGAAAAAAAATTTGTTTCAAGAAATTTTTCATAAATATTCTAATACTATGCTTAAATTAATTATTTGTCATTAATGCTGCTATTTGACATGTAAGAGAAAAACTCAGGCTACATTTAAACTTTCTACATTTAAACTTTCTTTTCATACTATCTGTAATAATTCCAAATAATTCTTCTTTGGTGGCCAGTTACCTTTGGTCAGTTCATTAAAGTATGAGAGCTCATTAGAATTTGACATTGTGAATGATATTTAATGAAAATGCCTTCTGTATGAATTAGATTAAACCAATATAATGGGTCTGAGTGGTTTGATTGTTGAGTTATGTATTAATTAGGCTCCAATCACTTACGTTGTAGCTTGAATGGAGAAAAAAAACTTTCTCTGAGTTTTGCTTGTGCCTGTAAGTGCTTAGGATCTCAAACACGGAGGTTTCTATATAATTTATTTTCACTGTATAGTGTAAATTGCTGAGCTGTATATACATTTTATATTTATGTCAGAAAAGGGTAGCAGAGAGGTACTTTAAAATCACCTTTTCAGCTCTAAATAGCTATTGTGTACATATGGTAAGGACTGCTGCTTAACAATTAGTAACTGCTTTGATCAAACTAAATTACATGTTTAAGTTCCCATCAGGAAGTCGCTTCACATATCTGTATTAATGTATTCAAGGCTCGAGAAGGAAAGTTAATTTTCTAGCTTAAATATTTAATTCAAGCTTAAAATTTAGTCTGTAATTAGAGTTCCCAAATGGCAGGAACATGGAGTATTTGTCCATTTTAATTAGATTGTTGTTTACCTATTAATTATATATCATATCTTGTCATATAGTTTTGATGGTAACAGATGGTGCTAGGAGTTAGTAAGGGTTTGAACAAAATAAGATTCCACATGATTTATTAAGTTGCACTTTATTAGTGTGTGGTCTGCTTCAGTCAGGTTATTCCCCTGAAAATGAACTTCAAAAAAATTGAATACATGTTGATTATCCTTTTAAATGGTTTAAAAAAATAATTGTCCAAGTACTTTAGAACAAGCATTACAGTTGTTGGCAGTTGCACCTAAATAAGTGCCAAGTGGGGTATTTTCAATATGAAACACTCTATTCTTTTCAGAATTCGTTTTTTATGTGATAGCACTGATTATAACATTGCACTGAATTTAAGATACTTGGGTCCTTTTAGTTCTAATCTGCCATGTGGAAGATGTAGAGTTCAAGTTTAGAGTTCACATTTCAATTTAACATTTCAGTTTTCATATATAATTCTTCTCAGATAATATTAATTCCTATAAATACATTGAGATAACTTGGGCTACTTATTACAGCATTTTATGAATATGAGCAACATTCAGATTTATAGATGGGATGAATCAATATGAGAAGTATAAGCCTTTAAATTTTTTTGGTACTTATAATTTAGAAAATTGTACATTCCTTAAAGTTGTTTACTGTATTTTTTAAGAAAAGCGGCAGAAAGAAAGAATTGAGTTAGCCCAACATGACCATGCTAATGAAATTACAGGTATGATATTCCCACACATTTGTACATTTGCAGAAGATTCCCCAAAGATTTGCTTCACATCATTTATGACATACATTCATCTTGTTGGCAGAGTCATACTATCTTTTGTTGAACTGTATATTATCGAAGGGGCATCTGCAGCCAACTTACACATTTTCCCTTTCTGGAGAAAAGTGAAACTTTCTAAAAGGTTTGTTCGGTTCATATTGTGCAGAACTTTTCTCTAAATTAGGAACAGCATGAAGGAGTGATCAGTAGCAATATTAGTGTTTTAAAATATTGACAGTTTTTCTCTTGAAGATACGGTCAGAATTTTGTTAGTGAAAATAAACAGATGGCCACACTGTATGCTGCAATTTCAAAACTTGGTTTAGTGGGCGACTCGACAAACGGTTGATCTATAAAATTGTCTTCTTGTTCTGGCACTCATTTTGTACATTTTATACATATGCTACAGCAACAGATGCTTGATGCTGATAGTAGTTTGCTTTTCTCCATTTTATTCCTTCCCGTAACTTTTGCTGTATACACCTAATATGTTTACAGTGACTTATTTCTTTTTTTAAAAAACAAACAAACAAACAAACATTGCTTCTCCCTAGAGATGTAAACTTTTAAAGCTATATTATTTAGCCTTAGAGTTGAGCAGACTGACAACTAAGAAGATACATTTGATGATATATTGGTATTCTGGGTGGGCAGTTCAAGATATATTTTTTTTGTCACCTGTGAATAAAAAGATTGGCAGAACCTGTAAATTTTGAAACATTGCTTGATCCTTTTTTCCATGTTACTGTGAAATAAATGAAAACATAATTCAACAAGGGTATAACAAACCTTTAAAGCAGAAATAGAGCAGGGATTAAGATTTGGTGGTCCAACAAGCTTCCTTTAGAGCATTACAATCCAAAAAGTATGTATTTTGTTTGGTTTGCTTGCCATAAAGTAGAAAGCTAAATAATGCACAGTTCATATACGGTGGCTGCCAGTTTTTAAGATATGAAATGTCATGTAGCAGTTTGGCATGTGATTACTGATGAAAGTAGTCATTCATTGGGCAGTCATATGTTGTTGTGTGGATGTCCATTCACATTATTCTCGTTCCCCTCATCCCTCTTCAAGTACCTGCCTTATACATAATATACATATTGTTGATACATTTGTATAACTAATTCAGATTCCAGTGACATACATTCACCATTTAAAAGATACCACATCATTGCTGTATTTTTAATGAAGATGGGGATGATTAGCATCAGATTTCTGGGTATGCAGCTAACAAATAGGCTGGTTTAGTTGCTCAATAGCGAGACACTGATGAAGCGGGCACAGCAGCGCCTGCATTTATTGTGTTGCATGAGAAAAGTACATCTTCCTCTCCCTGTCCTTACTGTTTTGGACAAGAAGGCGGTGCAAAGAGTGGTGAGTATGGCAGAAAAAATTATTGGCAGTTCATTCAATTCTACCCAGGACATAGCATATAAACTATGCTTAAGCAGTGTCCGCAAGATTATCTGGGACACTACATATTCTGTTCATGACCTGTTTTCCTTGTTACCTTCTGAGAGGAGGCTTCATGATATCCGAAGCAGAACATCCAGATTCAGATTCAACCACATCTTTGTTCCACACATTATCAACCTTGTGAAGTCTCAGGCTTCTTTCTGCTATGTATTCAAGATGGACAGTGATTAATATTTATATGTATTTATACATTAGGGTATAGATATATATATATAAGTGTGTTATGTATGTGTACAGTTTTGAGAGCAGGCAACATAATTTCATTTTTAATGTGTGCCAGACTGTCCAAAGGAAAAACATGACAAAGGTTATCTTATCCTAATATTCTAAAATTTCAGAGGTGAAAATATAGAGGCAATTAGATACAACTACCTGGGTCGATTCAAGCAGCCTAAAATAGTCGGTAAAGGTTAATTTTGGCAGTTTATGAAACAGACATATGTGTATGACCTAACAGATAATGAAAAGTCAGGAATGAAAACTTCATGCTCAGATTTCTAAAGAGTTCATTAATATCTGCCTGGAATCCAGATTGAAAAGGATCCCTGAAGTTGATAATTCATCATTTTCTTTACAACCTTGCTGAAGAAAGGAATATTGCTAAATACAATCAAGAATTCTTAAACACTGCTTACATTTGTTTTCATTTTTCAGGTTCAGAACATGTGATATGAGGGAATTTGATAAATTATGTTTGGTTTCAGAGATGACGCTATTAACAAATAATTTGTCTGTTTTTAAATGGAAAATATGTATAATCTTTGTTCATACTAATTCTTACAAAATATCTCTTCCCAAACTAAAGCAAACAACAACAACAACAACAACAACAATAAAAATAAAGGGAGGGACAGAAAAGGTATTGTCTTGGGACTGTAAGTGGGCCCAAAAATAAGTTTAGAAAGTAAAATCCTGTCTGAGGGAGACAGGTGGTTAAGAAATTAGATACAGAGTGGGTAGTAGGTAGATAGGTATGGAGGTAGGTAGAGGGAGGGTGGGAAGGAGGGAGGAAGGGGTGGATGGATGTTGAGTGACAGTGACTTTGGTGGTTTGTTCTTGACCATGCCCACAATGACAATTATTTTGGGCAATTGTACATAACATGCTTTCAAAATTCCAGATGTGCTTCCTGGAACCTAAATGCTGAGAACTCCTGATACAGAACTTTCTATTGGCAATATAACTTCAGAAGTTTGTATTTTTTGTAATGCAAAGCAATTTACCTGCTGGTATTTATCAGTAGTTTATCTTATTTGTTAAAGTATTACAGCTGATACTTCAGAAGCTAAAGTCTTCTTAGACTTTAATTTCTTAGAATTGTTTTAGCATTCTTTAAATGTATATTATTATGATTTTTATTTCAACATTAATTCATATCTCTACATCTACAGTTGAGGGCACTATTAATTTAGGCAAAAACTGATTTTTATTTTGCCATCAGTACATAGATTTCACATATCTATTCAAAGCAATCCTTAAAAATAGCAGCCTCTGTTAGACAAGTGTTTACATATGTGGTGTATATAAGAAGTTGTCAATCAAAACAGCTACAGTTTATGAAATGAAAGTAAATCTATCTGATACTTAAGATCACAAGTATAAAAAGCTCAGCAGGCTAGATAGCCTGTTATTAACATTCAGCTGTCTGCCATTATTGCAAGTTCGAGGCTCAAGGTTGATTGAGCCTTCCATCCTTTCTAAGGTAGGTAAATTGAGGACCCAGTTAGTAGTGGCAATAAGCTGACTTTGTATAAAATATACAAAAGTATGAAAGCTATTGCTTAATGCATTGTAAGCCGCCCTGAGTCTCCGGAGAAGGGCGGCATATAAATCTAATTTAAAACAAAAAGTCTCCTTTACTTTATCTATAGAATTAATATATACAATCAGATTTCAATGTTTTAAAATGTCTGTGTTTGCTTTAAGAGGAAAGCCTACTTTTATTTTGGAAAGAAAGGGTACTAGTCAGAGAATCTGAAGAGATCAATAGGAGCCATATGAGAAAAGCAGTGTCAAGCTGCTTTGACATAACCTCCATTCCTTTTGTATGTTCATTGAGAATTGTATCATCCAACACAATATTTTGCATTGTGCGGGATGCTTTTTGTTAGATTCTTGACACTGATTCTGCAAATCTTAAGTCTGAACCATCAGTTAAAATATATGCTTTAGATATTTAACAGATACTTTAACGGTCACCATTTCATACTTTTTTCCAAAAGACAAGACAGCTCCTGGTTTTTATGTTGTTACATAACCTTCTGTATAAAAGGCAGAATCTTAAATATCATCTTTTGGGAAGATCACTAGCATCTTCCTGTCCATACTTCAGTATTTCCTAACTATTTGTGATTGGTCACTCTGCACAAAATGCTGTAGGCCCTTGACTTGATCCAGCAATATTCCTTTGTTTATGTTTGAGTCATTAGGGATCAAGTCATTACTTTTTTATATCCAGTTTTTCTGAATATATTGTAAGTTGGGAATTTAGATTTTGTTGTTATGTGGTTTTCCAGTGTGCTGCTCCAACAATCCATAGCTGGTTTGTTTCCTCATTTTCTTGACTCGACTGGGTAACATTTTTTCTAATTTCTTTGTGCTGTGGTCACGCCCCCAGGTCTCATAATGCACCAGTCTGTCACTCAGTCGCCGACAAGACAGATGGAATTTTCTTCATGCCTTCTTCTTGTAGTGCATTTAGGACTTTTTCTTTATTGTTTTATTGAACTTTTCATTTGGTGAGAGCTTTTTTACTTTGGATTTGCCTGCTGCTGGGAGTAGTGACTTATTTGGGGCTCCAGACCATGCTCCTGTCACTTCGTCTATTGCAGTTGGGGGGGGGGATTCCAACTCTTCAGGGCGATTCCCTTACTGAGGCATTTAGCCGCCGGTGTGTGTGTTGGGCTCCTGGTC
Organism: Coluber constrictor foxii; assembly: GCA_038048745.1. Taxonomy (NCBI): domain Eukaryota; kingdom Metazoa; phylum Chordata; class Lepidosauria; order Squamata; family Colubridae; genus Coluber; species Coluber constrictor. Next base: position 128,611,114 of record CM075961.1, read on the forward strand.
CGCCAGCATACCCACCCTCACCAAACCTCTTTTTATAGCTCGCAGTAGTGACGGCTCCGGAGTTGCTGGAAGGTTCGCCCTGCAGACTCTGACGTTGGTGGATTTGCTTCTGGTGCGGAGCGGAGGGAGCGCTCAACCCACTACCAGATTTCTTTCCTTATCACTGTGAGGCTTCAGAGATCGCTTGGGATGGATTCTGACTCGTGATGAGAGGTTCGTGGCGTCTGTCAGCGGCGTTGCTGCAGCGCCATTTTCCGTTTGCCGCCCAGTTTGTTACCTGCCCGCTATTTTGAAACATTCGTTCCTGCCACTTTTCACTGTTCCCAAGCTCCATTTTGACTTGCCTGTATTTCATCCGCCATTTTTGTTGAGGGCGAAAGCCATCGTGTTGCCCTGCCCTTCTCGCTTTGCTAAGGTGGTCATATTTGTTGGAGGCATCTGCTGCTGTCTACGGCTGCCTATGCGGGACTGCTAAGGCCATTAATTCCTGTCAAGGGGAACAGCTGCCATTTTGTTGGGGCTTTTTGTTTCGTGGCTCCTTTCCCCATTGATTCAACGATGGGGCTCCATCTTTACAATTGACTGCTGGGGTCATTGATCTGCAGCCATCGATGGGCCGTCCCTGGTTTACCCAGAATTCTTGGTTCCTCCCAACTGCACCGTGAGGCCTTGGGGACAATTTGATCCTTTTTCGGAGTCAGCTACATAGACACCCAGGAGGGTATCCTGTTGCGCTGTGAGGGCCGTCGGCGTATTTAGTCGCTCCTTCCTTCAACTGTAAATAGTTCCTCCCTGTTAAGAAAAAAAAAGGGCCTCCACGCACTGGACAATCAACTACCGTCATCTCAGATGGATTTCAGGTCCCTACTGTCTTCTGCACTTTTCTCCTTATTGGCCACAGGGATTCAACAAGCGTCCTTTCAGTCACTCCAAACTTTGTTGTCTCAACCATTGTCTCGTCCTACTGGTCAGTTTTGATCACGGTCACCTGCCCGTACTGACTTGGAGTCCTCGGATGATTTGGACCGCCGTGAGCCGGCTCCAGAGGATATTGAATTTTTGGAGGACGAGAACATGTTGCCGGATTCTCCAGCCTTCTCGGGCCTCTTCAAGCCATCGTTATTTAAGTCGCTCTTGCATATGGCGCGTCAGACTACGAACATGGAAGTTCCTGAGGCGTCGCCTAGCAAGCCCTCTTCTTCGAACGGGCCTCATGATGTTCTCTTTTCTTCCTCCAAGCTGGACAAGGATTTCATCCCTTACCCTCAACTTTTTTCTGATGTTCTACCAAGTCACCTTGGTCTCAGCCTGGTTCTCTAACGACTCTCAGTACTCAGGATAAGAGACTGTACTGCGCAGCTCTTGGATTGGATTGTCTCTTGGCTTTACCTATTGTTGAGTTGCCGGTTGCGAATCTGACATCTTCGGTGTTTCCCCCGGATTCTCTCGATGCTCTCAAATCTAAGGACTGAAAGATGGAACTTGCCTTTCATAAAACGTACCAGGCTGTCGCTTAAGACTGCAACTGCAACTGCAACATCTTTCTTCAACAGAGCATCACTGATTTGGCTGATTTGGCTGCGTCAACTCTAGGTGAGGTTGCCCCTGGAGGAGACACGCCTACATCAGGATATAAACAAGATCGTGGCAGCCACCGAGTATTCGGCGGATGCCTCTTTGAACCGGTAATATTGCATCACGGGCTTTCGCATCCTCTGTGACTTCCCATCACCTATTTTGGCTGAAAGGCTGGTGGGCGGACATAAAAGCCAAATGGAGACTTGCTGCTGCACCTTATAAAGCGCCGCACCTGTTTGGGTCCGCTCTTGATCCTCTACTGGTGGAGGATAAAGATAAGCGGAAAGTCTTACCAACGTCGTACCGCAGGCCGGAAAGGCATTATATGCCCTATTTGCAGCGCCAGCTCTTTCAGGCTTCCTCAAGACCCGGGGTGTTTTATTCGCAGTGTCCCTTCTCCCACGGGGCCGTCCACTCCACCGATAGGCAGCGTTTTTGAGACAGAAGCAGAAACTTCTCCACCAAATGTCCCTTCCGTGGCTCCGGGTACAAGCAGTTTCACAGGGGGAAATGATTATGCGTCGCCAGATCCCATTGGCGGCCGCCTACAGCTGTTTTACCACCAATGGGAGCAGTCGACCACGGACGCTTGGGTTTGCTGCACCATCTCTTCCGGTCTCACCATCAATTTTGTCGGTCGTCGCCCATCTCGCCACATCCGCTGTCCAGCCTCCCCTTTGACCGAGAAGGACATGTTGCTGCGGGAGGAGATTCATCATCTCTTGCGTATCAAGACGATAGAGCCGGTGCCGTTGGATCAGCATGGAACAGGCTTTTATTCGATCCTGGTTTGATCCCTCCTCATCAAGCCGCCTTATGCCAGGGGGCCATAAGCCACCCAGAGCCTCAGTGGCTCAAATTGGCCATCTGGCATTTGAAAGGGTCATCCTGAGGAAAGGTCGCTTGTCCGATTCTGTCATCAACACAATACAGGCATCCTGTCGGCCATCAACATTGCGTATCTATGAGGACTCTTGGAGAGGGTTTTGTGCCTGGTGTGCGAGCAGCCACGTGGATCCCACTACAGCTCAGATCGCGGACATTCTGGATTTTCTCCAGTCTGGCTTGGACGAAGGTTTGTCCCCGTCCACTTCACGCCAACAGACGGTGGCTTTGTCTACTGTCATCAGGTGTGCACCTTATCCCTCACTGTCCATTGATCAGAGGGTTTCTACATGGTGCCATGAACTTGCGTCCACCTCCGATTCACCGGTACCCGACATAGGATCTTTCACTGGTCCTGCAGATGCTCATTTCCCCTCCATTCGAGCCTTTGGGCTCCGTTCCACTTAAATTCCTGTCTTACAAGGTGGCATTTCTGAACTCTCCGCTTTATCCATTAGGAAGGACCTCTGTATTTTCCATGCAAACACCCTTGTCCTCAGTCTAGACCCAACCTTCTTACCAAAGGTGAACTCCTGTTTTCACCAGGCCCAGGAGCTCATCCTTCCAAATTTTTGCCCCTCACCTTGTCACCAACGCGAGAAGGACTGGCACACTCTGGACATCCGTAGAGTCTCCGTCTTTACATCCGACGAACAGTGTCCTTCAGGAAAACGGAAGCTCTTCTGGTCTTGTTCCATCCTGCCTCCATGGGCCAGAAGATATCCCCTACTACAGTAGGCAGGTGGATCAAAGCGTGTCTTTTGACAGCTTACGACCAGACAGCATGTCCTCTCCCAGCCAGTATTCTGCCTCACTCTACATGTAGTGCTGCGACCACAGCTGCCTGGACCGCACAGGCGGCGGTTTCTGACATTTGTCGTGCCGCCATGTGGTCTTCCGTTACACCTTTTATATGACATTATCGAATCGATGCGTTTGCCTCGGTTGGGGCATCCTTTGGTCGCTGGGTGCTCCAAAGTGTTATTGTTGACCAGGACTCTGGGAGCAGTCAGCCTTCCGCCCTTGGAGTTTAAGCTTGGGTACATCCCAGCTATGGATTGTAGGAGCAGCACACTGGAAAGCGGACGTTGTCTTACCTGAATGTCCCTTTTCTGGGTGCTGCGACTACAATCCATCCCCTCCCTGACTGTTACCGTTTGGGGCTTCCTGCTCCACTTTGTTGGAGTTGTACTATTTTTTTATTACCTTTTCGTTCTGTTGTTACATCTTCCTGCTCAGCTTGTTTTACGTTGCCTCTACAAATGGTGTGGGATTTCAATATGAAATGTTCTCTCTTTTTCTTCCTTAGAGACACCTGCTACACTTCCTTGTTTTTCCCAGCTGCCTCAATCTTGAAAAATTTCCATTCTTTGGACACATGAATACCGCTCTCTATTGCGAAGTCATGTTTCGCACAGTACTTGCAACCTAATTTCTTGTTTGAAACTTCCAACCCGTCATACTTGTCTTGGAAATTGCTGAACTGTTGCATGATCCTGCAGTCTGGAAGAATGCTTTCAATTTCGGGCGCGGTGGGTGACTCAATACTTGCTGCTTTCTCCGGTTTCAAGTTGTGGAAGTGGTGGTGCTTGGGATGATTTTGGATCCACTTCTGATGGTTGTTGTGCAAGTTTTGGTTTTTTGGCCAAGAAACCCATCAAAGTCTGTGGCCTTTTGATCCTTCCTGTTAAAGGCAGCAGTTACTACAAAAGGGAAAAAAGAGAGTTTTGTTAGCTGAAGACACACAATGTAAAAGCACACAAAAAACTCAAAAACCAACTTTTATACTTTACACACCCAACACAATACAACTGACTCACACACAATACAAAAGCAGCTGCACTTCATCCAAAATGGCCCCTGCAACAAGCAGAACGTCACAGAGTCATAAAAAGCTCAAAAACCAACTTTCACAGTTTACACACACAAATGTCACATATAGCTTTGTGAGATTTTGTGTGTTTGTGTAGTTAGAGTGAAACACTACAGAACACACAAAATCTCAGCTGCACAAATATTTTATTTTATTATTTATTTTATTTATTATTTATTTTATTAATATTTTTAGATAAAAGTAGCTAAATTTAAAACTTCCTAAATTTTAAAAGGCTATGTCTAAAAAAAAATCCTAAGAAAACCCCAATTAACTACTTTTTTAAAGCCCTCCCCACCTCAAAAAACCCAGTTACTTACCCAATTGAAGGTGCAAGGCAGGCAGGCAGATTCAGTCACTGATGAGATTGATTGATTGCAGGCAGACAGATTCAGTTGGTTGTAGGGATTGATTGTAGGGATTGAATCAGTCGAAGCAAGAAAAGCTTTGAGACCAGCGGTTTGGGATTCTGTCCCAAGAGCAAAGGTAAGCAAGCTGGGGGGAAAGTGGATGGTTAACTAGGCATCTTAGCAGGCTAGGCAAGTGAGCCAGGGGACCCCCGGCGGGCAGCACGAGGCCCGCAAATGATTCCCCGGCAGATGCGCGAACTACATGAGCTCGGAGATAGGTGGGGCGGCACACTAGGCTGCAACCAGCAATGCTTAACTTTTTAAGTGAGCGGCCATCAGTGAGGCGTCCAAGCGAGGCGAGGCATCTGATTGGGCAGGTGTGGCGGGAAAAGCGAGCAAGCCAGAAAGAAGTGGCGACCGGGCAATTGGATGGGCATGTGTGTGGGGGAACCAGGGTTGCTACTGGTTTGGCAAACCAATGGCAATCATTGCTATTGGTTTGGCTGAACCGGTCCAAACTGGTAGAATTTCACCCCTGGCTTCCACCCATTCTTGTCCTGTCCTCAGGTGCTATATCGACTCACCTTTTCCTGTAACGGCCCTTCAAGTATTAGAAGATGGTTATTATGTCACACTTAAGCCTTCTCTTTGTTAGGCTCAACGTACTAGTTCCCATAGCCATTCATCGCTTCCAAACTTCTTATCATATTTGTTGCAGAGATGGTATTCAGCAGGTTCTGACCAGTTCTGGAGAATCAGTAGCAGAAATTTTGAGTAGTTCTAAGAACCGGTAAATACCACCTCTATCTGACCCCGCCCCCATCTATTCTCTGCCTCCCGAGTCCAGCTGATCAGGAGAAAATGGGGATTTTGCAGTAACCTTCCCCTGGAGTGTGGAGGGAATGGAGATTTTACAGTATCCTTCCACTGGAGTGGGGGGGAATGGAGATTTTACAGTATCCTTCCCCTGCCACGCTCACCAAGCCATGCCACACCCACTAAGCTACGCCCAGAGAACTTGTAGTAAAAATTTTTGACTCCCGTCACTGGCTTGTTGCTCATCTCTGCATTCTTTCTAGAGTCTCAGACTCTTTGTGGTAACCAAAACTGGACATAATATTCCAAATGTGGCTTCACTAGTGCAATGTAGAGCAGTAATATCACTTCCCATGATCTTGATGCTTTCCCTCTAGAACTGCATTGGCTTTTTTGGCAGTTGCAGTACACTGCTGATTCATACTTAAATGGCAATGCATCAGTACTCCTTGAAACCTCTCATTAGGATCTGATCCAGCAGGACTCTGACTTAACAAAGAAGAAATGTTGGAAGCAGCACATATTATAAATTAGCTAACCTTGGAAAAAGTAAGGTCAGTTTACATTAATTTCATACAGGTAGTCTTTGACTTAAGGCCAATAGTTTAAGACTGTTCAAAATTTCAACAGACTCAAAAAAGTTACTTATGAACTGTCCTCAAAGTTACAACTTCCACACAACCTCAACAGTCATGTGATTTGATTTCTTCCTTTTGGTAACTGACTGACATTTCCAGCTGCAGCGTCCTGAAGTCACATGATTGATTCCATTTTGTAATATTTTTTGTCATTTTCTGGCAACAATTTAATGGCCAAAATTCTGGAGTCAGTTGTTATTATTAATCAAGAATTACCCTCCCCCCCTCCCTCTCTCTCATTATACCCATATTTGATCTCACTTGTTTATTTGCATTTTCATGAGTTTATGAACTCACTACCCTGTTTCCCCGAAAATAAGACATCCCCTGATAATAAGCCCAATCGGGCTTTTGAGCACATTCGCTAAAATAATCCTCCCCCTGAAAATAAGCCCTCCCCGAAAATATTTAAAGGCAGAGCTGGAAATCAGGTAAAACTGCAATAGGAGCTCCATGTGCCTTAAAATAATAAGACCTCCCTGAAAATAAGGCCAAGCGCTTATTTCGGGGTTCAAAAATATAAGACAGTATTTTATTTTAGGGAAAACATGGTCTATGGATATGTATATTGTGCATACAATTAGGGACTGATGATCACAGAATCTATTAATTTAAAAAAATTGCAAGAATCCCTAAGAAATAGAAAATGGTCACATTTTTCTTACTTTTTTGTTTTCATAGAACCCAAGGGAAACCCTAGGAATAGAGTTTGAAAGAACCTGAAGTATTCTATGATTCTGATGTATATGTAAAATGATAGATAGCTATTTATTTGAAAAGAGCATTAAGGTACACAAACTGTTCTAAAAGTTTTT